>VMDO01001287.1:164218-218558 GCA_007922755.1 Pedetes capensis
AGAAAAAAAAAAAAAAAAAAAAAAAAGGGCTGGAGGCGGCAGTTCAATGGTCCAGCACTTGCAAAAGCATGCAAGCGCGAGAACCTGGGTTCAACCCCCAGTACCACAAAAAAAAAAAAAAAAAGAAAGAACCTGGCTCCCTGAGCATTGTGCTGTGTACCTGTAATCCCAGTATTTAGTAGAATAAGGCAGGAGGATTGTGAGCTGCAGGCTCATATGTTGTTGTTGTTAGGTGCCGTCAAGTCAGTATCCAACTCATAGCGACCCTCATAGGGTTTTCAATGGCTGAGTGCTATTGGGATTGTCTTGGGAGTGGATTGCCAGGCCCTTCTCCCATTTTTTGTGGTGCTGGGAATTGAATTCGGGACCTCAGAGACTGCAGCGCAGCACTCTACCCACTGAGCTAAATCCCAGCCCCATGCAGGCTCATATAGAGGGTATCTTTTTTTTTTTTTTTTTTTTTTTTGAAAGCAAGAGAGATGGAGGGAGGGAGGGGAGAGAGAAAAGGAGAAAAGAAAGGAAACAAAAAAAAAAAAAAAGAAAAGAAAAACAGGCACATGTCTATAATCCTAACACTCAAGACTGAGACAGGAGGATTGTGAGTTTAAGGCCAGTCTAGACTTCACATAGCAAGACTTTGTCTCCAACAAACAAACAATGTACTGAACAAAAATTAAAAGACTTAAAGGTTAAAGATTATATGGCTGGTAACTGGACATAGTAATAGATTTTCAACAATATTTGCCATTAGAAAAATATGAATTAACTGCACGTTAGAATGACTAAAAAAATGACAATATCAACTGGTGGAAAAGATATGGAGCAGCTAGAACTCATACATTACAGGTGAGAATGCAAATGATAAAGCCACTACAGAAAACAGACAGGTGGTTATAAGGTTAAACATAAACTTACCACACACGACCAGCATTTCTACTCCTAGGTATGTGTCATAGAAAAAATAAAACATTAGATTCACACACAAACTTATACATGAGCTATTATAGGAGCTTTATTTGTTGTTGTTGTTGTTGTTGTTAGGTGCCATCGAGTCAGTATCTGACTTCTAGAGATGACCCTATGCAAAACAGGTGAAACAGTATTGTTAATGCTTCTCTGCTATTCATAGGGTTTTCAGTGGCAGATTGTTTTTTGAGAGTGGGTTGCTGGGTCCTTCTTCCAAGCCTATACAGCATTTGCTATTCCCAGGTGGTCTCCCATCCAAGTACTAACCAGGCCCAACCCTGCTTAGCTCCTAAGATCTGATGAGATCAGACCACACAGTGGTACAACTCCAGGCAGCTTTATTCATAATTACCCTAAATTAGAAATAACACAAAAGTCCTTCAAAAGGTGAATGAATCAGCAAACATATACTAGAATACTACTCAACAATAAAAAGAACAGCACTTTGGGGCTGAGGATGCAAGTCAGTGGCCTAGCATGCATGATGCCCTGAATTAATGCCCAGTACCTTGAGGGAGGTGGGGGGGAGTCAAGGGGTGGTGATATATGTAACATTTCAAATGAATCTCAAATGCATTATTATACTGAATGAAAGAAGATAGTTTCAAATGTTTACATGCTCTCTTGTTCAACTCATATGACATTCTCCAGAAGATAAAATCATAGTAACAAAGAACAGATCAATGGGTGGTAGAGATTAGGAGTGAAATGGTAGTATAGACCACAGAGTGATAGTTTGAAGGGAGGTTTTTTGGTTTTTTTGTTTCTTTATTTGTTTGTTTTTTGCAGTACTGGGGGTTGAACCCAGGGTCTCGCACTTGCATACTCTGCAAGTGCTGGACCACTGAGCTGTATCCCTAGCCCATTTTTTTTTTTTACTTTTTGAGACAGGGTCTCCCTAAGTTATGCAGACTGCCTCTGGTCTCGAACTTGTGATCCTCCTGCCTCCGCTTCCCGAGCTGCTGGGATTACAGGCATGCACCACCTCGCCCGGCTTTTGAAGGGAGGTTTTAGGATAAAGAAACTATTCGGCAGCTGGACTGTGGTGGTAGTTACACAAATCTATATTCATTGGACATACAGTGATTATTTCAGTGAAACAAACACAGCTTGCCTTAGAAAACCAGAAAGAAACCTTTAGTATTAACCAATGAAAAAGTCTAGATAATATATTATTACGACTGTATTTTCCTTTTCACTAAAAAAAAAAAAACAGACTTCATTTGTGTTTGGATCATTTGGTCAGAGGACAGATGGCCCCTTGGCAGAGAGCATAATTTCTTAGAACCACTTAGTGTAGGCCTCTCTCTCTCTGTAATAGCTAGCAGTTTATAAGAATTGTAAATAATGCTACAGCATTCCTTCCCTAAATCCCACCAGCAGTTTCTTAAAGTATTAAGCCTCCAGTGTGCAGGCCTCTAGCTCTGAGGCAGACCTGTGTACCTTTCTGGCAAAACACACTAGCCTCTTCAACATATTTGCAAGGAGAGGACTGACAGAAATGTGCGGAGGGGCCTCTTTTGCTTAGGGGTAGAGGTATCTGCTCACAGATCAGAGTTCTCCCTAGGTATGTAGAGCCAGCCAAACTTTATTTCCTATATGGGATCTATAACTCACCCATACTCTGTTCAGCAGTTTTACATTGTTATGCCTTTGCTCAAGCTACTCCTCCTACCTGGGAGACCCTTTCTCGCTTCACCAGTCTGACACACATCTACCAGTCTCTCATGGTGCATCGCTGCTTGAAGCCTAACCTGAATGACCAGCAGTACTTGTGTACCCTGTAGTATTGCTGTCCTGTGCCTCCAGCAATTCATTGCTCTTACTTGTGTGTGACACTGTTTCCCTATATTAAATTATGCTTCACAAGGCAGGGATTTTTTTTCTGTGTCCCTAATATATAGCCTGATACCAAGCACAAAGCAATCACCAGTAAATGCCAGTTGAATGAGTGAACAGTGTAGTCTATTTATTTTTCTTCTTCTTCAGTACTTGGCGGTTAAACCCAGGGCCTCACACATACTTTGCAAGTGCTCTACCACTGGGCCACACCCCTAACCCGTTTTTAATTTTTGTGTCAGGGTCTTGCTAAGTTACACAGGCTGCCTTTGGCCTCAAACTTGTGATCTTTCTGCCTCTGCCTCCTGAGTCACTAGGATTATAGGCCTGCGCCACTGTGCCTAGTCTTAATGAATGAGTGGTGTAGTTCTATCTTCACATCAAAGCACATGGTGTATAAGAACTCCAGATAACAAACTGGTGGACCATCCCAGAGATGCTAGACCATTGTCCAAAGCTCAATAATTAACTCCCTAGGTCCTTGGCCCAATTCTAATGTCCTAGTGGAAGAGAGACCACATTTGTATACTTTTAGTGAAAGTACATATATTCTTCATGGGTGGAAGGCGTAGTTGCTGTGCTACCTTACTAAAAGGCCACTGTGTTAGACTTGTTCATTGTCTAAATATCTGAGAGAAGTAACATGAAGGAGGAAAGATTTGTTGTAGCTCATGGTTTCAGTCCATTATGTTGGGGAAGGTGTGGGGAGTAGAGCAGCTCATATTGTAGCAGCCAGGAAGCAGAGAGAGAGAGAGAAGACCTGCACTAGTAGGGGCTTTCTCCATTTTATTCCATCTGGGGCCCCTGTAAGTGGCGTTAGTGCCGGCCACATTGGGGTGTGTCTTCCTCCACTTAGACAATCCTCTTTGGAAACACCCTCACACATACTGGCAGAAGTGTGCTTTACTGCTCTCCTGGGTGCTTCTCAGTTCATTCAACTTGACAATCAAGATTAATCATCACAGCTACTTTCTCCAGAATTCTGATAATACTTAGTATAATGGACCCTGAACATAGACATGCATTTTTGGGCATTTTTATTCTGTTTGCCAAAAAGTACTTTTGTAACTCTTTCCGTGTTTATGACAATGTTGAGAATAAGTCCTGGCGTCTGTTTGCATCATCGCTAATATCACAAATAGTGAAGCTTGAATAATGAACATTCTTTCGCACACATTACATTCACATGATTTTACTAATATCACCATCAGAATCAATGGTTCTGCTTGCATGAGTCATTGAATTAGTACTTCTTCCACCCCTCAAAACTGCCTAAACATTCTCTAATCACTAATGGTTAGTGGAGGAAACTGCAGCCAAATATATTCCAGCCTATGTTAAATATACAATGGACTTTCCATGCTACCGTTCTATGGTAGATGGTTTTTCTCTAATATCAGATTGGTGACCTCAATGGCAAGTGTTTGAATCACAGTGTTTAGTACATGTGTTTGTAAAAGGCATGCAGGAATGAGATTAAGAGTGCTAAAAAGGAATTAATTTCTACATATTCAAAAGGAGTCTAGAATCTTAACAGGATGATGTGATGGTCAGTTTCATAACATATACTTTAATACAAGATAGGTTATCCAGTGACAGGAAAAGATACTAATTATGGCATGTCATCAGCTTTTCCTCATTCTGCTCCCAATAACATAATTTGGTTCTTCTCACTATTGCCTGTTTTTTCACTATTACAAGCACTGTAAATGATGTATTTAAAAAGAACTCTGACCTGAAAATATGGAGGAAGACAGTGAAGACTGGTATTAGAAAGACATGACCTATAAAATACTCTTAGGAAGAACTACAAATGTTGGCTTCCTCAATAAATACTTCTAGCAAGAAAGAAAAAGATTAGGGGACTGTGGTGGTTGTCTTTTGGGAAAAGCTATCTGAGGGGGACCCAGAGAATGGAGCTAGATCTGGTGGGTAGAAAGTTACAGAGTGAAAGATGTCAAGTCAGAATAAGGAAGAACTTAATAGTAGTTAAAGCTGTTCTGTGGCGGAACGATAGTGAGTACCTCATTTAGGAAAGTATGCTAGCATTCATTCCATAGGTTGGAGTAGATGACCTTCTGATATCCTTTTAAGCACTGAGGAGCTGAAATTCTAGCCATGCAGGAGAAATTATAGCCTTTACAGCAGCCTTCAGATAAGAGTAAAAGACTATTTTGTTCATTTCCTGTTTTCAGATTAATAACTTAAAGGTTGGGCATTGGTACATAATTTTTCTATGAAGACTAGATCCTGTGAGCCTTCTTTTTCCTTAGGTATTGTCTCCAGTAATAAGGTGTGAGCAAAAAATATGCTAAATATTTAAATTGAGAAATGATAGTAAAAGATTCATTGCCATTAATCCCCTCAAAATGCTCTCCCGGTTTCAAACACTTATCCTATCATTTTTGCCACTTTCTGAAGCAATTCAGGAAGTCTTCTTTGTGTCTTTAATTTCATCCTCCATCGTGACAATGTTCCATGTCACACACCACTGCTGATATGGCCATTCCTGCCAAATAAAAACATTAATGGTATGTCCTCTTCCACCTTATTCACCGGATCTGGCATGGTGTAACTTCTGGCTCTCCCTGAAAGTCAAAATGACCGTGAAAGGCAAACATTTTAAGTCCATTGAGGACATTGAGGCAGTGATGACAGCACAACTAGAGCTATTCATGAAAGAGAACTTCCAGAACTGCTTCCGAAAGTGGCAAGAACAATGGGATAAGTGTGTTCGGAGCCAGGCGGAGTATTTTGAAGGGGGATTAATGGCAATGTATCTTTTACTGTAGTAATTTTTCTGTTAAACATTCAACACATTTTCGGATCACATCTCATAAGATATCATATGTTAGTGCCTACTTTTTATTGTGAAAGTTACAGGTTAATGTAACCTCAAACCACAAACCTCAGGACAAGTATTGCAAAGATTAGATTTCATATTATGTAGTCAGTCTTCCTTATGCTAAAACCACATTACCAGTATCTTTCAGGTACATTCCGATGCCCCTTACCATCTTTCATAGTTTCTATCACCCAGGATTTTAGGAGTTCCTCAGACCCTAGAGAAGACTGTTATCCATGTCATGCCCATCGTTCTCTTCCTATAACTTCCTAGATCTCCAATGGGGCTATACCTTGCTCTCAGGAATTTGTAGAAAGTTGACCTTGCCCAGTTTGCTAATGGAGGTGCTTCACTGTAGAAGTACCTCAGGTGCCCAGTCAGTTTGCTACAATTTCTTCTGTTTGATGTGTGCACACACCACAGATCTCCTCCACCATGCTGAACTCACTGTGGAGCAGAAAAGGGCAAGAAACCCAAGTTTGGGTCTTGGTTCCTCATGTGTTTTCAACCATTATGACCTTGGTAAATGACTTCTGAACTTAGTTTTCTTGCCTGAAAAATGGGAGTTCCTTTTGGAAAGAGTGGTATCTAGCAGCTGTTTGTACTTTCTTCTTGATTTCTTGAAATTTAGTTCTTCTCCTCTATATTTTTGAGGTTGCCTTCAGATGATTCCTGATGATGATCAGTGAAAAGATCAAAACTGAAGCCTAGGGCAAAAGGAAAAGTCTGGTAATACTATGTTGTTGTTTTAATGCAGGACTGAGGTTTGAACCCAGGGCCTCATTCATACTAGGAAAGTGCTCTACACTGAACTACATTCCCAGCCTCTTGGTCTTTGTTTTAAATGTTATTTTGTTCTTGAGTTAATTTCTTTTAATACTCCATTAATATATTACTTATTGATTACTGTTTTGACACTGGCTTAAATTTTGCATAGAGGCCCTAAAAGGGGTATCGGGTCATATACCTTTACACCACTACTGAACAGCTTTGACTGCTACTAAATTCTTCCTTGTTCTGACTTACTTTCATGCTGTAACTTCCTACCCACTAAATCTAGCTCCATTCCCAGCCCTGTGTATCACCTTGTTCCTCAGCCTGTTCCCAGTTCGTAGACTGTTTCTCCACACTGTTGACTGCCCCTCTAATTTGTACAGCTTTCTTTCTTTGACTTCCCTAGCATTATGCTGTCCAGATTTTCCTTCCCTCCTAGAGTACTGCTTTTTGTCTCCATGCTCTTCCTGACCTTTAAATATAGACAGACTTTCTGTAAAGTCTGTCATAGTCAAGTTAATTTTGATTGTAAATAAGAAAAACCCTCATCAAATTTACGTGACTCAAACCCTAAATGGAAGTTACTGAAAGAAAACTGGGGTAGAGCATAGGATATATGGCAGTGTCAAACAGTTGGGATTGGGAGTGGGGGGCACCACAGACACAAGGAGCCACAGCAGTTCCAGTCCTGAAGCCACGTGGTAGAGCACCTCTGCTTCACTTTATCCCCCAGCTCTCATCACCCCCGGATCACAGAGGCAAGCCTGGTTTTATAGAACAATGCTGTCTCACAGTTCCAGTCACATCAGAAGCTAGCAAACCCTGTGCTCCCAGTACAGAATCTTAGGAACAGGATTTCATTGGATCAGACTGAGCAAATATCTTTTTCCAGTCCAAACAGCAGTGGACTGTATCTGTCCTGGCCCAGTGAACTGTCCTTAGTCTAGTCTTGTCTACACTGGAAACCTAGTGCCTCACAGGCAGGGCAGTGGTGGGTCTCAAAGAAAAGAAGCTTGTTATAAACTGAGCAGACACCCCAAAGGACACCTTCTACAGATGCTGCTCTCTCTCCATGCACTCCTGATAATCTTACCCATGCCCATAGCCTCCCGACCAAAGGACTCTCCATGTCAATTTAACTCTACAATTGACATTTCAGTGTTCATAGTGACCCTCTTTACCTCCATCTGCCTCAAATACCATACCCCTAAAACACATACCTCTGCAGCCATAGCACCCTAGCATCAAATCCCACCTGATCTCAGACGCTAAGCAGGTCTGTCCTGGTTAGTCCCTGGATGTGAGACCACCTGGTAATACCAGGTGCTGCCGGCTAAGGATAAGGACCTGGCAGCCCACTCCTGAAACAATCTGCCATTGAAAATCCTATGAATCGTAGAGAAGCACTGACGGTAGTTCTGGGTATGGCACAATGTTGGTGAGTGTTTTGTTCTGTTGTACATAGGGTCGATGGCACCCAACAACAACAAAATACACATACCTACAGCCAGCAAGCTTTTGCCTATGCTGTTTCCTCTGGCTGAAGTTCCCTTTGACATATTCTACACTAAATTTCTGTCCCCATGATGCCTCTTCTAGATAGTCTTTCCTTCTGCCTCCCTGTGTAAATCCAGATTCACCCACTTACTTCTCTATACCCACTTCATCTTCTCGTTCTAGTTTAATGTTGACTGTTCTGTAGTGAAATTATAGTATTGATTTGTTTTTCTTCTTCTGCTGTGAGATATACGAAGAGCACAGGGGAGCCTGCTGATATTTATTTGGTGAATAAATGTCAAGATGATTTGAAGCAAGAAATAATAATTGTTGAATAGTGAATTAGTGTCTACTTTATGCTTCCAACTTCAAAAATATTTGTAGAGTTTTATAGTGCATGGCCCTAAGCTATCTATTAATGAAATGTCTGTATATATCCTTTTTTCCCCACAGATTTAACTAACTTTTTAAAATAAAGGAACAGGGAATCCTTTAAAGTTCCCAGTGACAGTCCAAATAGGACAGATCACAAATTTCCAAGTTATTTTCTCTGACTGGAAAATCTAAGCTTCCAATAAATATAAAAACTGTTTTAATCACCAATAGAAACCTGATTCCTAATTCAAAGAATTCTGCATATAGGAAATAGAAAGGAGCTATTGACTGTGTTCCAAATTGTTGCGTTCTTGCCCCATATTCATTTGGGATGTTCAGTGAATAGGTATGTTTTCCCCTGGATTCACTTCCTATAGCTTCAGCTAGTTGTAATTTGTGAATCGTTTTACTTTTGTTTCCACACCAATGCAGTTAACAGCATCAGTAATTTTCTGTTTGTCTTTTAACTGTTTTCTGTTGTCGTCACTAAAGTTAACTCTCATTCGGTCCATAGCAATCTTTTTTATTAAAAAATTTTAATTGTACATATTTGTGGAATATGATAATTCAGTATAGGCTAATGTGTAATGATCATATCAGGGTAATTAGCATTTCCAGCTCCTTAAACATTTATCTTTATTAGTGTTAGGAACTTTCAAATTCCTCTTCTAGTTCTTTATAAAATAGGTCATAAATTGACATAAACTATAGTCACTCTACTGAGCTGTTGAACACTACTATGTACTTCTATCAGTCCATACCAGTCTTGTGGATTGCTCACTTGTTTTCATTCAACTAATGTCATTTTTTTAGAAATGTTCTCTGAGGAATCCATATGTGGCCTACGGAAATGGATTTGTGTAGTGGTATATGCAGTAGCTCCCACGTGTCTGTCAGCTATGGGAGCTTGCATGTTACTTGATTCTGAAAGCTGTGCCACCAGTATTTCAGATATCAGTGAGGCCACCCATGGTGGACAGGTTTCAGCTGAGCTTCTAAACTAAAACAGACTAGGGAAAAGGACCTGGCAGCCCACTCCCAAAACAATTAGCCATTGAAAACCCTATGAATAGCGAGAAGCACTGTCAAATATAGTGCTTGAAAAGGAGCCTGCCAGGCTGGAAGGTATTCAAGGGACAAGTAGAGTAGAGTTGCCGCCTCAAAGTAGAGTAGACCTTAATGATAGGAATTCACTAAAGCCCCTGGAACCTCCTTTTGCTGATGTGGCATGACTCAAAATGAGATGAAACATAGTGACTCCAACAGTGTGCTCAAACATACCAAGATTGTGTACATGCACAGTGTTGGGCAGTGTTTTGTTCTGCTGTATTTAGGGTTACTATGAGTCAGATCTGACTCGATGGCACTTCACAACAATACTATGCAGTAGACTAGGAGTGGTATGTGAGTAGAGGAAAAATCTGTTTTCCTTACTGGTATTTCTGTTTTAGTTCTGTTTCCAAAAGAAATTTCAAGAATACCTGTTCCCAATTTCAATTTTGTCATACCACTTGAGGCCTTCATTTCAGGTGGTAACAACCTATGGAACTGAGTGAGTCAGTACTTAGAATATGCAACTGATCAGGGAGTTGGAACCCAGTAATCTCAGTAAAAGACTCCCTCTGTTTTAAATCCCCTGTGGCCAGGTAAATTCCAGATTGCCTTAGTTGTCAGCATGATTTTGGTCAAGTTAACAGTTGTACTCTCCATTTCCTAAATCTGGCCTTCATCACAGTCTGAATAGCAGGTTTTGATAAAAATCAGTTTCCACAATGTAATTTGTGTAACCTGAGCCCTTAGAAGGGCCCTTCTTGGGGTGGAGGAGGTAGTTTGTAACAGCAGGGCAGAGTGGAGGAATGAGAGGTATGAGGCTTTTGTAACAGGTTGTGACCTGCATTTAACCAAATTAAAGTAGAACTTGTTGCTAATATGGGGTAGGTAATGCTTAAGTACAGAACAGTAAGAATACATCTAGTTGGTTCTTTTTCAGCAGATTTTGTTGTGACTCTGGTGGTTTGTTTCTTTAAAAAAAAAAAAGAAGAAGAAGAAAGCTCTGGGATTCAGTCTTGATATTCCTACCATGATTCCCATCCTTCTTTTCCCTCACTGTCCTAGGAAGTAGTGTGGTGTAATGGGAAGTTTGTCTTTAGAAAAACAGGTTAGAAAACTGACTTGCTAGCCGGGCGCGATGGCGCACGCCTGTAATCCCAGCGGCTCGGGAGGTGGAGGCAGGAGGATCGCAAGTTCGAGACCAGAGGCAGTCTGAATAATTTGGCAAGATCCTGTCTCAAAAAAGTAAAAAAAAAATGGGCTGGGGGTGCAGCTCAGTGGTCCAGCACTTGCAGAGCATGCAGGCGTGAGGCCCTGGGTTCAACCCCTAGCACCACAAAAAAAAGAAAGAAAGAAAACTGACTTGCTGTGTGACCTTGGCAAGTCACTTTATTCTTCTGACCTTGGGCAAGTCACTTAATTTTTTTTCTTAATAAAATAAAATACTTTAAAAAATTAAAATATTTAACTGGTTTTACTTTTCATGCAAGTTTCTGTTTTTAAAGTCTGTGTGGATTACATTTTATTCTCCTCTTAGAAGCCATTGTTTCTATGTTCACCTTTAAATGTGTATGAATCTCTCCTAGTTTTAAAAAAAAAGCATCTGCTTGAATCTGTTGCTTTCTACAAAACATTTTTTCTCTATCACTCTTTAAATGAATTGTGATCTCTAATTATCTTCTTTACCAGTGTCATATTTTGTTTGCTAATTTTTATTTTTTCAGTGCCAGGGATCAAACCCAGGACTTTGCACATGCTAGGCAAGTACTCCACCACTGAGCTACATCCCCAGGCTTTGGTTTTCTAGAGACAGAGTCTCACTTTGTAGCCTAGGCTGGCCTTGAACTCAAGTTCCTCAAGAGGATTATGGTCTTGCATAACCAGGTCCTGCTCACTCACCTATTTTTAATTTGTATGATTTTTGTCCTAACCACTGAAAGGATTCCTTTAGTGACCTTGGAGCCTTTCCTTATTCCACCCACTTTTGATCTGTTGGCATTTGACAATGCTGATTTCCCTGTGAAGTGCTTTTGTTGTTATCTTTCTAGTGATCATGGCATCTAGGATTTATACTCCACCTTTTTCTTCTGTGGAGGCTGTGTCTCTCTTGGCTTATCTCATTCCCCCCTTTCCTATGTCTCAGTTTTATCCTGCTGCTGCTTCTCCACACATCCCCATCCCCTGGGAGTTCTGATCTGGTGCCCTAGCTTCAGCTCTTTCATATGTTGAAGACTCCCCAGACCTTCATTCTGGCCCTCACCTTTGTCCTCTAAATAACTGCCTTTAGACTATTTCTACTTGACTTACAACATCCTCTCTTAAACTCATACCATTAGTTTTGCACCTGACTCACTTTTGCCTTCTACTTCTCTGTTAGTGGTAACCCATTCCTCTCAGCCACTGTGGTTTAGAGTTCACTTTTAACACTTGCCAATCCTCTCCTTCCCTCATCTCTCCTACAGTCCTGTCAGCAGTCCCTGTCTGGGTCCCTAAGTTTGCTTTTCACATCCACCCAGCCCTTACTTAACATTCCTGTTACCTAGATGCCTATGCCATCCATCTTTCTCCTCTATTTTGCACACTGCCCCTCACTGAGGGATTAATATTCTTAAAACAGTGTTTTGATCCAGATATATCTGTACCCAAAAATCTAGTAACATTCTCTCAATAGGAAACTAACTGTTGCTGCATATTCCAAACTCCTTTTTTAGGCCTATCCACTCCTCCATAAACTCTCTCTGCTTAACATTAGTATCCTGTACAGTTGCCTCAAACACATCTTCCATTTATTTTCCTTCCTTTTACCGTTGTTGATACTATTCCCCTTTCTGGAGTGCCCTGCTATCTTGCATTTTTAACTTTTTTATTGTAAAATATTAATACAAGTGTGTGAAATCCAAATGTATAGTGTAATGAATTACTGTTTTAAAGCAAGTACCACCCATCTCAAGAAATAGTACATTGTCAGGATCCAAAAGCTCCGCCCCAACCCTACTGTCTACAGTATGTATCTCTTTCCCTGCTTTGCCAGTCTTTTTTTTTTTTAACTTAATACAAATGGAAATCAACAGTGTATATTCTCTTCTTTCTGACTTCTTTGGCCAAACCCTGTGCAAGTTATCTACATTGTAGTAGAGATTTTACAGTTTATAATGAGCCCTAGAGAAGTGAGTTTTTTGCTCATGATTAGAAAGATAGGAAGAGGCAAAGCTAAAATTCATACTTTGTATGTTTTGGGATTTTTGTTTGTTTGTATTTTTGTTTTGAGATCCTGGGTAGCCCAGGCTGACCATGGATGAGATCCTCCTGCCTCTGCCTCCCCAGTACTATGATTATAGGTGTGTAACACTGTGCCTGGCTCCCAGTCTTAAACACCAGGCCAATGTATTTCAGACTTTTTAGACCTTGATATGTGATCCAGAGTGATGTAGTACAACACATGCACATACAAATAAATGTACGTGCTTGAATTAGAACAAAAATTTGGCAATATTTTACCCTTACTACATTTACTTTATTTTCTATTTCTTTATTTACTTTATTTTCTATTTCATTTTTCAAAAACGTTAGTCATGCTTTGAGTTATGACTTGTAATTTAGATAACATTTCACTGAGTCATACGCCCTGTTCATTTATTGTTCATTTATTGAAGAGTGAGCATCTTCTCTGTAGTAATTGAGGTACCAGATGTTACTACTAATATATTTAATTAAAACTTAACAAAAGTAACTTTGGTAGAGGCAGAGGCAGGAAGATCCCAGGTTTGAGGCCAGAGGTAACCTGTGTAACTTGGCAATTTCAGTCCTTTCTAAAAGAACCAATATAACTCAATCAACTACAGCAAAATTATCAAAAAGAGTTACACAGAAATATCCACAGATACAATATCAGGTTATATTATTTTATCCCTCTGTATGTAAAAGATTCGTGATCTGCCCACTATTGTAAGTACTGCTAATAACCCATGGTAAAGTCAATATAACTAAACATGAGTGTTATTAGCAAAAAAAGATAACGTACTTGGCCTTTGCTATAGTTCTCTATACCTTAGGAACAAGACATTTCTGTCTCTGAAAATTAATGTGTTCATAGAGACCCTACCTGAGCTCTGGATCTGTTCTTACCTATCTCAGCAGGAATTTGAAGTTTGAAGAAATGACATTTAATATGATAATTCTTGTTCCTCAATAATTTCTGATTTAAAAAAAACTCCTCAGATTGTTCTGAAGGTAGAGTATTTTCTTTTCCCACACTATTTTTTAACTTATTGATGCTTTTGTTCATTGCACACTAACTCATTCAGGGTTTCAAATACCCATCGTTTTTAAACCCTCAGCCCTTCATCAACTATAGCTACCATAAGCTTTGGTCTCAACTTTGAAATGCTTATTTGTCCAATTTTCATCACATTATATTTTAGATAGAATAACACAGACTAAGAACACCAAATTAATAGAATAAGAGCACTGAATTAGAATTGTTTGTGAAATTTCCTATCAGATATGCTCTTTAGTCAGGGAAGGTTGTACATGCCACAGATCTGGAGTTTCAGTGAAGCATAGAGCAGTCTTTTGTGATAACTTTATGCATAAGATAGATGTGCAGTCCGGACCACAGTGTCTGGTCTAATTAAGAGACAAAACTAGTTAAACAACTATTTTCCAAATGCTAAGGATTAAATCAGGGCTGGGATTTAGCTCAGTTGGTAGAGCACCACTTTGTAGTCTCTGAGGTCCCAGGTTTGATTCCCAGCGCCACAAAAATGGGAGAAGAATGTGGCAATCCATTTCCAAGGCAATCTCAAAACAATCAGCCATTAAAAACCCTATGAGGGTCACTATGAGTCACACACGACTTGATGTCACCTAACAACAACAACAATGGTTAAATCGGGTTGGGGTTTAGCTCAGTTGGTAGACTGCTTCTCTGCACTCTCTGAAGACTTGAGTTTGATCCCCAGCACTGCAAAAACGGGAGAAGGACATAGCAGTCCACTCCTGAAGCAATCACGAAACAATCAGCCATTGAAAACTTTATGAGGATTGCTATGAGTTGCACTCGACTCAGTGACACCTAACAACAACAATAACAACAATGGTTAAATCAGAGTAGAGAAGGGGCTCGACTAAAGGTCACATTCTATTTGATATTTTGAAGATGGGAATGAAAATAATGTAACAATAACTATACATACAGAAAAGAAGGGAGGAGAAGAAATAACTAATAAACTAGCTGGTAAAACCCAGATCCCCTCAGATTTCAATAGACCAGAATTTAGTCTATAAAAATAAAATTAATCAAGGGTAATTGTAAAGTCCTGTCCTTCAGTTCAACATTCAACTTCCTAAGAATGGAATGAGAAAGACATAGGTATGTGTGATAAATACTTCAGATTTTAGGTCTTTGGCTGGATATGAATTATGGTGGGCGTGGAGTGGAAATATAACAATCTTAGAATCGGAAGGTTTTGAATTCTAATTGTCTCCACTCCTGACTGGCTGTGTAATCAAGATTAAATTTCTCTATCGCTTTCAACTTCAGTTTCTCCCTTATAAAATGTGTAGCATGTCACAGAGGGTCAGTAGTAATAAAATTTATATATGTTTTCTGGTATTGGCAGCTACAGAAATATATAAACAATGAATTCAGTCTTAAATTGTATTAAGAAAAACAAACCATTCCGTTCTGGATACTTTTAAGAGAGATTTTGATACTGTATGATTTATTAAAACAAAAAATGAGCCTAGCACAGTGGCACATTCTTATATTTCTAGTGACTTGGCAGTCAGAGAAAGGAGGATCAGAAGTTCAAGATTATAGAGACAGCCTTCTTAATTTAGCAAGACCCTGTCTCAGGATAAAAAATGGGCTGAGGGTGCAGCCTAGTGGTAAAGCACTTACAAAGTATGTGTAAGGCCCTGACTTCAGCCCCCAAGTTCCACAAAATAAAAAAGAACAGAAAGAAAATAAATGAGAATTTTAAAAATCACAGTTGAAAACTCCATTAATATCTGTGAATTTCTGAATGGTTTGTATGTGAAGTAGGTTAGATTATACATTTGATTTCTGCTCATGAGCACATTACTAAGGGCAATGGGTAAGCTTCAGGTTTGGCTCAATGTGAAGAAAAATTTTTGAACCATTAGAACTATCTAAAAATAGAATGGACCTTATCGAATCACTGGAGACGTGCAAGTAAGGGTGTTAGGGCCACCCCCTTGTTTTGGAATACCATAGAGGGAATTTATGCTTCCATTAAAGTCTGTTCAAGGTAATTTCTAAGGCCCTTTCTAATGCTTAAGATTTCAGATTCAGTAATATAAGAATGGAGGCTTGGGTTTAGCTCAGTTGGTAGAGTGCTGCTCTGCAGTCTCTGAGGCCCAGGGTTCAATCCCCAGCACTGCAAAAATTGGAGAAAGACATGGCAGTGTACTTCTGAAGCAATCCCAAAACAATCAGCCATTGAAAACCCTCTGAGGTTTGCTATATGAATTGGACCTGACTCAATGGCACCTAACAACAACAATATGAGAATAAGAATACCTCTCTCAGTTATTGTGATAAATAAGTAAACAGTTCATGCAAAAACATCTTGCACACTACATGGTATACAGTTGGTGCTCTTTGGATGCTTTTACCTTATCTTTAAGATAAAAATCCTTGCCTTGATCTGGTACAAATGAATTAATGACTATAAATATGCTTTAGAGAGTCTTCAAGTCCTTTGTAAGAAATAGATGGTGCAGAAATCTGCAGCAGACATCTAGCCAGGCATCCTAAGGGGCATTTTGCTTAAGTTTACTTATTTACAAAGAGAGACCTTGGCTTTTTTGTTGGTTGGTTTATTGGTTGGTTGTTTGCTTGCTTTTTGGTTGTCAGGTTGGTTTAATGGGCCAGGGCCTGATTTACCTGCAATATAGAATGAACAGGCTGGGATTTAGCTCAGTTGGTAGATTGCTGCTCTGCAGTCTCTGAGGTCCCAGGTTTGACTTCCAGCACCACAAAAATGGGAGAAGGATGTGGCAATCCACTCCCAAGGCAATCCTGAAACAATCAGCCATTGAAAACCCTATGAGGGTCACTATGAGTAGGTCATGATTCTATGACACCTAACAACAACAACAACAACAACATAGAATGAATAGATTTACCTTGCTGTAGCCAAAGCATGTAATGGTTAGGAATGTAGACTTTGGGATTCCAGCCTTAACTCCCTCCCTTACTAGCTGAGTGATTATTAGGGAGTGATATCACCTTATGGGAGATTTGCTGTTTTATGATGATTCAACATAATAACGTATGTTAACTGCTTGATCAGAGCCTGATTAACAATAGCTAATCCCATTGTTGTTGTTGTTGTTAGGTGCCATAGAGTTGGGTCCAACTCATAGCAACCCTATGTACAACAGAACAAAACACTCCTGGACATTATGCCATGCCTGGCACTATGTCAGTGCTCCTCTGCTATTCATAGAGTTTTCAATGGCTGGTTGGGATTGTGTCAAGAGTGGGCTTCCAGGTCCTACCCCCATTTTTGCGGTACTGGGGATTGAACCCAGGGCCTTAGAGCACACAAACAAGCACTCTACCAACGGAGCTAAACCTCAGCCTTGTTAATCCCATTAGTATTCTTTTTCTATATTTTGTGAGCCTGCAGCCATAGCCCTGTGGGATCCGATCCAGTCAGATTTCAGAAGCTAAGCAGGGTGGGCCCTGGTTAGTACTTGGACGGGAGACTGCCTGGGAACACCAGGTACTGTAGGCTTGGGAGAAGGACCCGGCAACCCACTCCCAAAAATCAATCTGCTGTTGAAAACCCTATGAACAGAAGAGAAGCACTGACAGTAGTGTTTCCTCTGTTGTATGTAGGGTCTCTACGCGTCGGATACCATCTCAACGGAACCTAACAACAACAACAGCAACACATTCTGTGAGAAAAGTTTTCCATATAATTCTTTGAAGGGCTACAAATTGATATGGAGAGAGCCTTTCTTTTGGACTTTTGGAAAACTCCTTTTTGAATTAGCTCCTAGTCTGTGGCATAGACCGATGCTATTTGAAGAAGCAGAACATGGCAATAAGAATAGCTATGGCCAGACAGACATAGAGGAGTCAGAGCTCCTTGTACCTGCTATTGGAAGGATAGGCTCCAAAAGTCTTTGATCTAGATGCAACCTTTTAAAACTATCCTGAAAAAAACCAGCAGTGTTACAAGACAGCAGATTTTGTTGTCCAGTGAATCTTTTTTTCATGATCCAGGTGCTGTACAGAATGCCATGTGAATGCTTTATGAAGAGCTTATTGAGTTCCAGTTCTAACAAAGTACTTAACCATTTTCAAGTCTCTCTTTTATCATTTATTAAATAGTGACAACAATTGTACTCACCATGGGATTTTAAGGATTACATCAGTCCATGAAGTAAAGCCTACCTAGTTGGGGTATATGCTCAATGAAATCATATCAATGAAGAAAAGAAGGTGTGACCTTTGTAGATACTGATTAATTATAACTATTTTTAAGTCTATTCTAATAAGATTCTGGTTTGTATTATGCTAGCTAGTATAATAGCTAATAGAATATTGACGGTGGTGGTGGTTGTTTTTGTGGTGCTGGGGATCAAACCCAGAGGCTCACACATGCTAGGCCAGGGCTCTACTTCTGAGCCACACCCCAGGCCCTAATATTGAAAGTTTTAATTTAAAATTAGAAAGTCACAGTTACCCAACAGTGTCTTATGCTCTATTTCCAAGCCTTTTAAGCAGCTTAAGCCCAGTACTTGAAATGCCATTGGTTTTGTCAGTTTCACTTTTCCTGATTGAAGAGGTTCTTTTGGTTTGTTTTTGGGGGTTAGATATTTGTTTTTGGTTTGGTTTGGTTCTTTGGTTTGGTCTTGATCTGACTTGTTATTGTAACTTCGCTCTGATGTTTACCTAGAGCTTCCTTTATGTTTTCAAAAACAAAAGAAAAGAGATACTCCTTATGCCAGGGCCCTTTTTAATAGGGTATATTTTCTTTTTCCTTTATTTATTTTTATTTTTACTTATTATTTATTTATTTATTTTTGCATTACTTGGGAGTTAAACACAGGGCCTCATACATACTTTGCAAGTGCTCTAACCACTTGGTTAGCACACTTTTTTATTTTTTATTTTATCAGCCTATTTTTAAATTTTTATTTATTTATTATTTGTGTGTGTGTGTGTGTGTGTGTGTGTGTGTGTGTGTGTGTGTGTGGTACTGAGGGTTGAACCCAGGGCTTCACAATTGCATGCTTTGCAAGTGCTGTACCACTGAGCTGCACCTCTAGCCAGTTTTTTTTTTTTTCCTTTGGTGGTGGTACTGAGGGTTGGACCCCAGGGTCGGGTGCTTGCATGCTCTGCAAGTGCTGGACCATTGACCTGCGCCCCCCCACCAGCCCATTTTTTACTTTTTTGAGACAGGGCCTTGCTAAATTACACAGACTGCCTCTGGTCTCGAACTTGCGATCCTCCTGCCTCCGCCTCCCGAGCCACTGGGATTACAGGCGTGTGCCACCGTGCCCGGCTTTTTTTTACTTTTTTGAGACAGGGTCTCGCTAAATTACACAGACTCCCTCTGGTCTAGAACTTGAGATCCTCCTGCCTCTGCCTCCTGAGTTGCTGGGATTATAGGCGAGCACCACTGCGCCTGGCTCCATTTTTTATTTTTTATGTTGAGATGATTTCGCTAAATTACCTAGGCTATCAAGCCTCTGTCCTCAAACTTGGGATCCTCAGCCTCCCAAGTTGCTGGGATTATGGATGTGAGCCACCGCCCAACTGCTTTAATTTTATAATAGAGGTTTCTTTAGTTGCAAATAACAGAAACTTATTTAAGTTAAGCTTAAGAAAAAAAGGAAGATTGTATTACAGGAATATGGAAATGTCAGTTTTTCACAATTTGTCAATTTGCTGTTTGCTCATAGCTAGTACGTACATCTAAGCCTTGGAAAGATCTGTAACTAGGAACTAGAGAGTCCATAAGGACATGGGCATCCATCTTCCTCTGTCTGCTGTTCTCTATTTCCATGGTTGTAAAAGTCTCACATATCTGCTTCTTTCTGCATGTTTGCTCTCTGCTGTGTGATTTTGGACACATCTTAATATGACTTGTTTTCCTTCTTCCAGAAATGGTACATTATTTTCCTTTGCAGCTACAACATATTACCATAAACTGATTGCCTTAATGCAACAGAAATTTATTCTCTTACAGTTCTAGAAGGCAGAAATAAAGGTGTTGACAGAGCCATACTCTCTTTGGAAGCTCTAGAGGAAAAGAGCAAAGGCCTCTTCCAACTTCTGCTGGCTGCTGGCATTCCTTGGCTTGTGGTTAGGTTCTTCCTCTCACCACTTAATCTTTTCCTCTGCGTACATGTGTGTTCTCTGCCATCATTATCAGATCTCTCTCTTTTTTATAAAGATATTTGGGATTGCATTTTGGGACCACACATATAGTCCATATAGTCCCCAACTCAAGATCTTTAACTTAATCATCTCTGCAAACATCCTTTTCCCTTATAATGTAATATTTACAGATTCCAGGGATTAGAATCTGATGTGGGTGGCCATTATTCAGCTATGATTCACACATGGTGATCATAAAGACCTATCTTAAAGTCTTTAAATGGAAGCGCCCTTCCTTCTCTGCATCCCTCTTACATATGTCACTGTGACCCTCCTTTAACATGGCCTTCAAATGCTTTTCTTCACCGGAATGTCATTATCACAATAAGTATGGGTCTGTGAGCATAATAAAAATAGTGAAAATACTAACTAACCTTTTTAAATAGCCAAAAACTGTGATGAGTACTTTATATGGGATATAGTTTCTATTATATCCCATGGGATATAGTTCCCATTATCACCTTCATTTTGTAGATGAGAGAAGTAAGACTTAGACAGATAAAGTAACTTAATTTGCCCAAATTCACCCAGCTGATATCAGTGCTGGGGTTCAAATTCAGATCTCTTTAAATGTAAGGACTATCTTTTCCAAGGCATAATGACTGTGAACCTCATTATATCTTGCCTCTTACTCAGGAGTGAAGTTTAAATCTCTGCTTTCCTGCCTTTCTTGCACCTGCTGGCAGAGCCTTGTGCCACAGCTCACCAGAGTGTTTTTTTCTCACGCCTATTCTTTGACATTTGCTTGGTATGGAGTAAGTACAATTTGAGGGAAGAGAAAGAAGAGAGCTGTATTCTAGCCTGAATCTCCCCTTAACTAACTTGTTTGTTGCTAGTCAGTGAGTTCCTTAACTATAGACATCATGCTGATCAATTTATATCCTAACACAGGTCCTAGATATGAATAGATCTGCACTAGAATGTAAGCTTCACTAGGGACATATGTTTTTGTTTGTTTGTTTTTCTTTTGTTTTTCTTTTTTCTTTTTAGCAGTGCTGGGGATCAAACTCAGGGCCTTTTGTAGGCAAGTACTCTACCACTGAGCTATATCCCCAAGCCTACCAGGGATTTTTATTCACTGCTGTACTCATGCCTTAGAAGAGCACCCAGAATAGAATAGGTACCCAATAAATACCTGATGGCTAGCTGGGTGGCTAACTTAGCTGAGCATCATTTACATTTCACAGCCATTATTCACTGGATATATACCATGTATAGCTAAGTACTTACATATATCATCATAATCATTATCACCTTCCTACATGGTACGCTGATGGACTGTAAATGAAGAAAGGAAGGGAGAGGGAGGAATCAAGGATGATTCCTAGGTTTCTGACCTGACTACTGTTCCAAGTGATGATGAAACGCAAGGAGAGGTATTTGAGGGGTTTTTGTTGTGGTGGTTTGTTAAGATGTTGTCGTTTGTTGTTGTTAGGTGCCATGGAGTCGAGTCCAACTCACCGAGACCCTGTGTACAGCAGATCAAAACACTTCCCTATTCTGGGCCAGGCACACGGTTTTATTTATATTTAAGCCCATTGTTGCAGTCACTGTATTAATCCATCTGGTGGAGGGTTTTCCTTTTTTTCACTGACCTGCCACTCTCCCAAACATGTCCTTCTTCAGGGATTGGTCTCTCCTGACTAATGTCCGAAATATGTAAGGTGCAGTCTGGCCATTCTTGCTTCCAAGGAGCACTCTGGTTGCACTTCTACTAGGACAGATCTGTTGGTTCTTTTGGCAGTCCATGGTATATTCAATAGATGTTTCCAGCACCAAAATTCAAAAGCATCAGTTCTCCTGTCTCCCTTATTCAATGTCCAGCTTTCACAACCATATGATTCAACTGAAAATACCATGGCATGAGTCAGGCACACCTTCATCTTCAATGTGACATCTTTACTTTTCAATAAAGACATCTTTTGCCACAGCTTTTCCCAGAGCAATGTGTCTTTTGAGTTCTTGACTGCTGCTTCCATGGGTGTTGATTATAGAGCCAAGCAAAGCAAAACCTTGGACAACCTCAATCTTTTCTCCATTTATTGTGAAGTTGCATACTGACCCAGTCATAAGGATTTTTGTTTTGTTGATGTTTAGTCACAACCCATACTGAAGGCTATGATCTTTGACCTTCATCAGTAAATGTTTTAAATCCTCTTTACCTTAAGCAAGCAGAGTTGTGTCATCTCCATGACACAGGTTGTTAATGAGTCTTCCTCCAATCCTGATGCCACATCCTTCCTCATAAAGTCCAGCTTCTAGGATCATTTGCTCAAATTTGAAGAGATAGGGTGAAAGTATACAGCCCTGATGTACACCTTTCTCAACTTTAAACCAGGCAGTGTTTCCTTGTTCTATTTGAACAACTGCGTCTAGGTTCACATACAGATTCCTCATGAATACAATTAGGCGCTCTGGTATTCCCATTTTCCAAAGTATTATCCATAATGTCATGATCCACACAGTCAAATATTTTTATGTTGTCAATAAAACACAGATAGACATCTTTCTGATATTCTTTGCATTCAGCTAATATCCACCTGACATCAGCAATGATGCCCCTGGTTCCCCACACTCTTCTGAATCCCACTTGATTTTTCTGGCAATTCCGTCTATATACTGCTGCACTCACTTTTGAATGATCTTTAGTAAAATTTTGCTTGTGTGTGAGATTTATGATATTGTCCATTCGTTTCCACATTCAGTTGGATCCCCTTTTTTGGGAACAGGCACAAATGTGGATCTCTTCCAATCAGTTGGCCAGGTAGCTGTTTTCCAAATCTGTTGGCATAAACATGTTAACACTTCCAATGCTGCATCTGTTTGTTGAAACATCTCTATTGGTATTCCATCAATTCCTGGAGCCTTGTGTTTCACCAGTTCTTTCAAGGTGGCTTCTACTTCATCCTTCAATACCATTGGTTCCTCCTCTTGAAATGGTTGATCATCTACCAATTCTTTTTTGTATGACTCTATGTATTCCTTCCATCTTCTTTTGATGTTTCCTGCACTGTTTAATATTTTCCCTGTAGAATCTTTCACTATTGCCATCCAAGGCTTGAATTTTTTCTTCACTTCCTTAAGCTTGAGAAATACAGAGCATGTTCTTCCCTTTTGGTTTTCTGCCTCCAGCTCTTTGCACATGCCATTATAATATTTGTTTTTGTCTTCTTGGGCTGCCTTTTGAAATCTTCTGTTTAATTCCTTAACTTCATCAGGTCTTCCTTGTACTGCTTGACATTCAAGCTGCTTGACACTCAAGGACAAGTTCCAATGTCTCTTTTGACATGTAATTTGGGCTTTTCTTTTCTTTCTTTCTTCTTTTTTCTTTTATCTTTATAATAACCTTTTTCTTTCTTCTTGAATGATATGTTTTATATCATGCCAGAACTCATCTGGTCTCCTATCATTTGTGTTTAATGCATTAAACCTGGTCTTGAGGTGGTCTCTGAACTCAGGTGGGATATATTCAAGGTCATACCTTGGCTCTTATTGTTGTTGTTGTTGTTAGGTGCCGTCAAGTCAGTATCCGACTCATAGCCACCCTCATAGGGTTTTCAATGGCTGATTGTTTCGGGATTGCCTTGGGAGTGGATTGCCAGGCCCTTCTCCCATTTTTGCGGTGCTGGGACCTGAACTTGGGACCTCAGAGACTGCAGCGCAGTGTTCTACCAACTGAGCCAAATCCCAGTCCCTTGGCTCTTGTAGACTTGTTCTAATTTTCTTCAGCTTCAGTTTGAACTTGCAAATGCCAAGTTGATGGTCTGATCCACAATCAGCACCTGGTCTTGTTCTGATGTTTGATACAGAGCTTTTCCATCGTCTCTTTCCACATATGTAGGCAGTTTGGTTCCTGTATGTTCCTTCTGGTGAACTCCATGTGTATAGTCCCCATTTATGTTGGTGAAAAAATGTATTTTCAGTGAAAAGGTCATTGGTCTGACAAAATTTTATCATGCAATCTCCAGCATCGTTTCTGTCACCAACGCCGTATTTTTCAACTATTGAGTCTTCTTCTTTGTTTCCAACCTTTGCATTCCAGTCACCAGTGATTATCAGTATGTCTTGATTGCATGTTTGATCTATTTCAGATTGCAGGAGGTGGTAGAACTCTCCCCTATTTTCATTTGTGGCCTTAGTGGTGGGTGCATAAATTTGAATAATAGTCATATTAACTGGCCTTCCTTGTAGGCATATGGATATTATTCTATCACTGGCAACATTGTATTTCATGACAGATCTTGAAATGTCTTTCTTGATGATGAATGCAACCCTATTTCTCTTTAGTTTGTCATTCCTACTGTAGTAGATCATATGATTATCTGACGCAAAATCACCCATGCCAGTCAATTTTAGCTCACCAATACCTAGAATGTCAATATTTATGCGCTCCACTTCTCTTTTAATGGTTTCTAATTTTCCTAGATTCATACTACGTACATTCCATGTTCCAACTATTAATGGATGTTTACAGTTGTTTCTCCAGTTGAGTCATGCCACAGCAGCAATTGTAGGTCCCTGGGACTTTACTCCATTTCTGTCATCAAGAGTTGAGAAGGCAACTCTTCCCCAATAGTTTTTTGAGTGCCTTCCAACCTGGGGGGCTCATTTTTCAGCACTATATCTGACAGTGATTCTTTGCTATTCATAGGATTTTCAATGGCTAGTTGTTTCGGGTGTGGTTTGCCAGTGCCTACTCCCTAGTGGAAGCTCAGCTGAAACCTGTCCACCGTGGGTGATCCTGCTAGTATCTGATATACTGGTGGCATTGCTTTCAGCCTCATCACAACACACAAACCCCCACAGTGCGGCAAACTGACAGATAGGTTATGTATATCTGCAGGTAGATACAGGGGTCAAATTCCTAGGACAAAGGTTCCAAACATGTCCTCAGTTTGCCGATTAGCCTTAAAGTTGATGATGTCCTTACCTACTCAGAACAGGTTGCCTGTTTTAGGCACTGAGGGCTTAAAGCCATTATTTCCACTGTGCTCTAACTTGATCATGTTCAGTTTCTGTTCCAGATGATCGAGCTGAACAACGAACCTGTCTTATTTGTGGGGACCGTGCCACAGGCTTGCACTATGGGATCATCTCCTGTGAGGGCTGCAAAGGGTTTTTCAAGCGGAGCATTTGCAACAAACGGGTATATCGGTGCAGTCGTGATAAGAACTGTGTCATGTCTCGGAAGCAGAGGAACAGGTGCCAGTACTGTCGCCTACTCAAATGCCTCCAGATGGGCATGAACCGAAAGGGTAAGTACTGCTCAGGGCTGTCATTGCCCACCCTTCATCCATCACTTTACCTTTAGCGTCAGTTATCATACTTTTTTTAGAAAAGGACCTGGCAGGCCACTCTCAAAACAACCATCAAAAAACCCTATAAATAGGAGAGAAGCACTAACAATAATGCAGAGGATGGCTTCATTCTCTTGTACATATGGTTGCTATGAGTTGAGTCAATCGACGGGACATAACTACAACAATTATAGTTTAGAATTATTCATTTTCCCAAGCCTACACTATACACCGAGCCTTACACTGGGCACTCATAACTCCCAAATGAATCTGGCTTATTTCATGCCTGATTTCATGTCCCCTCTCCAGTCTAGGTGGGAGAAAGACTGATGAGATGTTAAGGAGTCTATGGAAGTGAGTCCACAGGCCCCATGTAGCAAGACTCCTAGCTGGGATTAATGTACTCCACTAGTTTTTCAAGGAATGATGACAGAAGTAGGAATTTAAATGCAAAGGCACAAGGCAGGAAGTCCCCTAAATGTGATGTCATTTTGTTTGCTAGAACCATGGCATACTCAGAGACTAGACCTGTTTAGAAGTCTGTGTCCAGATTGGGGAAGAGTTGGGGATTTACTGGGAAGCTTTCTGAGAGCCATTGGTGTGAAGCAACATGAATAAAATAATACTCTAATAAGATTAATATGAAGGGCAATTTTGGAGGATAGATTAGGGAAGAGAAAGCAGAAAAGCCTACACCTAGGAAGGTTTTAGAGGTGTCCAGCAGGACTGTGTGGGACAAGTGAAGGAGGGGGAAGGACAGAATGGCACTGGTGAGAAATACAGAAGAAGGTTACATGGTAGGAGTTGACAGCCACCAAGTATTGGGCAGCACCAGAAGTTGAAATCGAGGATTTAGATTAAGAGTAGTAGCCCCACCTGGGGGAAAAAAACCAGTCTGAAAAACACAGTAGGGCAACACGATGACCCTGGCAATGTGGCGTTTGAGGCACCTCAAGGACACACAGAGATTTCCACCAGGAAGTTGAATGTGTAGAGTCGGACCTAGGGTGAGAAGTTCTGACTGCAGAGCTGTTGGAACTGAGGTGGAAATCACTCCCACACACAGCTTAGATGCAGAGAGAAAGGCCCATGTCAAAACCCTAGAGGTATTCCCATGGAGAACAGAGTATGTCATCGCTACTTGGTAGGAAGAACAGAGGCTTGAGAAGCAGGCAGACTTCTCTGTGGCCTTGGGAAGTTTGCTTTATGTCTATGATACACAGTGATCCTACCTTTAAGACAGTGTGATAATACTTCCCTGTCAGAGTTCTCTAGAGAATTAGATGTGATTTGTGTCAAAGATGCAGTAAAGTATTTAGGGGTTCACAGCAGCAGTTGCAGGGTAAGGGAATTAGAGTTGGTGAACTATTCAAATAGGTTTCGTAGTATTAATAAATGTAGACATGCAGGTGTACTTTAGGCTAGTTTTATTGTATGAGAGGATAAGAAGGATTTTTTTTTTTTTTTTTTTTTTTTCAAAATTTTCAAAAGCCGGGCTTGGTGGTGCACGCCTGTAATCCCACTGACTCAGGAAGTAAAAGCCGGGGGATCGCAAGTTCAAGACCAGAGGCAGTCTACATAATTTAGTGAGACCCTGTCTCAGGAAGTAAAGAAGATGGGCTGGGGGTGCAGCTCAGTAGTCCAGCACTTGCAAAGCATGCAAGCGTGAGGCCCTGGGTTCAACCCCCAGTACCACAAAAAACAAATCAAATTTTTTAAAAGTTGTTATTTAATTAGCATATATTACATTGTGTTTCATTATGGGATTTTCATACAGTTGTATCATATACTTTGCCCTTATTCTTTCCCTCAATGGCCCCCCCAATGTTGCTCTCACCCCTCTCTAGTCCTCTCCTCTCTTCTAGATATATCCTCTTGTGCTTTCTAATCTTGCATATTTCTCATCTTAAGGTAGATCTAGCTTCCACATACAAGTGACAACATGCAGTATTTGTCTTCCTGAGTTTGGCTTATTCAGCTCAGAAGGATGGTCTCTGGGTCCATCTGTTTTCCTGCAAATGGCATAATTTCTTTTTTCTTTATGGCTGAGTAGTATTCCATTATGCATCTTGACCACATTTTAAAAATTCATTCATCTGTTGATGTACATCTGGCTGATTCCATGTCTTTGCAGTTGTGAACTGTGCTGCAGTGAACATGGAAGTGCAGCTATTTCTATGGTATGATGACTTGGGTTCCTTTGGGAATGCACCCAAGAATGGAATAGCTAGGTCATATGTTAGTTCCATTTTCAGTTTTCTGAGGAATCTCTGAACTGACTTCCATAATGGTTATACTAGTTTACAGTCCCAGCAGCAGTGTGTAAGGTTGCAGAAGAATCTTTTTAAAACTGGCCTATTGTGAAGAAAGGTAAGATATATGGAAGGGCAGTTAGACACGTTTAGATGGTTTATCATCTGTTTGTAATACTAATATTTATGGAGCACTTACATGTATTAGAAACTCTTCTGTACTTTCCATGCATTATATTATTGAATGCACACAATAACCCTATTATTGACTATTTGTCCTAGTTTACAAACACCACTTAGGTAAAAATCACTTAGCAGTGGCTAATTTAGGGATGGTTATGATGACACTTATTAATTTTTAAATTATAATTTATTATTCATCAAGTAGAGCTTGTACCTAATTACATAGATAGCATACTACGCTGTTTGCATGTTGGAATGTATACTGGGTGCTAAACAGATGCCATAGTAGGGCATTTGAAGTGTTGCCCGATTTGTCCCCTGCCTTGCCTTGCTTTTCTTTTCTTCTTCCTGTTTTTTGAGACAGGGTCTTACTGTGTATTTTCACCTGGCCTGGAGCTCATTACGGAGGCCAGATGAGCAGCCATCCTCCCATCTCTGCCTCCCAAGTGCTGAGATTACAGGTGTGAGCCACCGCACCCAGCCTCCCTGCCTTTCTTTTTAACCTCTCTTTTGCCACAGCTTGGCCTCAAGGAGGGTCTTACACTACTCTGCATATGCTCAGGTTCTTTCCTCTACCGAGAAATCCTTTCCCTTCCCCACTGTCACTTTCCTCTTACATTTCCTAGCCACTAATACCAAACCAGCACTGGCCTGAAGAGAGAGCCTGTAGTGGTCTTCTGTCCTCTCCCTGATTTGATTTTTGTCTTCCACTTTAGTCATCTCCCTTTGTTGCCCTGACTGAATATTTTATCAAAGCATTGTTGTGGGATGCCTTCTTGACTGCTCTTTCTGACGAATCTTGCTTATTCAATTGAAGTATGAGATTCTGAGGCCTCCAGCCAACTGTCTGTGATATGGAAGCAGGAATGTAAATTTGTAACTCCTCCAACCACAGCTTAGAGTAAACGTGCCATGTGGGCTGTGAGGAATAGAGCATTGCTGTTTGCACAGAACAGGCCAGCCCAGTGCCTGGTGGAGGCTGCCTTTCAGAGAGAACGCCTGCCACCTTGTGGTTGGTGCTGAGAAAGCCGGACTGAAGTTACAGTTGCCTTAGGAATATTTTGGAGGTCAGAAATATTCTGCATGGAACTGTGGTGGCTGATGCTTAATTCTATGTTTTGTCAAAACCCATAGAACTATATGTCACAAAAAAGTGAATTTTACTGGATGTAAAACATTCTTTTGATCAGCCAGGATGGGGCGAAATAAAGGCAGAGGCTGGAGAGATGGAATGTGCACCTTAACAATGAATTTATCTAACTGGTGTTAAGATGAATCATATAACCTCATTGAGCAGGATAGGGAGGAAAGGAGCTGACCTTGAAAAGCAGTGTTTTGACTGTATATTGTAAGAATTGTACAAACAAAAAGAATTGCATGCAAACAATACACTCTAGTTTGTAAAATTTGTTTTTCTCAAGGTTATGTGTTAGGAATTCTGTCCCTACTTTAATTGTATACTGTGGTTGAACAAATAAGTATAAATACATTGTAGGTAATGAGAGTCAGGTTTTGTACCTCAGAAAAAAAGTTATAAATCAGGAAAGGGGAAGGCTAGAATGAAACTTTGGGTGCTGAATTAGAATCAGTGGAATCAATATGGGACTCATTTGGATAGATAGATATATAGATAGATACATACATGTTGTTGTTAGGTGCCGTCAAATCGGTATCTGACTCATAGTGACCCTACTTACAGCAAGTGAAACACTATTGTCAGTGCTTCTCTGCTGTTCATAGGGTTTTCAATGGCAGATTAATTGGGAGTGGGTTGTCAGGTCCTTCTCCCAAGCCTACAGTATTTGGTGTTCCCAGGCGGTCTCCCATCCAAGTACTAACCAGGCCCGACCCTACTTAGCTTCCGAGATCTGACAGGATTGGATGCCACAGGGCTGTGGCTGCAAGCTCAGATACATACATACATAAATACATACACACACACACACACACACACACACACACACACACACACAGAGAGAAAGAGGAGGGAAGGGGGAAAAAAGACAGGCAGGCAGGCAAGTCGGGGCAGTAGCACATGTCTGGAGTTTCAACAACTGGGGAGGCAGGTGGATTGTGAGTTTGGGGCCAGAAGCAGCCTGTGTAACTTAATGAGACTCTGTCTCAAAAATAAAAAATTCAAAAATAGGCTGGGAATGCAGCCCCGTGGTAGAGCACTTGTAAAGTATGTAGAAGACCCCTGGGGATCAGCCTCCAAGTAGAAGAAAAAAAGGAAGGGAGGAGGACAGGGCAGGCAGAGGGAGAGGGGGGAAGGAAGAAAGGAAAAAAATATACATGTGTTTGGGTACAATGAGTTAATATACGTATGTGTATTTTTAAGCTCTACACAGTACAAAAGGCTAGAAGCAGTGATACCCCAGCTGTTGCACACCTAACACCCAGACCTTGTCTTCTAAATATCAGTGAAAGGAGTCAGCACTCCATGGAGAACTGCTTTATTTCAGAGCTGTAACAGGGAAAAAGATAAAATGATCCTAAAGTATCTGGAAATGGCAGAAAATTAGGAAGTGCTTTACAAAAAAAAAAGGGAATCATTGAAAGGGCACAGAACCCACCTTAAAGAGTTTCATTGGCCAAAGTTGGAACAACTTAGGCAACAGAAGAGCTCTAGTGTTTGTTTGGAACCCAAGAAGTAAGTATCCATGTGTTCATGCTGAAAGAAACAACTGAGTAAGCAGAGAAGTGACAGTTCTCTTCTTATGAAATAATTCCATTGAATAAATGCAGAAGGCATGAGGGAAATCCAAAAGTCACTGTGAGAACCCCACAGTATGATTGAAGGCAAGATCCACTGATAGGTGCCAACATAAGTGAGCACTGGTTTAACCAAAAACAGAATTAATTGCATAGTCTGAAAATACTTAAGAATTACAAAGAGAAAAATAGTTTCCATAGAGAATTCTATTTGACTTTAGCCAAGTGAACAAGTTTAACCTCACCAGTAAAACACACAACATTATTTACCCCAGTATGGTATGCTGGGAAGGGCACAGATAAATACACACAAAGCTAAGTTTATTCTCAGACTAATCATCAGAAAATAGACAAACCCATATTGAGGGACATTTTTCAAAATGACTCACATTCTATGGAATACTCCTAAAAAGCATCAGGGTCACAGAAGACAAGGAAGACTGAAGAACTGGCACAATATCGGAGAAGAGTATGGAGACTTAACTACTAAGTGCACTGTGGGGCTTTATGTTGGCTTCTGAACAGAAAAAAGACATCAGTGGAATAACTGGAGAAGTCTACATGGTCTTTACTTAGGGTAATGGTATTGTAGCAAAGTTTCTTAGGTTTGAGAATAGTCTATGGCTATGTAAAGTGTTAACAGAAGGAAAAAGCTAGGTGTAAAGTGTATGGAAACTCTCCACACTATTTTTACAACTTTTCGTAAGTCTAACCTTACCAAATTTTTAAGAAATTTGAAGTGGAGCTGCTATTTGTGGCTGGAGCTCTCTCGCCATGTGTGAGCCAGCCCTGTTGTCCTCCATCCCTATTTAGACAACTCAGTATCTTTAAGTTTGTAAGGAGCTTGAACTCTGATTCCAACAAGATTCTGCTCAAATGTCCTCCTCCCTTGGATTCATCAAAGCTCTACTCAGGCGTCTGTGCTATGTCTTGGGTGCCTTTGATCCTGCAATATGGCAATGCCAGAGGACCACTGTCTCACAATGGATTCTGCAAACATTACCTCCTCTATGAAACTTTCCTAGACCTTTTCACTTTTATTCATTCATTCATTCATTATTTGTATTTTGAGACAAGCTCTTAAACTTGTCTTCCTCCTAACTCAGCCTCTCAGGTACTGGGATTATAGGCTTGTATGATGGCACCCGGCACTTTTGAACTTTTAACTAATTAGTAAGTTGAGACAATGAGGTTAAGGAATTATTAAATTTTTTCACATAATTAATTAGCTCATAAGGATCCCCCGTGAGACCCAGTATAGCTTCCTCTCTCTTCTGATACTGTTTCCTCATCCGACTTCTTGCTATGGCCCTCCACCACAGTCAATCCATCTAACCAGTCAGCATCCTATTATTACTGGGTTGTCTGCTGAGATGCACAGAGAAAAGGAGGACTTGGTCACGGCACTTGAATGACTCATTGTCTAATAATGGGGGAAACGGACAAGTGAACAAGGACAACTCTAGGTGACCATGGCTATGGTCGAGGGTGTACAATGGGCTGTGGAAACACAGAGGGATCATCTTGTGTGGAGGTGTCAGAGAAGACTTCTTAGAGGATGTTACCAATAAAAGCTCAGCCTTGAAAGAAAAGTATACAGTATATAATCAGATGAAGAAAAGCAGTAGAACATTCTAGGAAAGTAAAACCACATGTGCAAGACCCTTAAAACATGGAGTTTTGGGAGAACTGGGTTGGAATGCAGATTGGGATGGGGAGCAGCCAGTGAAGAAGGGAAGAGATGAAGTGGCTGATTCCAGAATTGGGGGACCTTGAAAATGACTCTGAGGGCCCTGACTTTATCCTAAAGACTGCCATAAAGGTGAAGGGTACATGTTGGAGATACTGGAGCAGTAAGTAGTGAGGCTGGGCAAACTGGGTCTAGCCACCACTTACCACTGTTTTTATTTTTTATCTATTTTTTCCAGTACTAGGGCATTGAGCCCAGGGCCTTGCACATGCTATACAAGTGCTCTACCACTGACATGCACCCCCACCCCCTACTTTATTTTTTATTTTGAGAGAGGGTCTCACTATGTTACATAGGCCACCTCTGGCCTTGAACCTGTGACCCTCCTGCCCCAGCCTCCTGGGTCGCTGGGATTATAGATGTATGTCATGGTGCCTGGCCTGACCACCCTTCTTTAGCTGTCACTCATCACTTTGCAAAATAATTTCCTAACCAGACAACTGCCAGGTCTGGAAAGATACTGAGTTGTCTAAATAGTTAAGTAATTAGTTAAAAAGTTCAAAAGTGCCAGGCGCCGTCACACAAGCCTATAATCCCAGTACCTGAGAGGCTAAGTTAGGAGGAAGACAAGTTTAAGAGCTTGTCTCAAAATACAAATGAATGAATGAATGAATGAATAAAAGTGAAAAGGTCTAGGAAAGTTTCATAGAGGAGGTAATGGTTGCAGAATCCATTGTGAGACAGTGGTCCTCTGGCATTGCCATATTGCAGGATCAAAGGCACCCAAGACATAGCACAGACGCCTGAGTAGAGCTTTGATGAATCCAAGGGAGGAGGACATTTGAGCAGAATCTTGTTGGAATCAGAGTTCAAGCTCCTTACAAACTTAAAGGCTTTAAAAAATATTTTTGTTATTTTAATATTTTATTCTAAAAGGATTCCAAAATACAGATAATTTGCAGCAGTGGAACATCACTGTACTCTTCAGCCAGATTCACCAGTTGTTAACAGTTGTTGCCACATTTGCTTTATCATTCATTCCATTTGCTTATGCTCTTGTGCATGCACGCACGTACAGGTTCATACTGTCTCACTTGGCAGAGGGGTGCATGCTAACCATTTGCGAGTAAGTTATTAGCATTGTTTCCCTTTACATCTAACATAACCACAATACTATTATCAAAATCAGAAAATTTCACATGACACAATACTTAGTTAATAGACTTTATTCGCCTCTCACCTGTTATCCCAATGTCCTTGATAGCAGGGTTCCCAACCCTCAGGCCATTGACCAATACCAGTCCCAACCCTATTAGGAACCAGACCATACAGCAGCAGGTGAGGGGTAGGAAAGCCAGTGAAGCTTCATCTATATTTACAGCCACTCCCCATCACTTGAAATATCTCAGAACCATCCCTACCCCTGCTCTCCTCTCCTTTCTGTTAGTCTGTGGAAAATTTATCTTCCACAGTACCAGTCCCTGGTGCCAAAAAGGGTTGGGGACTGCTGCTTTTTAGCAATCATGTATTTTTCATGTATAGTAGCTAATCTAAAATCATACAGTACATTTCATTTTTATGTCTTTTTAGGCTCCTTTAATCTGAATGGTTCTTCAGCTTTTCTTTGTCTTTAATAATGTCTTTGATTTTGAAGCACATGGGTCATTTATTTTGTAGTATATTCCTCAATTTGGATTTGTGGATTTCCTCACGATAAGTTTCACATTATACATTCAGGGCAAGAATGTCATAGAAACAATGTTTTGTCTCTCTTAGTGCATCATATCAAGAGCACATGATATAAGTTTGTCCCATCATTGGTGCTGTTAACTTGAATCACTTAGTTAAGGTGCTATCACTTGGGTAAAGTGCTCTTACCAGAATTTTCCACTGTATAGTTTCTGGTAACATGCAGAGAGACAACTGTGATAAAGAACATATAGAGTTCAAGGACTAACAAGTAGTTCTCTATAGATAGTGTGTAGCATTTGTAGCAAGAGATGAAGATAGAGAATCCCAGAGGAAAGAGTTCACTGAGGGTCTTGAATCCGAAGGTGAGGAGCTTAGATTTAGCCCCTAGACCAAAGAGTCAAGAGTAGGTTTTGAACAGAGCTTTGATGTACATAGCTCTATGTCTTACTCATGTTTCTATCTCCTGGGTTTAGTTGGCTGCCCATGCCCAAGCAAGTGAGGAATGGTTGGCACATGAGTTCCAGAGTAGAAAAAGTATTTGTGTTGCTTCTGAGCAGGTAGAAAAACCATGACTGGTGCCGTTGACTTTTGTCTGAGGCACTCCTATAACAGTACTTTGAGAAGCCATGCGTTCTTCTTAGTCAAGTCACTGCCAGAAAGACTCTGAGCACTGCTAAAAAAAAAAAGTAGCTCTTACCTCAGTGGAGCATAAAAGAACAAGCAGAGCTTCACAATCAAAAGACTTAGATCGAACTCTCCACTTTCTTGGTTCTTCTCTGAACAACCTGGAACAAATCTCTTTACCTCGTGAGCTCCATTTCCTTATCTCTGAAATACGTGAGATAATAACAGTGTGCACCTCCCAGGGTTATCATGAGGACCAAATAAGATATGGAAGTACATTGTAAGCTTTAGAGTATCCTGCAGGTTTTTGTTTTAAGAGTCACTATGACACTAATTTTTCTCACACTTCAGATGGTTTCATGCCATCTTGACAGGTTTTAGTGGGCTGGGATTTAGCTCAGTTGGTAGAGCGCTGTGCTGCAGTCTCTGAGGTCCCGAGTTCAAGTCCCAGCACCGCAAAAATGGGAGAAGGACCTGGCAATCCACTCCCAAAGCAATCCTGAAACAGTCAGCCATTGAAAACCCTGTGAGGGTCGATATGAGTTGGATACTGACTCGACGTCACCTAACAACAACAATGGTAAAGTCTATCATTGGGCTGGGATTTAGCTCAATTGGTAGAGCACTGCACTGCCATCTCTGAGGTCCCAAGTTCAATTCCCAGCACCGCAAAAATGGGAGAAGGACCTGGCAATACACTCCCAAGGTAATCCCGAAACTGTCAGCCATTGATAACCTTATGAGCGTGGCTATGAATCGGATACCAACTTGAGGGCACCTAACAACAACAACAACAACAACATGACAGGTTTTAGCATATCTGACTAGATTAGTACTATTGTTTATATTCTTCAAGTCAACTTTTAAAAAATAATTTTCAAAGGGAATTTATCAGCCCAATGAATGAAAGCATCAGTATTTTAACACACGTTAGAATAAATGTATAAATGTATAATTAAGACTTTATGAAAAGTTGGGAGAAAGACCCAGGAGCCCACTCCTGAAACAATTAGCTATTGAAAAGCCCATGAATACTAGAGAAGCACTGTCAAATATAGTGCTAACAAATGACCCCACCTCCCCATTCTCCCCCCGGCAAGAAGGCACTCAAGAAATGACTGGGGAAGAGTTGCCTTCTCAAAGTAGAGTCAACCTTAATGACAGGGATGGAGTAAAGCCCCTGGGACCTCCTTTTGCTGATGTGGCACGACGCAAAATGAGAAGAAACAGTGGCTGCCACAATGGGCTCAAACATAAAAAGGTTGTGTGCATGGCACAGTGTTGGGTAGTTTTTCATTCTGTTGTATGTAAGATCACTAAAAGTTGAATCTGACTCAACAGCGCTTAACAACAACAACAACAACAACAGAAGTTCTTATATTTCTCCAATAGGACACATATACATTGTGGGAAATACTGGTGGTAAGGAGTCTGGTTTTAACAAGTTTTTGTTTTGTTTCAGTTTGGTTTTTGTGGTAATTGGGGCTGAACCCAGGGCCTTGCACATTTTTTGCACGTGTTTTACCACTGAGCTGAACCTCTTGTGCAGTTTTTAAAAATTTTTACCTTGAGACAAGGTCTCGCTAAGTTACACAGGCTGCCTCTGGCCTCGATCCTCCTGCCTTCACCTCGGAGTCGCTGAGATTACAGTTGTGTGCCACTGCACTCAGCCTGGTCTTGTGAATTTTATGGCCTGGGTCCAACCTTGATTCTGCTCTTCAGTTTTTGTTTGTTGAAGCAAAATACTTCATTTTTCTGGACCTTAGATATCATTTCTTCGGTGAGAGTGATACTAAAACTTCCCTTGTGGGTTTTTTACCTAACACATAGTACATGTTCATCATATGTGAGTTTCCTTATTCCAGGTAGAGTGGAGGGAGGGGAGGACATGAGCTTTTAAATTTCAGAGCAAGAAATTGGCAAGATATCAGTCTTAAAAACTTGTGGCCCTTTAAACAAAAAAGTAAAGCATGTTGAGTTCCTTCCTCGCCTCCAGGACAGTGAGGGCGAGATGTGAGCCCAAGTATACTTAGTATATCTGCCGGTGGTAGGTCTTTGTTTGGTAGCTGCAAGCTGAAGCCAAGACATGGGAGACATCATTGGAATTGAAGTGTCTGAAGGTTGCTGTAGACCCTGGAACATCTGATCAGGGATTTTAAGGATTTTGACAACTTAAAATTAGTTTCAAACAGCCAGTGTACCTCTACCTTGAATATGGGCCAGGCATGTTTCTCACTCCAGATTCACCGCAGGCATGTAAAGCAGCCTGTGTTGTCTTTATTTTACAGGAGATGATACTAAGACTCTTGCAAAGGTGGGAATGGAACCTTGGTGTATTTAGCCCCTGTGTGCAGCAGCAGAGGCTAGGGAGAGGGAAGTCATAGTTACTGAGTGCCTGTTTTATGTGCCAGGTCCTAGGCTTGATGTTTCAACTGTACTCTTTAATATGATGAGTAACAGTATCTCCTCTACCCTTCAGTAAACTGAAGTTGGGGGGGGGTTGAAGAAATTGTCCATAATTACACAGAGCAGGCGGGATTTGGACCCAAAGGTGTCTAATTCTGATACAATCTTCTGAGGACACCCAGAATGTCTACTTGAAGGAAAATGAACTTCCTGTCAGCCTTTCTGTTACTATGGAAACTGAGTGTCACGCTTGGAGCCCTCACCTTTTGAGTCAACCAGCCCTGCTCCAAGGACTTTGTAGATTCCCTATTTTTAAATTTATTTTTTATTTTTTGGTGATAGGTATATTGTAGTCAAGCTTGCACTCGCATACTGGCACTAGCTTATCCTCTGTCCTTGTTGATATTACCTCCAAGCCTCCTTGCACAGGGCCATCACAAAGATTAAAATGATAATGTCACCATATCACTGCTCTGCATTTCTGCTTGTCTCTAGGCTCCTCACCTAAAGTCCACAGCCTTATCCTGGCATTCTGGGCTCTTGATGATCTAGCCCAACCTGCCTGCTATACTCTCATCACTTACTGCTCTTCCTCCACTTACCTAATGCTTTGTCCAGATTCAACCGTTTGGAAGTTCCCAAAAAGAATAGTCCATCATTCCTTTAACTTGAAGCTTTTCTGAAGACGGTTCACTCAGCCCAGAGCCCCTTTTCCCTGCCTTCCTAGATCCTCCTTGTCCTTTAAGACACAAATCAAAAGTTCTCTTTTCCAGAAATTTTTACCTGACTCCAGGGTCTTACTTCAATTGCAAATCAGACCTTCCTTCTCTGTGCCCCCATAGTAAGTGAACTATTAACAGTGATGATAATATCAGTAGTTGTTGTCCTTAGTGAGGCTGGTACTGTTTGAAGGATGCTTTATATAGTTAGAAAATGCTAAGTAAAGACAGGCATGTGCAATCCCAGCAGCTCTGGGGGGCTGAAGCAGGAGAATAGCAAGTTCGAGGCCTGAGGCACCCTGCATAACTTAACAAGACCTGCCTCAAAATAAAAAGTAAAAATTGGGCTGGGGGCGCAGCTCAGTGGGAAAGCACTTGCAGAAAAATGAAAAAAATCATGTGTGAGGCCCTGGGTTCAACTCCCCAGTGCTGGGAATAAAAATGCTAAATAAGCTCCATCAACTTCAGAGGAGCTCTACTTAGTCCCTTCGCAGGGAGGAACCAGTGAGGATGAAGTTCTGATTAGTTTAAAAAAGCAAAAACCAGAAAACCCATTCTCCAAGGCTGGGGATGTCACTCAGTAGTACAGTCTTGCCTAGCATGTATGAAGCCCTGGGTTCAATCCCCAGTGCTGGAGGTGGGGTGGGGGAGTGATCTAAAGGAAAAACCTGTTCTGGTCCTGCAAATTAGACCTAAACTTAAGCTGGGAATTTAAAAAATATTTATTTAAAAATGAAAATATCTGTCTGTTCCTCCCCTGGAATTTACCAGTCTTCAGATACATCACGACTCAAAATTGTTTATAGTCTTCAAGTCAACTTTTAAAAAAAAATGAAAGTTAACTTTCAAAGGGAATTTATCAGCTCAGTGAATTAAAAAAAAAAATCAATATTTTAAATGTATAATTAAGAGTTTATGCCGGGGCTGGGATTTAGCTCAGTTGGTAGAACACTGCGCTGCAGTCTCTGAGGTCCCGAGTTCAATTCCCAGCACTGCAAAAAATGGGAGAAGGACCTGGCAATACCCTCCCAAGGCAATCCCAAAACAGTCAGCCATTGAAAACCCTATGAGGGTCTCTATGAGTCGGATACCAACTCCACGGCACCTAACAACGACAACAAGAGTTTATGTGCCACCTAAAAGTAGGGAGAAAGACCTTGCAGCCTACTCCCAAAACAATTAGCCATTGAAAACCCTATGAATAGCAGAGAAGCACTGTGTAATATGGAGACTATTTAACAATGCTTATTATCTTTGTTGAGTATGCTGGACGTATATAGTATGTACCCAGTGCCTTGGGGGCCCAAAAATATTTGCTGCCTGTAAGGTAACCTGCAATACGAGAGTATTTGCTTTGGGTCCAGAAATACTTGTGTTTTAGTCTTGGGTTTACCACCTACTGCCTTATGCTTTTGGCCAAATAAGTTCTCTTGTTGTGCATAAAGTTCTGTGGCATGCTTCTCACTGTCTTGGCTTATGTCTCTTTCCAGCTATCAGAGAAGACGGCATGCCTGGAGGCCGGAATAAGAGCATTGGGCCAGTCCAGGTGAGTTCTGGGCTTCACTTTCTTGGTCCATCCTGGATGCCTAAGGGACCCAGATGCTTCCTTAGCTACTCACCTCCATCCTGTCTTCTGCTGCTGGGGGAAGCCATCTTTGCCTTCATTCTTGTAAAACTGCTTTTGGAGCCTGTATGTGAATGTTCTTTAAAAATCTTGAATGTATAAGTTAATGACTAAATTCTTGTGATCCTTCAGTGCTTACTAAGGATTTCACAGGTGGTGAACTCAATTCTGGTTCCATACTATCCAAGTGGATATTTTTGTCAATCACTTAAGATCATAGAAACTTCATTGTTGTTAGGTGCCATTGAGTTAGGTTCTACTCATGAGGACCGTATGTATAACAAAATGAAACACTACCCAATCCTATGCAATGCACACAGTCTTTTTATGTTTGAACCTGTTGTTGCAGCCACTGTGTTTCTTCTCATTTTGAGTGAGTACCACATTAGCAACTGGAGGAACCAGGGGCTTTACTCCATTCCCATCATTAAAGTTGGCTCTACTTTGAGGAGGCAACTTTTCCCTAGTCCTCTTTTGAGTACCTTCCACCCTGGGGGGCTCCTTTTCTGGCACTGTATCTGACAGTGCTTCTCTGTTATTCATGGGGTTTTCAGTGGCTAATTGTTTTGAGATTGAGCTGCTGGGTCCTTCTCCCCTAGTCTCTCTTAGTCTGAAAGCTCAGCTGAAACCTGTTCAGCATGAGTGGCCCTGCTGGTATCTGCAATACGGGTGGCATATTTCAGCATTATAGCAATAAGCAAGCCCCTGCAGCACAACAAGATGACAGACACTTGGGGGATAGGAAAGTTAGCCTGACAGAAATCAACAAGATTACTTTGCTGTTCATTTCATCTACAGATATTTCATCAGGGTGTTCATTACCTTATATGTAGAGTAGGAGTAATAATAATGGCCCACTCAATCCCACAAATATTTACTAAGTTCCTACTCTGCCAGGTTCTGTACTGTGAACTCAGTATGTTGAGAGAGACAGAGAGCAAACAGACATCATAGTAAGTGAGAGGCTGCCCAGGGAGTACAGCCTCCCTGAATGTGAAGGCGGGTGGGGGGCTTCTGTTCTGCTTGCAGACTGGAGACACTCAGAGAAAGCTTCCTTGTAAAGGCAAAGTTGAACTGAGTCTTAAAGGAATAGGAAGAAATAACTGTGCTAAGAAGGGATGGGAAGCTACGCATGCGTCTTGTATTCATGCTAGGCAGAATACACAGAAAAGACCCAAAGATGAATATTTATGGGATGACAAGGAGTTAGTTCAGTGAGGCCGGAGCACTGGACACATGTAGTGAAGTGGCAAGAGGTAAGGCAGAGTCCTTGAATTCAGAATCAGTTCTCTAATGAGTGGCCTTCAACTGTCTTTGACTGTGGCTCCTAAGGAAAGCCTCTGTGGGGCCAGCCTACACCCTTTGTTCTTATCTGATAGCAGAAGGACTTCATGCAGATAGAGAATTGGATCTACTCTGACCCTCACATCAAGTGAATTCCCCAGCATCCCAGGGAGCCAGGACCATGCCATAAGAATTTTTGATGTGGAATAAGAGGCAACCATGAAACAATTTTAAGTAGGGAGAAGTCCACACACAGATGTACATTTTAGGAAAATTCTGTTAGTGGAAGTGGTCTGTAGAGTGGTGTGAGGCTGAGTGAAATTAAGAGAGAGGCAAAGCAGTTAAAAGGGTTTTGCAGAACTCCAGCCTAAGAGAAGTAGGACAACAATAATGCAGGTTGAGAGGAGGGATTGATTCAAGAGATAGCTCGTGGGTAAATTAATGGGATTTTTCCTATTAAACTCAAACAAATGAGAGAAAGACAGGAAACCAGAGATTATATGCTGATAATGTATGGGAGATTTTTTTGTCACAGGAGCCTGGTATGTTGTATGTACTGAATGAAGGTATGTGTATTTGTGTATGTCTAGGACTCCCAACTCTGATGTACTTTTTAAATCATTTTTATTCTCTTTATGCAAGTCATATGTATCTCTTAAAATTAATAGCTGCTCTTTTTTATGATAGAAACATAGAATATATGCTCTGCCTGATGAATTTTTAAAGTGTGTAGTAATGCTGTTAACTATATGTACATTATATACAGCACATCTCTAGAACTTTTTCATTTTGCATGACTGAACCTCTGTACCCATTGAGCAGCAACTCTTCATTCTTCCCCTCCCCTAAGCCCCTGGCAACCACCACTGTATGTTCCGCTTCTAAGAGTTTGACTACTTTAGATTCCTTGCAAAGTGGAATCCTGTAAAATTTGTTCTTCTGTGATTAGCTTATTTAGCATAATGTCCTCAAGGTTCATCCTTGTAGCATAGGACAGGTGTCCTTCTAAGACTGTTTATGCCACCTTTTTCTTTTCTTTTTCTTTTTATTTATTTATTTATTAATTATTTTTTGAAATATGGTGTATAGCTTAGGATGACCTCAAACTCATGAGTAGTCGTCGTCCGCATCATCCTGAGTGCTGAGGTTGCAGGCATGCACCACCACCCCAGCTACTGTACTGCATATTCTTTATCCATTTCTCCACCATTGGCCATGTAGGATGTTTCCACCTCTTGGCTACTTTGAATAATGCTGCAGTGAACATGGAAATGCAAAGACCTCTTTTGAGATCCTAATTACTGTTCTTTTGGGTAAATAATCCAGAAATGGGGTTGCTGGATTATAAGGTAGTTCTGTTTCAAGAACTTTGAAACCTTAAGGATTTGCACAGCCTACATGCTGTTTTCCAAAGCAACTGTACCATTTACATTCCCACCAACAGGGCAGAGGCTTCCAGTTTCTTCACCTTGTCAGCACGTGTTATTTTGTGTTTTGTATTGTTTTGTCTTGATGATGGACATCCTAACAGGAGTAATATTTTGTAATTTTGATTTGCATTTCTCTAATGATTAGTGAGGTTGAACAGCTTTTCATATACCTGTTGGTTATTTGTCTTCTTTGGAGAAATGTTTATTCAAATCTCTTGGCCCACCTCCTTCCATTATTTACTTACACAGAGCTTTACGAACCTTAGCGAGACCTTGTCTTAAAATAAAAGATGACAAAGCGACTGGGGGTGCAGCTCAGTGGTACAGCACTTTCCTATCTAGGGCGCTGGACCAAGTACTTGCATACTTTGGTCTCTTCCTCAAATTCCTGCCTGGACATGGGCACACAATGCAACTTTGAGCAAGTTAGTTCACTTATGTGAGCTACAATTTCTTAACCTTTTATTTAATAGGTTTTAGACATGTCTTTCTCAAAAAGAAATAGCCATGTGAGAGCACATGGCTAGTAGTTAATAAATGAACACTAGTTTATTAAATATCCATTAACTAAATACTTCCTCTTTTCTTTTCAACTAAGTACTTCCTCTTTCCTCATGGCCTTTGGTCTTGTAGCGGGTATTTTCATGATACATTAGTATAAGTGCTCTTTCACAGTGACAGCCCATTGTGGTGATATGTGCCAGCTACTCAGGAGGCTGAGATGAGAGGATTGTTTGAACCTAGGAGTTTAAGACCAATCTGGACAACATATCAAGACCTTGTCTCTAAAAACCAGACAAACAAAAGATGATGATGATGATGTCATTATCAGGCTTTCCACAATTGTTGTTATGTGCCTGGCTCTTTTCAAAGTGTTTGATATGTGTCAATCATTGTAATCTTAGCCAGGCACAGGTAGCTCACACCTGTAATCCCCGTGACTTGGGAGATGGAGGCAGGAGGATGGCAAGTTTAAGACCAGAGGCACCTGGGTAACTTAGCAAGATGCTGACTCAAAATAAATAGCAAAAAATGTGCTAGGGGTGCAACTCAGTGGTACAGGACTTGTAAAGCGTGCATGCGTGAGGCCCTGGGTTCAAACCTTCAATACTACAAAAAAGCCAAAACAAAAACAATAAAACTAACGTAATCCTCACAAGAATCCCATGAGATAGAGACTATTACACTGTCTGTGATGTAGGTGAAGGAACTTGGGTTCAAACAGTTAAATGACCTGCTCAAGACTGTGCAACTAGAAGTGGCAGAACCTGGATTAGAACCAGGAGGTCTGGCTCCAGAACTCATACCTTCAACCACTATGCTGTTCATCCTCTCCCAGAGTAAACAGGATTATGAGTGGAGAGAACAACACAAAATTATATCTAGGTGGTTGTAGGAAACTTGACAAAGAAGGTGACAATTGTATTGAGTCTTAAATGGCAGGTAGATTGCTGTTGAGGAATGGTGTTTCAGGGTTGGCAGGACAAAGAGGAGGGCTGAAGACCATGGATACACTGAGAGGAGGTAAACGGGCAGCAGGAAAATCACAAGAGACCATGGTGCTAGGGGCCAGAAGCCAAGCTGCCTAGGATTAGTGAGAGACCTGGAGTTAGGGGGATGGAGGAGAGCAAATCTCTTTCTCCTGAGAGAATCCTGGAATTCCTTTGACATTTAAATAAGCGCTCAGACCTGAAGAGGGACAGAGGATGTCTTGAGCACCCAATCTAATATATATCCATTCCTTGTCAAAGATATCAGAAGAAGAGATCGAGAGGATCATGTCTGGGCAGGAGTTTGAGGAAGAAGCCAATCACTGGAGCAACCATGGTGACAGCGACCACAGCTCCCCCGGGAACAGGGCTTCAGAGAGCAACCAGCCCTCCCCGGGATCCACACTCTCCTCCAGGTAAGTTTTACGGCAGACCAGCATGGTCATGTAGGAACTGCCTGAGGAGTAGCCCCCGAAGGGACCTCTGGCCAAGTATTCAGGCCAGGCTCTCTCAGCCATTGTGCCTTTGCTCCCTCTAGCTTTTGCGGTAGGGCCCAGGAGAGTTCAAAGTGAGGTTTCTCAGCCTATTATTTGCTAAAGACCTTGAAAATGTCAGGGTTTTTTCTGCAGGCTGAGAAAGTGCAATAAACTTCTATGCATGCCCATACAGTCTTCACGTGGCAGAATAACATTTTAAGTATAGTGTTTTTCCCTCATCCGTTTCTTTACTTATTTGTGGTGCTGGGGATCAAATCCCTTACTTATTTTATTAGAGAAGTAAAACAGACCACACTGACAATATTGAATAAAGATACAATTTCTAATTTCTGTGACTGGCAAGAATCAATATTTCTAAGAAATGGTGAAGTTCTCCCCACCATGCAGTTCTGGGGGGTTGAACTCAGGCCCTCATGCATGCTGTGAGCTGTACCGCCAGCCCATTTTTTACTTTTTATTTGAGACAGGGACGCGCTAAGTTATGCAGGCCTCCTCTGGTCTTTAGCCTGAGATCCTCCTGCCTCTGCCTCCAGGCATGCACCACCATGTCCAGCGATATGGTGAAGGTTTTTAAAGACAATTAAATGTGCTGCTCTCATACAAATTTAGAGATTCTTGATTCAAGCATGGTATCTTCAGTTGTCAGATGTAAACTAGAGCCTTCAGCTATCAAGGCCTCTTTCCCCCAAATCATTTCTCATAGGACAGAGATTGACAACCTTTTTCTGTAAAGACCATCTAATAAATATTTTAGATTTTGTAGGCCTAATGATCTATATCTTAGCTACTCGGCTCTGCCTTTATAGTGCAAAACCAGCCACAGACCATATGTAAACCAGTGAATGTATGTATGTTCTAATAAAATTTCATTTACCAAAATAGGCCATGGGCAGGATTATGACCTATTGACTGTAGTTTGCCAAACTCAGTTATTATTATTATTGTTAGGTGCTGTCGAATTGGGTCCGACTCATAGCGACCCTATGTACAGCAGAACGAAAAACTCCCTAATTCTGTGCCAGGCACACGATCTTATTTATGTTTAAGCCCATTGTTGCAGACATTGTGTCAATCCATCTAATTGAGAGTCTTCCTTTTTTTGTTGACCTGCCACTCTCCCAAACATGATGTCCTTCTCCAGGGATTGATCTCTCCTGACCACACATCCAAAATACATGAGACGCAATCTAGCCATTGTTTCTTCCAAGGGGCTCTCTGGTTGCACTTCTAGGACAGATCTGTTGGTTCTTTTGGCATTGCATGGTATATTCAGTATTCATCTCCAGCACCATAATTCAAAAGCATCAATTCTTTTCCTGTCTCTCTTATTCATTGTCCAGCTTTCACAGCCATATGATGTGACTGAAACTACCATGGCATGAGTCAGGCACAATTTTGTCTTCAATGTGACATCCTTACTTTTCAATACTTGAAAGAGGTCTTTTGCAACAGTTTTTCTGAATGTGATGTGTCTTTTGATTTCTTGATGTAAAGCAAAATCTTGGATAGCCTCAATCTTTTCTCCATTTACCATGAAGTTGCTTACTGACTCAGTTGTAAAGATTTTTTTGTTTTGTTCGTGTTGAAGCACAATCCATACTGAAGGCTGTGTTCTTTGATCTTCATCAGTAAATGTTTCAAATCCTCTTCACTTTCAGCAAGCAGAGTTGTCATCTGCATAATGCAGGTTGTTAATGAGTCTTCCTCCAGTCATGATGCTGTCCTCTTCATAAAGTCCACCTTCTTGGATTATTTGCTCAGCATAGAGATTGAAGAAGTATGGTGAAAGGATGCAGCACTGATGCATACCTTTCTCAACTTTAAACTAAGCAGTGTTTCCTTGTTCTGTTCAAATAACTGCCTCCTGGTCCAGGTACAGATTCTTCATGAGTACGATGAAGTGCTCTGGTATTCCCATTCTTTGCCATATTATCTATAATTTATTATTATCCACACAGTCAAATGCCTTTGCATAGTCAATAAAATATAGACAGACATCTTTCTGGTATTCCCTGCTTTCAGCTCATATCCATCTGACATCAGTAATGATGTCCCTGGTTCCATGTCCTCTTTTGAATCCGGCTTGATTTTTTCCAGAAGTTCCCTGTCTACATACTGCTGCAGTCGGTTTTGAATGGACTGTAGCAAAATTTTGCTTGTGTATGATATGAATGATATCATTCAATAGTTGCCACATTCGATTATATCGCCTTTCTTGGGAATAGGCACAAATACAGATCTCTTCCAGTCAGTTGTCCAGGTAGCTATTTTCCAAATCTCTTGGCATAAACAATTTAGCACCTCCAGTGCTGCATCTGTTTTTTGTTTTGTTTTTTTTTGTTTGTTTGTTTGTTTGTTTTTTGTGGTACTGGGGTTTGAACCTAGGGCCTTGTGCTTGCATGCTTCACAAGTGCTGGACCACTGAGCTGCACCCTCAGCCCATTTTTTTACTTTTTGAGACAGGGTCTCGCTAAATTACACAGACTGTCGCTGGTCTCGAACTTGTGATCCTCCTGCCTCCGCCTCCCGAGCCACTGGGATTACAGGCGTGCACCACCATGCCCGGCATCTGTGTTTTGAAACATCTCTATTGGTATTCCATCAATTCCTGTAGTCTTGTGTTTCAACAATTCCTTCAAAGCAGTTTCCACTTCATCCTTCAGTACCAGTGGTTCTTGATCACATGCAACCTCTTGAAATGGTTGAGCATCCACCAATACTTTTAGGTATAATGACTCTATGTATTCTTTCCATATTCTGTTGATATTTCCTGCGTCATATGATATTTTCCCTGCAGAATCCTTTACTACAGCCAATCAAGGCTTGAATTTTTTTCTTCAATTTTTTTAAGCTTGAAAAAACAGAGTGTGTTCTTCCCTTTTGGTTTTCTATCTCTAGCTCTTTGTACATGTCATTATAATTGATTTTGTCTTCTCAAGCTGCCCTTTGAAATCTTTTGTTTAGTTCCTCGACTTTATCATGTTTTCCTTCTACTTTGGCTGCTTGACATTCAAGGGCAAGTTTCAGAATCTCTTGACATGGAATTTGGTCTTTTCTTTTTTTTTTCCTTTCTTTTTAATAACCCTTTGCTTTTCTCATAAATGATGTCTTTGATGTCATGCCACAGTTTGTCTGATCTTCTATCTTTAGTGTTTAATGCATTAAACCTATTCTTGAGGTGGTCTCTGAACTCAGGTGGGATATACTCAAGGTCATACCTTCGCTCTGGTACACTTGTTCTGATTTTCTTCAGTTTCAGTTTGATCCTGCATATATCCTGGACTTTTTTAGATATTGAGCTTTTTGCATTGTTTCTTTCCACAAATATGGCCAATTTGGTTCTTGTATATTCCATCTCGTAAATTCCATGTATATAATTGCCATTTATGTTGGTGAAAAAATGTATTTGCAATAAAAAGGTCATTGGTCTGACAAAATTCTGTCATGCAATCTCTAGCATTGTTTCTGTCCTGAAAGCCATATTTTCCAACTACTGAGCCTTGTTCTTTGTTTCCAACTTTTGCATTCCAGTCACCAGTAGTTATCATACATCCTGATTGCATGTTTGATCTATTTCAGGTTGCAGAAGCTAGTAAAAATCTTCCCTTTCTTCATTTCTGGCCATAGTGTGGGTGCATAAATTCGAACAGTAGTCATATTAACTGCTTTCTTGTAGACCTATGGATATTATACTATTACTGACAGCATTATACTTCAGGACAGATCTTGAAACGTCTTTTTTGATGATGAATTCAACCCCATTTCTCTTTAATTTGTCATTCCCAGCATAGTAGACCATCTGGTTGTCTGATTCAAAATGGCCCAGGCCAATCCATTTTAGCTCATTGATGCCCAGAATGTCAATGTTTATGTACTCCCATTTCCCTTTTGAAATTTTAAATTTTCCTAGATTCATACTGCATACATTCCAGTTATTAATGGATGTTTACAGTTATTTCTTCTCATTTTGAGTCATGCCACATTAGCAAATGGAGGTCCCTGGGGCTTTATTCTATTTCCATCGTTATGGTAGACTCTACTTTGAGAAGGCAACTCTTCCCCAGTCGTCTTTTGAGTGCCTTCCAACCCAGAGCACTCATTTTCCAGCACTATACTGACAGTGTTTCTCTGCAGTTCATAGGGTTTTCAATGGCTAATTGTTTCAGGAATAGGTTATCCAGGTCCTTCTCCCTAGTCTTTCTTAGTCTAGGAGCTCAGCTGAAACCTGACCACCATGGGTGACCCTGCTGGTATCTGTAATACCAGTAGCATAGCTTTTGGCATCATAGCAACACATAAGCCCCCACAGCATGGCAAACTGATAGACATGTGGGGGAAACTCAGTTATAGGAGGTACATATAAGTAAAAGCAAGAGAATTTTTTTTCTTAAGTTAGTGGCTTGATTTCTCCAAGAAAGGAGAAGCAAGAAGACTCTGTCTTCCTCTTCATATGTAATCATAGCTTTTATTCCATGCAGCTGTTCCTTAGTTTGTTCCTTCCTTTGAATAGTTAGGGACTTATGGCCACCTGCTGTGTTCCTTGGTAGGTGTTGGATTTGTTTGGTAACCTGGCAGAGCCTGTTAGGCTGTGTGTGCATTTCTTGTCCTGGCAGTAAAATAATACAAACACCCACTTTTGTCATCAGTCTCTGATTTAAAACTCTTAGATGTGGCATCTGTACAAATAGTTTGTGCAGCCAGTATTTATTCATTACCTATTCCTCCAAGCACTGAGTTAGCCAATGGTGACCCCTGTATTTCTGCACCCACATGAAGTCCTTATCCCTCAGATGGGAATCTTATAGGAAGGACATGCATGTAGTCATTAATTATGTCCCATGGCTTGTTGAGGTACAGACCTCATGGCCAAAGAATGCCTAAACCACCTTCTGGCTCATTTCCTTTGAATAGGCACTAGACCTACCATGGTTTTGCCTCACCTGAGATTTTTCTCTCCAGTAGGTCTGTGGAGCTAAATGGATTCATGACATTCAGAGATCAGTATGTGGGGATGTCTGTGCCTCCTCATTATCAATACATACCGCACCTTTTTAGCTATTCTGGCCACTCACCACTTCTGCCGCCACAAGCTCGAAGTCTGGACCCCCAGTCGTACAGTCTGATTCACCAGCTGATGTCAGCTGAGGACCTGGAGCCATTGGGCACACCCATGTTGATCGAAGATGGGTGAGTGGACTCTTCCCTGCTTGGCCCCTTCCAGTCTGAAAATGTCCCTACCTGGCACCACCTGCATCTCTGGCTTACACACTGCACGGTTTGGAATGGGTCAGAGAGGATAGTGAGTGATGACGCAAACATCAGAGGACAAACCTGTCTTTATCTTTGAAGGCAGTGGTCCCTTGTTATTTCTGAGAACATCTTTCCTTACAGGGTTGAAGTTACTTTTTAGTCCCTATGGAATTGTGATTAAAGAGCCTTTGGTTTTATGTGGGCTAGAGACCGGGCCTGAGTTGTATCTGAGTGCTTTTGTGTCAGAGATGAGCTATAATTCTGGGGATAATTCTACATCCAGTCTAGACTCCTCAACAAAGCATTCAAGGCCCTAACAGGTTGTGGCCAATCTGCTTCCCTGGTCACTACACCCATGGGTAGGCTGGTGGCATGTGACCATGTTGAGTACAGGCCTGAGTGGTGGAAGAAATATTCTTAGTCTGCAGTTGCCTGTGTCTGAATTGGTGATCGTTCATTCAGCTTTTAGACCTACCCATTGCTCCTTTAGTTACTCCTTGGACCTAGAACATAGGCTGTTTGAGTGATACGAAGCTTAGGCCTCCCAGATGGTATCCCAGGGTTTCCTAAACTAGACTCTAGATTCAGGATTCTCAAATACCCACCACTAAGATCACACAAAGCCTTTACATATCTGGATGTGGGGATGCGAGAAAGGGACCCTAAGGGCAAGAAAGCTGGGATCCCTGAGTCTGGGGCCTCCGAGGCCCCCTATAGGCCAGAGCAGAGAAATGCCCTGTTCCTTCCCTTGAACTGTAGTTTAGGACTGAGCAACTCTGGTTCCTGAAGTCTTACCGCCAGGGGGTGCAGTGAGAACAGGAAAAGCTTCTGAAGTCCATTTATTCACTTCAGCAGTCTGGCCCTGAGGCTCATTTTTGTGCCAGTACCTGTTTTGGTTGAGCACCAGATCCAGCCTGTTAAAAGTTCTCATTGCCGAAACTAGGGTGAGAGTGCCTGGAAATATTACTCTAAGACGTGGAACATTAAAGGACGTTGACAATGAAAGTCCTGTTCCCTGATAGGTCCACAAATTCCTAAGCCTTCTTTTTCCTTCGTCCCCTTTTCTCACCCAATCCACCTCTCTGACCCTGAGCTTGCTGCTGGCCTTAGTCCTACCTTGTTACAAGAAAACTGAGCTGAATGAAGCAGGAAATCAATGGTCAAGGGTAAGGGGTCCACTCCAGGGACACTGTATACCCTCAGGAGTACCCTCTTTCTCTGGGCTCCTGTCCTCACTCTCTGATTGATGGCAGTGGCTTTCCTCTGTCCTTATCTCCAGATATGCTGTGACACAGGCAGAGCTGTTTGCCCTGCTCTGCCGCCTGGCTGATGAGCTACTCTTCAGGCAAATTGCCTGGATCAAGAAGCTGCCTTTCTTCTGCGAGCTCTCAATCAAGGATTACACGTGCCTCTTGAGCTCTACGTGGCAGGAGTTAATCCTGCTGTCGTCCCTCACAGTTTACAGCAAGCAGATCTTTGGGGAGCTGGCTGATGTCACCGCCAAGTACTCACCCTCTGATGAAGAGCTACACAGGTAAGGGCTGCTGGCTAGGGAGGACATCCCAGGCAACCAAACCATTGTACCTCGTCCCCCAAGGAATGGATGAAATGCGTAGGCCTGGATTTGAACCTTCACCTTGCCATGACTGGCTTTGTGGTGGTGGCCAAGGTTCTTATCCTCAGGTTCTGAATTTATAAAATGGGGTCATAACACTACCTCCCCAACCAGGTAGGTGTGAGGAATACACGTGTACAGTCAAACTTAGAGGAGTGCTAAGCCACTGTTTTTTTGTTGATGATGATGCTTTGTTGTTTTCTTTTTTTTTTTAACATCTGGATTATGAAATGTCTTTCATAGATAAATTCTCATTTAAGTAGACATTTCAATAAATCACCTTTATCAGACAGTTGCAAATAATGGAATTCATGGGATTTCAGTGCACCCAGAAGAGGAAAGAAAACACATGTCCATGAATGAAAGCTGGAGACGTTAGAATACATTAGACTCCACACATCTTTTCACAGGACTAAGATGCATCTCCTTCCACCCCCTAATCATAGCATAAAAACAAGGCCAAAACTCAGGCAGGGAGCAAAACTCTAACACCTTCAAGAGTCCTTTGCATAGCTGAATAGGGGAGGAATCTGACTGTCTCCCCTGGTTTTCTAATAGTTTCTTATTAATGATGCTTACTGACTTCAGGGTGATCTGTAAATGACAATTTTGAACTCAGCTGACACTTTGTCCTGTAAACAGAGCTAATTTTGCACATGACCTAACCCCTTGTCTAGAGCTTCTAATTCATTGTTTCCATCAAATTCCTGTCTCCAGCCCTATAACTCTGGGCTAAGGGGATGTTTGGATAGCAATCAGCTTGCTCTCGTAGTGTCAAAATGTGCAGCGCTGGCCCAGGGAGCCCAGCCTCCCTGTTGATTGGGAATCTTCCCATGCAGTCTGGGACTACGTATAGAGGTAACCTCTGGGTTCTGCACCCTGTAGTATGATAGGTTTTCCCAAGTCTGTTGCAGCTCAGCAGGGATCACTGGCAGTGCAGGGCTATCTGTGGATTTTGCCTGTGGATTTGTTTGTGGGTAAAGCACCTCATCCCTCTTGAACCCCAAGACCAAGGCAGTACCTGTAGATGAATTAGTGAGGAAACTTTTACTTCCTACACAGCTTTCTTACCAACAAGGATCTAAAGGTTCGCTCTTCAGTAGAGCAGCCACTAGCTTCATGTGGACTTTTGTGCGTGTGTGTGTGTGTGTGTGTGTGTGTGTGTGTGTGTGTGTGTGTGGTACCAGGGGTTGAACCCAGGACCTCCCACTTGCATGCAAGTGCTATACCACTGAGCTGCACGCTCAGCCCATTTTTTTACTTTTTGAGACAAGGTCTCAGCTAAATTGTGCAGACTGCCTCTGGTCTCGAACTTGCGGTCCTCCTCCCTCCACCTCCTGAGTCACTGGGATTACAGGCGTGTACCACTGCAACCTGTTCTTCATGTGACTTTTAAAATTTAAATTAATTAAAATTAAAGACTCAGTTCCTCATTTGCTCTAGCTGCATTTCAAGTGCTCATAGCCACAGGTAGCTAGAGACTAAGACACTGAAGAGTGCATATACAGGACATTCCTGTCACTCAGAATGTTCTCTTGACCAGTGCTAAGAACCCATGTTGCTGCTGAGCTCTCAGGTGGGTTCTGATGACAAGAAATGGATTTGTGGTTCATATTCTCACTCTGCAGTGGAGCCCATCAATGGAAAAATAAGAGTTAAAGTTTATTGTTAGTCCTTGCCCATGGCCATTTACTGAGCATCTGGTACGTGTGTCTGGGCAGGTGGGAGAGGTGCACTGGGGGTGCAGACAGGGTTTTTGTTGTTTGATTGATTTGGTAATACTAAAGATTAAAGTCAGGCTCACATGCAAAGCAGGTACTCTCCCATTGGGCTAACATCCCTAGCCCGTTTTCATTTTGAGTCAGGATCTCACTGTGTAGTCCAGGCTTACCTCAAACTTGCAGTCCTCCTGCCTCAGCCTTCCAAGTAGTTGTGACCTCAGGCATGTGCCACTACTCTCAGCTCAAACGTCGTTTCTGACTCTATTCTTGGCTTAGGGATTGGGAGGCAAGTAGAAACAAATACAGTGTATGATATGGATCATATTTGTGGGCGTTGCAGGGTGTGTGAGGGGCTGCACAAGCACAGCCTAGCGGGTGAGAGCCCTCCTGCAGAGTCAGGGAAGACTTACCATGGGAACGGATGGTTAACAGCACCTTGAGGTGGGAATTTTCAGGAACTTTGCAGAAAACAGGCGGGAGAATAACACAAAGTCCTAGAAGGTAGATCCTAGGTAGTGGCTATGTGCAAGGACCCAAAAGTAATCCCATGGATCAGGGTAAAAACAGAATATACAGGAAAGAGAAAGACAGAAAAATGAGGGGAGAGGTGACTGGAGAGGAAGGGGCTCGAATGCCAATCTACAGAATTTGGATTTGATTGTGTAACTAGCATGATGTCATAGGAATCACATAATCTGCATATAAGAAAGATGTATGTGTCTGTAAAGCTCAGGATAGATTGACATGGACAAGACTAGAGCACAGTAGCTGAGTAGGAGGCTGCTCCAAAGCCAAGTAAATGCAAACGAGGCCTGGACAAGGCAGCAGAGATGGGGAAGGGAGAGCAGCACCAAGCTAAGCGGTCTCGAGGTGAAGTCAGTGGGACTCTGTGAATGGGAAAGTTGGGGGCACTCCTGGGCTTTTAGACTTGTTGGGCAGGTGGGCACCAACTATCATAGCCAAGATAAAGCAACTGGGAAGAACGTGACAGGAGATGAGCCAGTCTGACTTGGGCCTGGGTGTCTGAAGTCTGAGGTACATGTGGGAGCAGGAGGTGGTTAGGGTAGGAAGCTCAGGAGCTTCTGGAGTCAGGTTAATCACGGCCCAGCAGCCCCTCTCCACTGGAAGCCCAGGGTGTGGAGTCTAATTGGCCATAGCTCTTTCCTACCTCGCGTGCTACTCCCACTCCCGCAGATAGCCTTTCCTTCTTCATGACTCTTGAGTGTGAGTGCCTGCTGTCAGAAAAAGGCTTTTCCCAGATGATGCATGACCACCTCCTTTGCTCTTCTCAAATATTGAATCAAATTTATGGTGCCCATATTCCTTATTCAGACTGTTATCAGACAGTGAGCTGGACAAATTTGATTTAAAGCAGATTGTAGCACCAGCCAGTGACTGCTCCTGGCTCTAATCAACACTCCTTCACTCCTCGGAGAAGACGCCTTGAACTAGGTGGACTCTATAATGGGCACTTCTATCTCAGGGGCACTGGCTCAGTTTTGGCCAGATCTTTGGAAAGTTGCCTCCCAGCTTCCCAGCTTGTGCCCTGTAAGGTTCAGGAAACATTGTCTTGTCTTTTTGGTGCAATAATGGAAGTGGTGGTGATGATACTAATGCTACTAATGCATAATGACTAACAATTATAGAGGATTTTTTTATACCAGTTTCATTTTCAGTATTTTAATGGCTGATTTTGTGGGGGGTGGGGAGTGGGTTGCCAGGTCTTTCTTCCAAACCTACAGCACCTGGTGTTCTCAGGCTAGCTCCCACCCAAGTACTAACCAAATCCGACCCTGCTTAGCTTCCGAGATCTGACAGGATTGGACACCACAGTTGCACGGCTGCAGGCTATTTTTAGTATTTTGTATGTGTTACTTGCCTGCAGTTGTAGCCCTGTGGCATCCGATCCCGTCAGATCTCGGAAGCTAAGCAGGGTTGGGCCTGGTTAGTACCTGGATGGGAGACCGCCTGGGAACACCAGAAGCTGTAGGCTTGGGAGAAGGACCTGGCAACCCCCTCCCAAAAATCAATCTGCCATTGAAAACCCTATGAACAGCAGAGAAGCACTGACAATAGTGTTTCCCC
>VMDO01001288.1:0-2500 GCA_007922755.1 Pedetes capensis
ATTAAATGGAGAAAAACTAAAAGCATTTCTGCTTAGATCTGGAACAAGACAAGGATGTCCTCTCTCTCCTATTCTATTCAACATAGTAATAGAAGTCCTGGCCAGGGCAATCAGACAAGAGAAAGAAATCAAAGGGATACAGATTGGCAAGGAAGAGGTCAAATTATCATTATTTGCAGATGATATGATTTTATACTTGGATTTTTCCTTCTTAAAGAAGGATGTGGCAGTCCACTCCTGAAGCAATCCCCCTCAAAACAACCAGCCATTGAGAACCCTATGAGGGTCCCTATTCGTGGGACCGACCTGACTCCATGGCACCTAACAACAACAAAATGAATTTAAAAGCCTTTTCAGAATAAATCTTGTTTTCTTTTTTCTTTTTTATTTTCTTCCTCTCCACTTTTGTTCTTTCTTTCTTCTTCCCTCCTTCTTTCCTTCTTTCCCTCCTTCCTTTCCTTCTTTCATTCTTTCTTACCTTCCTTCCTTTTTCTTTCTTTCTTTTCTCTTTTTCTTTCTCTTTCTTTCTTTCCTTCTTTCTCTCTCTTCTTTCTTTCTCTCTCTCTTTCTTTCTTTCTTTCTTTCTTTCTTTCTTTCTCTCTTTCTTTGTCTCTCCTCTCCCTCCCTCCCTCTCTCTCTCTCTCTCTCTCTCTCTCTCTCTCTCTCTCTCTCTCTTTCTTTCCTTCTTTCTTCTTTCTTGATAGGACTTCCAGCCCTACTTACCCCATTTGCACTTGTGATCCTCCTACCCTATGACAACCTTTAAGTTAGGATTACAAGCTTTGGCCACCAGGCCTGAGTAAATCCTGTTGACAAGGACTAATGGAAGTTATCTGTGGGGGAAAAGACTAGAAACAATAATGGGGGGAAAGGAAAATGTTTGTGGACCTGAGTGTGCTCATAAAGATTATTTATTTTATTTACTATTTTAGTAGGCATGGGAGGAGAAGGAGAAATAAAATTTATTAGCTGTCTATAATGGGGCTTATCACAGTCATGCTTTTTAATCCTCATAAGTGCACTTTGAGAAAGGTTTCTATCTTTTTGGGTTGAGAAAGTGAATGAGGAGTGTGGAAGGCTACAGGGATTAAAGAAATTTTGTCCAAGGTGACACAGGTCATGATTTATCTCTCTCCATAATCTGAATGTGTGTGTTTCTTACTTTTCATGTTTCTTGATCTTTTAAATCAAGACTGTCAACTCCTATCATTTACGTAGTTGTTGTTGTTAGGTGCCATCCAGTCAGTATCCAACTCACAGAAACCCACATACAACAAGGGAAACACTATTGTCAGTGCTTCTCTGCTATTCATAGGGTTTTCAGTGGCAGATTCATTTTCGGGAGTGGGTTGCCGGGTCCATCTCCCAAGTCTACAGCACCTGGTGTTCCCAGGTCATCTCCCATCCAAGTACTAACCATGCCTGTCCCTGCTTAGCTTCTGAGATCTGAAGGGATCAGATGCCACAGGGCTACAGCTGTAGGCATTTACATAGTTGTTGTTGTTAGGTGCTGTTGAGTCGTGTCCGACTCATAGCTCCCTTATAGGGTTTTCAATGGCTTATTGTTTCAGGATTGCCTGGGGAGTGGGTTGCCATATCCTTCTCCCATTTTTGTGGCGCTGGGAATTGAACTAGGGACCTCAGAGCCTGCAGAGCGGCACTCTACCAACTGAGCTAAATCCCAGCCCAAATTATGTGGTGGTGGTGGTGTTAGGTGCCCTCTGGTGTTGTTAGGTGCCCTCCAGTTGGTATCCAACTCACAGCGACCCTCATAGGGTTTTCAATGGCTGACTGTTTCGGGATTGCCTTGGGAGTGGATTGCCAGGTCCTTCTCCCATTTTTGCAGTGCTAGGAATTGAACTTGGGACCTCAGAGACTGCAGCACAGCGCTCTACCTACTGAGCTAAATCCCAGCTAAATATCATTTTTGCCATGGCTATGTACTACTTGCCTGCAGCCATAGCACTGTGGCATCTGATCCCATCAGATCTCGGAAGGTAAGCAGGGTTGGGCCTGGCTAGTACCTGGATGGGACACCACCTGGGAACACCAGAAGCCGTAGGCTTGGGAGAGGGACCTGGCAACACCCCTCCCAAAAATCAATCCGCCATTGAGAACCCTACGAACAGCAGAGAAGCATTGACAATAGTGTTTCCCCTGTTATACAGAGGTTCACTATGAGTCGGATACCAACTCGACGGGACCTAACAACAACAACAACAATGTACTACTTACCTCATTATGTAGTTTTTTCTCCCTTTTCAATTGCCTTTAGGTCCATTCACCTTGTTAATTTTTTTTCATCCTAAGAAGCTATAGACATGCACATGTGTAATAGACTAGTTGTGGGTTTTCTTTGTGCTATGTATTTGAAAAATGTATAATTTAAAAGTTTTGTCATATTCATCCATGCATCACCTGAAGTGTGGCCACTTCTTTTGCACCCACCGCCTTTTAGGAAATGATGTCCTGGAAATGAGCGTGCTCTCACTGAGATGGA
>VMDO01001288.1:7500-218364 GCA_007922755.1 Pedetes capensis
ATAAATATAAAAAATGCTGTCAAGACAATTGAGTCACACTGAAGCATAAGTATGCATTTTGACAGTAACCTAGTGGTATCCTTCAGAAACCCCAGGAATGAAAGTTCCAGGAAGCGGTAACATATGTTATTTGGTTGGTAGGAGCCTGCCTTAGCTAAGTGACCAGACATTCTGGTGACACTAATCAGGAAAACAGAATGACAGGCTGATTTCATTTACAGTGTGTATTATCATTGGAGTAAATGTCTTATGTTTCCATAGTCAGAGTCCCAAACACTACCACCATATTCAAAAGGTAACATCTATGACCTTAGTGTGTTTTTCTGGTTTTTGTTTGTTTGTTGCATGTGAAATGTATTTTCCCCTTGCCCCTTATATTATTCATGGATTCTCTGAAGAATTTGTCCAAAGAACACACATGATATCCCTGGAATCTTTTATTTTTAGAACATTATCTGAAATATGGCCCACAAAGATTTCTTCGGGTTAGCACAGTAAAGGAAAGAATGAATGAACAAAACATGTGAAGTCTAAGTGAGGATGGCAAAACCATTTAGGTTTAACTGTTTAAACAGACTGTGTTTACTGAAAACCAATGCAATCTCTTTTCTCCTAAGTTCCCAAAAAGATTCCCAGAAAATATAAATTAATAGTAATTATCCTTATGGTAGTGTCCTAGGGCTGTTGTAACAAATTGTCACAACTAGGTGATGTTAGACAGTAGAAATATATATTAATGCCCCTTTCTCTGGGAGGGATATGTTTGTTGGCCCCTGATGGATGCCTAGTATTGAATCCTATATACACCTCCTCCAGATTCTATCGAGGCATCTCTTACTTGAAGGAAATGGCTTGGTGTCAACTGCTAAAGGGAATTACTTGCTGAGCTCTTTACACAGGCTCAATGCTTTCTGGAGCAACATAGTGCCATCAATGGAAACATGTTTTCTGCTCATTTCTTCCACTAACAATTTTAATGACTTTTCCATTTTAGCTAAGCACTGATATACTATATGGCTGTAACTTTTATGACTTCAAGTGCCACAGCAAAACTAGTACAGATTTCTTTTTTCTTATTCATTGTTTCATGGATAGGAGATTCATTCTTTCTATAGATTTTAGCAAACTCAGGATACATTTTTTTCTTTCACTAAGTGAAGAACTTTTATCTTCTCTCTTATGAGATGTACTTTAAGCTTTTCTTTGGCATGTTGAAATTGCTAGCATCACAATTTTGGTCATTGTGGCAATTATTGAATATAATAAATATAATAAAATTATATAAAATAAAATTACATAAACATAAACATTCTGTTACTATGAGAGTCGATTTAATAACTGAGATGGTTACTAAGTGACTAATGGGCAGGTAGCATATACAGTGTGATTACACTGGACAAAGATCTAAGACATTTCCTGGGTAGGACCAAGTGGGACAGTACCTGATTTCATCAGGCCATTCAGAAGGCCACACAATTTATAACTTATATATTGTTTCTTTCTGAATTCTTTCAGTTAATATTTTCAGAACACAATTGACTAAAACTGTAGCAACTAAAACTGAAGAAAAGAGGACTACAGGCCTTCAGAGTTCTGGAGGTCAGAAGTCCAGAATCGTGGTGATGGCAAGGATGGTTTCTAATGAATCTTCTGAAGGAGAGTCCATTTCATCTCTTTCTCCTGGCTTCTGAACCCTGGTAATCCTTGACTTATGGATACATCACTCAAATCTCTGCCTCCATCTTCAAAAGCCTTCCTCTCGTGTCTCTGTCTAAAATTTTCTCACAAGAACATCAATCATCAGATATAGGGCTCTTTTAAATCCAGGGTGTTCTCATCTTGAGATCCTTAGCTACATCTGCATTGACTGTATTTTCAAGTAAAGCCACATTCACAAGTACCAGGTGTTAGGTCACAGGTATATATCCTACAGGGAGACTAGTCTATCCACTACAATTGCCTATATTGTAATGCAGTCGTATGCATTTATTATTGCATGTGTCATATATAGAATCATTGTTTATTATAGGCCACAATAAAACAAATGAAATTCAAGATACCTTGCTTAATTTAGAATCTTACAACATTATAAACCATAATGTACAACTTTAAAAACTATTTATATTCAGGAGAGGACACCTGTCTCAATCTCTTTATCAGTATTCTAAATCAAGTACTCCCATTGCAACCCAGGTGGGTTCAAGAGTTGATGTAGGGTCTAATGTTCAAAGATTCATCTGGGCACCCAAGTGGAAGTTCAGCCTCCTCCTGCCTAGAGACCACTGATAGATAATAATATTTAGAACCTCAGCTGTTCATTCCGCTATTCGTTAAAAATAAATGGCTCTTGTAAAGAATATTAATTATAATAAACTTTTCCATTTAATAAAACTCAACCTTTCAGAATGGGACTGTGGGTAAAATTGGAGAGCAGAGGTGAAGGGCATAGCAGTGAGAGCAGCCTGTAACTCCAATGCTTCATTGAGAGCAGATGGTGTTCAGAAACAGTCCACTTATGATCACTCCATAATAAAGATTAAAGTTGCATGGCCCCTTATGGAGGTGTGCTCGGCTGGCTGCCAATGTTCTGAAACTAGTTCTTGACCCACCTTGTTCTATGTGAAATTTTTTCCCTTTCCATTTATCTAAATCATTCCATATTTCTAATAATAAATCTGTCCATTAAAAAGTTAAGATTTAAGAAAAAAATGCTAGCTTTATGCCATCATTATTTTTCTGTTATATGAGCCCATTAATAGTGATTGGAAATTTTTTTATTGTTCCAGATCTTAATCTTGCAATAATATTTTGAGTCATACACATGTTTGAGCTATAATCTGTTTCCAAGGTGTGTGAAATTGATAATTAGACAATGAATACAAGCTTTTTCTGTCTTTCTTTCTTTTTTTTTCCTCTGAAGCTGGCCTTGGAAGTAGAGAAATGTGGGTGTTATAACAAGGTACCAGCTGTAACTGAAATTCTAATGCACAGCAGGGAGTCTGATCCAAGGCAGTTTCATTCTTCTCATGAGCTGGCCGGAAGCCATTATTTCCAGGGGATAAAGCAGAGCATTGTTCCAATCCATGACCACTTGTGAATTTCCACGGACTGCCCACACAAGACCTTAGGATGATTATATATACAAAAAAAAAAAAAGTAGACATTGTTTGGAGGCAATTTTTGTAAGACTAAACTCTTGAAAACATGCAGGTGACTATATAGTCAAAAGAATGTATTTGTGAGGAATCACTAAAATCTAGTGACACAATTAACTCCAAGAGAGGCTAATTTGTTACTAATATGTGCAATGTTTCATGCAAAGACATAGAGTAAGCTGATTTGCGTTTACTCAGCAACAGCTCATTTCCTATCAGTAATCCCATGTGTCTGTCAGTTTGCCATACTATGGGCACTTGCATGTTGCTGTGATGTTCAAAATTATGCCACCGGTAACACAGATATGAGCAAGGTCACCCAAGGTGAACAGGTTTCACCTGAGCTTCCAGACAAAGACAGACAAGGGAGAAGGACATGGCTAACCTATTCCCAAAACAATTAACCATTGAAAATTTTACAGAATAGCAGAGATACACTGTCAGATACAGTGCCGGAAAAGGAGACCCCCAGGTTGGAAGGCACTCAAAAGATGACTGGGGAAGAGTTGCCTCCTCAAAGTAGAGTCTACCTTAAAGATAGGAATGGAGTAAAGCCCGGGGGACTTCCATTTTCTGATGGAGAACCACTAGAAAAGAGAAGAAACAACTGTAAACATCCATTTATAACTGTAATGTTGAATGTACATAGTATGAATCTAGAAAAACTAGAATACATCGAAAGGGAAAGGGAGCACATAAACATGGACATTCTAGGCATCAGTGAGAAAATGGACTGGCATGGGCCATTTTGAATGAGATAGTCATATGATCTACTATGATGGGAATGACAGATTAAAGAGAAATGGGACTGCTTTCATCATGAAAAAAGACATCTCAAGATCTGTCCTGAAGTACAGTGCTGTTAGTGATAGAAAAATATCCCTATATGCCTACAAAGAAGTCTAGTTAATATTGTTGTTGTTGTTGTTAGGTGATGTCAAGTCAAGTCCAATTCATAGTGACCCTCATAGGGTTTTCAATAGCTGATTATTTTGGGAGTGTTTTCAAGAGCTTAGTCTTACAAAAATTGCATCAAAACAATGTCTACTGGTTTTTTGTTTTTGTTTTTGTTTTTTTTTTGTATATATAATCTTCAGGAGTAGCTTGCCATGTCCTTATCCTGTTTAATTAATTTTACTATTGTTAAAATTTACAAACCCACCTCTAAGGCTACACATGAAGATAGGGAATATTTTTACCAGGTTCTGTAACCTAAAATAGATCGAAAATGCAATGGGGATGTACTGATAATTGCTCCTGACTGGAATGCAAAAATTAGAAACAAAGAAGGTTCATTAGTCAGAAATATGGCCTTGGTGACAGAAATGATGGTGGAGATTGCATGAAAAATTTTGTCAGACCAATGACCTTTCCTTTGCAAATACATTTTTTCACCAACATAAATAGTGACTATACACATGAATGTCACCAGATGGAACATACAGGTACCAAATTGACCAACTCTGTGGGAAGAGATAGTGGAAAAGCTCAATATCAAATATCAGAACAAGATCAGATGCTGATTGTGGAACAGACCACCAACTGCTCATATGCAGGTTCAAACTGAAACTGAAGAAAATTAGAATGAGTATATGAGAGCCAAGATATATCCTTGAGTATATCTCACCTGGGTTTAGACACCACTTCAAGAAGAGGTTTGATGGGTTAAACATTAATTATAGAAGGCCAGATGAGTGCTGGCATGATATCAAAGATATAATTAATGAGGAAGGCAAAAAGTTATTAAAAACAGGAAAAAAGAAAAGACCAAATTACATATCAAAAGAGACTCTGGAAATTACTCTTGAATGTCAAGCAGGTAAAGTAAAAGGAAGATATGATGAAGCTAAAGAACTCAACAGAAGATTTCAGAGAGGACAAAGAGCTGGAGATAGAAGGCCAACAGAGAAGAACACACTCTATTTTTCTCACGCTTAATGAAATGAAGAAAAAATTCAAGCTTTGAGTGGCAATAGTGAAGGGTTCTACAGGGAAAATATTAAATAATACAGGAAATATAAAAGAAGATGGAAGGAATACACAGATTCATTATACCAAAAACAATTGGTGTATGACCAACCACTACATGAGGTTGCATATAACCAGGAACCAATATTACCAAAGGATGAAGTGGAAGCTATCTTGAAGGAATTGGTGAAACACAAGACTCCAGGAGTTGATGAAATATTAATAGAGATGTTGCAATAGATTCAGCACTGAAAGTTCTGACTTTTTTGTGTCAAGAGATTTGGAAAGGAGTTACATGGCCAAGTGACTGGAAGAGATCCATATTTATGCCTATCCCAAGTAAGGGGATCAAACCAAATGTGGAAATTACTGAACAATATCATTAATATCACACATAAGTGAAAATTTGCTAGAGATCATTTAAAAGCTATTGTACTACTACATAGTAGTAGTACAATAGGGAAGTGCCAGAAAATCAAGCAGGATTCAGAAGAGGGTGTGGAAAAAGGGACATCATTACTGATGTCAGATGGATATTAGCCAAAATCAGAGAATACCAAAAAGATGTCTATGCAATTGACTATGCACTAACTATGCAATGGCATTTGGGTGGATCACAATAAATTAGGGAAAACACTGTGAAGAATGGGAATATCAGAGCACTTCATTGTACTCATGAGGAATGTGTTAATGGACCACTAGGCAATCCTTTGAATAGAACAAGGAAATACTGCCTGGTTTAAAGTCAAGTAAGTTATGTGTTAGGGCTGTATCCTTTTACTGTACCTTGTCCATCTCTATGCTGAGCAAATAATCCAAGAAGCTGGACTTTATGAAGAAGAATATGGTGTCATGATTGGAGGAAGACTCATTAGAAACCTGCATTATGCAGATGACACAACTCTGCTTGAGACTGAAGAGGATGTGAAACATTTACCAAAGAAGATCAACGATCACAGCCTTCAGTGAGGATTGTGTCTCAACATCAGCAAAACAAAAATCTTACAACTGGATTAGTATGCAGCTTCATAATAAATGGAGAAAAGACCGAGGTTGTCCAAGATTTTGCTTTACTTGATTCTACAACCAACACCCACTGAAGTTGTTGTTGTTAGGTGCTATCCAGTCATATCCAACTCAAAGCAATCTTCATAGGGTTTTCAATGGCAGTTTCGGGATTGCCTCAGAAGTGGATTGCCACATCCTCCTCCCATTTTTGCAGTACTGGGAATCAAATTCAGGACCTCAGAGACTGCAGAGCAGAGCTCTACCAACTGAGCTAAATCCAATCCCACCCACTGAAGTAGCAGTCAAGAAATCCAGACCCACTGCACTGTGAAAACCTGTTTCAAAAGACCTCATTAAAATCATGAAAAGTAAAGATGTCACACTGAAGATGAAGGTGCGCCAAACACGTGCCATGGTATTTTCAGTTACACCATATGCTTGTGAAAGCTGGACAGTGAATAAGGGAGACAAAAGAAGAATTGATGCTTTTGAATTATGATGCTGGAGATGAATATTGAATATACCATAAGTTGCCAAAAGAACCAACAGATCTGTCCTAGAAGAAGTGCAACAGGAGTACTCTGGGGAAACTAGAATGGCTAGACAGAGTCTGACATGTCTTGGACATATTGTCAGAAGGGACAAATCCCTGGAAAAGGACATCATGTTGGGGAGAGTGGCAGGTCAATGATCAAAAGGAAGACACAGTGACTACAACAATGGACTTAAACATGAAAAAGATTGTGTGCCTGGCACAGAATCAGGGATTGTTTTGTTCTGTTGTACATAAGGTCACTATGCAATGGACCCCACTTGATGTCACCTAACAGCAACAACAGTCTTCACTAGGTATTATTTTCATTTTTTGTTGTTGTTAAAATAGAAATACAGAAAGGTCCATCACATAAATATCTAAAAGGTACTACTGGTTAGATTTTTGAAATGGATCACATTCATTTAACCTCTCATAGGTCACAAAACATTACCAGAACCTCACAGTTTGCCTTTCTCCTTCTGGTCACAATTTCCCCTACAATTAACAGCTGTGCTAACTTCTAGTATCATAGGAGTTTATCTTCTTTCAATCAGTATAATCATGAATGTAAATTTTTTGGCCGTTGAAAAATTTCAAAATAGCATTGTATTTAGGAGATTATATTATATTTTTGTGAGGTTATAATTTGGTTATTCTCACTGATAAATATTCCATTGTGGAAATATGGCACATCTTATTCATCAACCCATGAAAGATTTTTATATAGTTTCTTCTTTGAGGCAATTTTGAATAGAGTTTCTAAGAACATTCCAATGCATTTATTTTGGTGTCTATTTTTATCTAGTTATGTTGGATGTGTATATCTTAGAACAAAATTGTAGAAATAGTTTATCCTGAGTTGCTGTTCAGATTTTGTAGAAACCAGGTATAATTTAAATCTGTTTCTTTTTTTCTCCCGCCTGTGTTTATACCAATATATGATGTTCATTCTTGTTAATCTCTACACTTACTTAGAGAACTAATACTTTTCATAGTGGGACTTAACATTATCATTCAGAAAGATCTTTGCCTCATAAGCTGAATAGATGAATTTTGATCTTTACATTTAATATTGGTTTTTACAGTTATGATTGCTCATGTCTTCTCCCTAATGTCTTTCAATCCTTTCCTTCTCTGTTACACCTATAATGCCTTTATTTCAGAAACATTTTACACATTAGCTGCTTAAGTGATTTGATTGCTTTTAGCCACCACTCACTCTTCTAACATCTCTAGAATGGGTTAAATGGTTAACACCAAATAATCTATCCCAAAGTTCTTAAAAGTTAGATTTCTCAGAATTAAATCATATATTCATTTTCTTTCTGTGGTACTGCAGATTGAGACTCGAGCCTTGCATATGCTTGGCAAATACACTATCACTGAGATATGTCCCTAACTATTTTCTATTTTATTTTGAGACAGGTCCTGGTTAAGTAGTCTAGGTTGGCCTTGAACTTGAGATTCTAGTGCCTCAGGCTCCCAAACAGGTGCAATTACAGGCAAGCACCCCCAGGACTGGATGAACCATAATTCTATTGTTTTGATATCTTCAATGTCACATCATATCCACGACTTTATTCCCATCAAGCTCCTGCTTTTTAATGTAGACCACAATCTATTGATCCCCCTGTATCAACATAGACATGCTTTCTAGGCTTCAGCTTCCTCCTTCCTACTATCGTGCTTTTGACACTATTTCTTATCCATTAGGGTTTAGGTACACCAGACATTCACCATTCTATTCTTTATGGCAGTAGTCTCCAACCTTTTTGGCACCGGGACCAATTTTATGGAAGACAGCTTTCCCACCAACCACAGGCAGAGTTCAAGTAGTAATGGTCGCAATGGGGAGTGGCTGTAAATACCCAACACTCACCTACTGTGTGACTTACTTCCCAACAGTCCTACCAGTCTGTGTGGCTGGGATTGGGACTCCTGCTTTGCATACTTGTTTAAGATTTTTACATTTTTGTGATACTATATATAATATCAGCCTGCAGCCATAAGACTACGGTGCCCGATCCCCTCAGATTTCAGAAGTTAAGCAGGGTTGGGCCTGGTTAATACTGGGATGGGAGACAACCTGGGAACACTGTAGGTCTGGGAGAAGGACCTGGCAACCCACTCCCAAAAAACAATCAGCCATTGAAAACCCTATGAATAGCAGAGAAGCACTGACAATAATGTTTCGCCTGTGTGACATTGGGTCGCTATGAGTGGGACACCAACTCGAAACACCTAACAACAACAATATATAATATCATCTAAATTGATTTGTTTTTCCTTTAGGACTGAAAAATGTACCATGAGAAAGAACTGTCTTCATTTAAGACCCCCAAATATCTAGCATATTCTTTGACACATGGCACACACTTAGGGATAAAGCCAGAAACATGTTGACTGATACTTGCTTTTATTAGTGTTGCTGTTCTCAATTATTTGGACTTGAATCGGTTGTTTTTCTTTGTGCAAATGTGATGGATATTGAACACAGCTGCTGAAGTTCAAACTAAAATTCATAACCAGGGTTGATTCCTGATGATTTCTCTTGCTACCATGCATTAAGTATGCTGCGCTTTTGCTCTTGAAACCAACTAAGCTGAAAATACTGTCCTCACTTGAAGAATAAGGCATTAGCCAGCTTTTCAGAGGGCATAAAGTTATGTTTATACAATATTCTAATCCTCCACATGTCAGAATGTAGTCAAGGTAGGAAATACCAGCTTCATATTACTGATAAAAATCTTTACAAAAATGCAAGGTCTCCCTTCTACAAGCTGGTCAGTGACCTCACCTCCCTCCAGGCTGATTGCCAATGCACGGCACTTTGCTGACTCTGCAGAGAGGCCTCTAGGATGCTCAGGTAACTGCAAGATAAATTATGTTTCCGTTCCCGATGTGCATTTTCCAAATGCTTAGCATCCAGACTTATGCCACGTTCCTTCCCTTCAGCTTTCGCTTTACTTTTCAAAAACCGAGCAGCGCATGTATCCAAGGTGTTCACTTGATGATTTCACTTGCTGTTACAAAGTACCTGTAGTGCTTATCCCATCAAGCCCCAGGGCTGAATTTACTTCACAGAATTGTAAGCGCGGAGGTTTAACAGGTACATGTGCAAAGCGTTTGTCTTAAACTTGAAAGATCCTGAACTCCTGTTCCTTTTTATCGCTATCAATCCTAAATTACAACTTCAGTTTTGTGATACTTAGAAGGGGCTGTTGTAAAACACAATTGTTGTGCAGGTTTTATCTTTTCTACAATGAAAAGGAAAAATGTGTGTACTAACCTTCAATAAACATTTAGAAGATTATATTGAAGGCTCTCCAGATCTGGTAGAAATCTGTCAAAAGTATTGCTGAGTCCACAACCTACAGGACAGAACTAATATGACGGATATGCTTTGTTTCTTAGGTTCTACATCCAAGTAAAAATTTCTTCCAAAGACAAATCCACCACTACCAATGTAAAGAAAGCACAAAAAGATTTGCAACTCATAGTACAAAGGTGGAAAAAGTAAAACAAGACATGTTGTCATCACGTTGTGTTCCCGAATATATATATATAAATATATACAATATATTTATTATATTATATATATATATTATATATTATATATATATTATAAATATAAATATATATAAATTTATAAATATATATATATATATATATATATATATATATATATATAAAATTTCTTCTCAGTCAAAGTCCAGGGCTTCACCAAAAGCCCTTGACCCTTGTCTAGAGTGCCATGAAGTTTTCATCAGCCAAGACTGCAACTCACATGCCCTTTGTGCTTCACAGAGCAAGGTCCTTTGTCACATATGTGGAAGTTTTCAGTTCTTCCTTAGCACCACATAAACAGCCCTGTGTAACAAGTAAAGAAGAAACATGGTCTGGTCCCTAAATGATAAATAAACTACTAGTTCTGAGTGTGAATCTTACAGAATCTTATTGGTGGGCCTAAGTACTGGATTACTGTGCCTTGGGGGCAGCTTTGTTTCGGTGTGCATGAAAGTGATCTGTCATCTTAAAAGTCTATGGCAACTTTTATTCTCTTATCTTTGGCCCATGAAAGTCATACACTCAACATCTCCAGAACTGTGAACTACATAAATAAAGAAGTGTTAAAAGTAGGGAAGAAAGAAAGAGAGAGAGAGAGAGAGAGAGAGAGAGAGAGAGAAATATACCAAGCCATTAGAAATGTGCAACTCCTCAGAACAAAAAAGACAAAAACATTATTCTTTTAAAGTAATATTCAGGCATTCAGTTTCAAAGAAATAAATTACTATTGGCTTTGGCCCAACCAAAGGGACTTTTTTTTTTTTCTTAATTATGGAAGTATCTAGTTATGGGCACAACGGCCCAGGCCTGTAATCCCAGCTATTTGGGAGGCAGAGGCAGGAGGATCACAGGTTCAAGGCCAGCGGAAGGCTGTGTAACTTAGAAAGATACTGACTCAGAATAAAAAATGGGCTGGGGATGCAGTCCAGTGATAGCGCTCTAGCAAAGTATGTTGGAGGTCCTGGGTTCAACTCCCAAGTACTGAAAAAGGATGATATACATATTTATATAATATATATTATATATAATGTAGCCTATATGTAATTTATATTATATAAATAATTTATATATAATATATAAAGATATATATCTTTATATATCTATATAAATATAAATATATATTTAAAATATACATAAATACATAAATATATATACATATAATATATAATACATTATATATAAATATGTAAGTGTATAAAATGTATAAATATATATAATATATTATAAATATATAATATAATATATATTATGTATGATATCTAAATATTATATACAGAATATATATAATTTATATTTTATATATATTTATATATGGCCTATAGCCATAGCCCTGTGGCATCCGATCCCATCAGATCTCAGAAACTAAGCAAAGTTGGGCCTGGTTAGTCCTTGGATGAGAGACCACCTGGGAACACCAGGTGCTGCAGGCTTAGGAGACAGACCTGGCAATCCACTCCCAAAAATCAATCCTCCATTGCAAACCCTAGGAACAGCAGAGAAGCACTAACAATAGTGTTTCCCCTGTTTTATATAGGGTTACTATGAGTCGGATATTGACTGGATGGCACTTAACAACAACAAATATTTATAATTATATATATAATATATGATATATATATATAATTAATTATAAATATATATATATATATAAAATTAATAAAGTGTCAATTAAATACTCCTAGGGTTTTTAAAAATATATTGAAAACATAATTTTCATTGCCACACTGTGCTAAAATCAATACATATTCCAAAATGGGCTTAATTAATTTCTTGTGCCTTTTGATAGTTTTATCATATTTTTTATTGCTACAGGTGTTCTTTTCCCTCTGGTAATTTTAATGAGGATGCTTCCCTCTATTGACAATCTGCTCATGTTTGTGGAACATATAAACCTGGCTAATATTCAGAATTATTACAACTCTACCAGGAGTTAGCTAAAGATATTTCTTTTTGCTGTATGACTTTTTACTTTGTAAAAAGACTGTAGAGAAATGAGAATAAAGATATTTATAATGTGAATTTCTGGACATTTTAGATGATTTGGATTATGCTTTAGATGACCAGAGGTTGGCTTGACACGAGTTTATTTCTTTTTTTAGTTTTCTTTTTACTTTTTTTTTTCTTTGTAGTAGTAGTGGGAGTTTACACATGGGGCTTCATGAATGCTTTGCAAGCAATCTACAACTTAGCTGCACCTTGAGCCCCGTTTTTACTTTTTACCTTGCGATAAGATATTGTTAAATTACCCAGACTGCCTCTGGCCTGGAACCTGCCATCCTCCTGCCTCTGCCTCTGCCTCCCAAGTAGCTGGGATTACAGTTATGCACCACTGCACCTGCCCCAGTTTCTAATTTTGAAGTGAGTCAATCCATCCCTCTCTTTAACCACAATCTCTTTATCCCCATGTGTGGCACATTTTGTGATCTAGAATTATGGAAAATAGAGAAGTCATTTATTGCTTGAAGCAACTCTTTCTGGACTACCTTTGGTTTGAAAGAAAGCTCTGGTAATATGCCTTGGTTTGGTGTTATACTTCATAATTGCATTTCCATTTGTATTTCACAAACATTTTGGTGAGTGTTGCCTGTTAGACTGTAAATTAATTCATTTAATTCACTTACCACTGAACGGATAATGAAAATAGAATTCAGAAAGGTGTAATGACTTGCTCAAGGTCACTAAGCTAATACTTGACATATCTGGAATTAGAAAGTAGCTTGTTTGTATGCTGTCCATTGTTTACCGTATAATTCCAGCAGAACACGGCTTTCTGTACTGTTTTACCTGTGTGAAAGTGGGATGGACTTGCACACTTCGTGACTGGATGGAAATTAACAATCTTATGATTCTCAGAAAAGCTCCATGACAGTTGCTAAACGTTCTTACAGGGCTATTTTAAGGAGCAGTCTCCTCAGTTGTTTTCACTGTCATCTTCTAATCTACGATTTCTGAAATTTTCAAGAAAAGTTCTATTTATTTAAAAGTTCTAAATTTCTGTTTTCTGATTTTTATTTTCATTTGTTCCTTTTCAACACACAAGTAGTAATTGTTGTTGTTAGGTGCTGTCTCGTCGGTGTCCGACTCATAGTGACCCTATGTAAAACAGGTGAAACACTATTGTTAGTGCTTCTCTGCTGTTCATAGGGTTTTCAATGGCGGATTGATTTTTGTGAGTGGGTTTCGGGGTCCTCCTCCCAAGCTTACAGTATCTGGTATTCCCCAGCAGTCTCCCGTCCAAGTACTAACCAGGCCCAACCCTGCTTATCTTCTGAGATCTGATGGGATCAGAAGCCACAGTGCTATGGCTACAGGCAAAAGTAATAATAGCTCCCTTTTATTAAATAGCACTTGTACACATGCAAAATAATTTACATCAACCTCCTAGTTGAATAGAGACAGTCTAGTTATTATATAACATAAAGTGATTATCATTATCTCAGATTTTGTAGATGAGTTCTCTGGATGCCATAGTTTCAAGCATTTCTGAAAATGATAGAGATTGCAAATGACTGAAGCAGGTCTGCAAGCCAGGTGCCTTGAGTCCAGGTCAGTGATTCTCCCTTGGTTCCTTGAAGCAGAGGCTCTTAAAGGAGGGAGGGCAATTTGACAATATCTAGAGACTTTTGAGATTGTTGAAAATGGAGTTGTGGTGCTATGGGCCGATCTAGTTAGTAGAGGACATGCATGCTGCTGAAATCCTACAATACCAGGAACAGTCATCCATAACAAAGTCTGATCCAATCTACAATGCCCATAGTGCTCACTTTAAAAAGACACTACCTGTAAGAAATAGCTGTCATTATTCCCCATCTTTCCTGTTTTCTCTACATACACTGAAGTGTAAAATACTGATTTCAGGATGGCACACTGAATATCCAACCCAATCAACAATAGACCAAAAAATACCAGATTAGCATAGCAAAAGCAGTTAGACTTTGAAGGTAGGTGAATCTGCTTTTGAATTCTAATTACCCTACCAAATAATATGTTCCCTTTGCACACATTAACCATAAGATTCTCTTAACCTCTCTATGCCTTAGTTTCCTCTGATGTAAAATAAGCACGATAATTGCTACTTTACAAAAGATTTTACAAGATTAGAAATACTTCTTACTATCTTCTCTTTTTTCTTTCCATGCCTCTGTCTCCTTCCTTTTTTCTTTCTTTCTTTCTTTCTTTCTTTCTTTCTTTCTTTCTTTCTTTTTTTTTTCTTTTTTTGTGGTACTGGAGGTTGAACCCAGGGCCTCAAGCTTGCATGCTTTGCAAGTGTTGGACCACTGAGCTGCACCCCCAGCCCATTTTTTCAGTTTTTGAGACAGGGTCTCGCTAAATTATGCAAACTGCCTCTGGTCTCTAACTTCCAATCCCCCTGCCGTCACCTCCCGAGCCCCTGGGATTACAGGTGTGTGCAACCGTGCCCGGCTTGTCTCACTTCTTTCTGTCATTTCTAGGATGAAGTCCATAAGGGTTTGAAAATACCTCATTTCGTTGACCTATGGATTTGGCCCATTATCTACACTTTAGTACCATTAACATGATCGGGGTGTCATTAACATGATCTATCTTGTAAATCACATTTTCCTGGTAGGTACACACACCAGGAAGAGCCTAGCTCTTTTAGGAAGTGCCTGGTTTTCAGAGCTGCACAAGGATCCCCTTGGATGAGTAGCATAATTGACAGAAATTATGATTTATTGATTCACTTCACCCTTCTTTGTCTAACTCAGAATTAGAATGAGCTCAGGGTGTGGTATATAGTCTCCACCAAAGCCCCAAAAGGTGAGAGTAAAACCACACAAGGAAAAGAATAGATCTTCTATACCGTACGGAATGCTTCTGAGTCTCACCATTGCCATAAAATAGTGATGTCCTGGGAATTAAAACAGCCAACACATGTAAGACATTGCTAGTTATATGTTTAACAAATCAGAGCAAATTATTTGTTGAAAAGTATGTGTGAAAGGAATACATGCCAGACCCCCAAGGGGAGCCCTGAAAGTCTGAATAGTCCTGAACCCTCTATATAATGTGTTCTTTCCTATACATGCAAACCTATGACAAAATTTAACTTATAAGTATGTATAGAAGAATAAAAGAACAAAACAGAAGAAGGTGGGGTAATGACATTGCGAGCATCACAGCATTTGGGGGCCATTACTTGAACACTCAGCCTGCAGCTGTAGCCCTGTGGCATCTGATCCCCTCAGATCTCGGAAGCTAAGCAGGGTCAGGCCTGGTTAGTACTTGGATGGCAGACAGCTTGGGAACACCAGGTGCTGTAGGCTTGGGGGAAGGACCAGGCAACCCACTGCCAAAAATCAATCCACCATTTAAAACCCTATGAACAGCAGAGAAGCACTGACAATAGTGTTTCGGCTGTGGTACGTATGGTCACTATGAATTGGATACCAACTCCACGGCACCTAACAACAACAAACTTGAACATTGAGATACTAGTACAATGGATCTGATAATCCCCAATAGTACATGCAGTGTAGATAGCCTGCACAAAGGGATATTTCACATCATGGGCTGGACACGGAGGTACAGAGTGGGACTATACAAGTTTTCATTGTGCTTCTCCAAATGATGTATAATTTAAAACATACATATTGTTCATTTCTGGAATTTTCCACCTGATTTTTTTCCAGTATTTGGGGATTAAACCCAGGGCCTCATGCACGCTTTTTCAAGTACTCTACCACTGAACTCTGAACTGCACCACTAGCCCATTTTTTACTTTTTACTTTGAGGCAGAGTCTCAATGAATTACACAAGCTGGTTTTGAACTTGCAAACCTCTAATCTCCAGCCTGAGTTTCCTTAGTCACTGGGATTATAGGTGTGCACCACCATGCCTGGCTACCACCTAATATTTTTGGACCATAGTTTGTTTTGTTTAACTGAAACCACAGAAAACAAAATGTTAGATGAGAGAGGACTACTGTATAAGGTACATGCATCATGCTCCAGCCAAGAAGCTTATATGAAATTCACTCAACATCAAGCCCATTACATTAAAACATACATACAAGCACAGTTTCCATGGGATGACTTTGTATTTACCATTATATGTGCAAGCTCTTTTTCTCTTGGAACCGGCCCCCCAGATTAACATGGTTTCTGTTTGATAGATTATTTTGTTTTGAAGAAATCTTAGCTTACATCTGGCAATTACAATCTAAAATTCAGTGTTTACTTTGCTAGGAAGGCAGCACTCTTCATTTTAGTAGCTCTGATGCTTTGGGATTTTGAAATGATAAACATTTAGAAGATTTAGTGATGTGACCTTTAGAAAAACCAGATCCATTCTGAAAAAGGAGATATAAGAAAGAGAAAAAAATTCCTTGTCTCATTTCAGAGTCTCCTGCTAGTTATGTATTCTCCTGACTTCATCAAAATTTACTCTCTATGAGAAAATGTGGGTGGGAAATTAGAAGTAAAAGCAGAAGAATTAAGATTGCTTCTGTGACCTTTTTACTTCACCTATTCAATCCTAAGCAGCCCTATGTTCTTTAATACCTGGAGCACTTAGTTGAATATAATCACAGTTAAATCTAGCATGGAGAAATCATGTGGATAGTGCAGTAGCATGGATGCTGTGTATTCTAGAGAAAAGGAGACAAAATAACTCAGTTCAAAGACACTACAAAATATTTCAGTGATTTCTTAATAAGTTAATTAAGTACTGAAGTCTAGAAGGGCTTGAGGAAGAAATACCAAGTAGAACAGCTTCAAATTCACACACTTGCTGCTTATTGGAGACAACAAAAGTCATTCCCTATTCTAGTTCAGTATTTCTGGTTTTAAACAAGCCAGATATTTGTGTCACTTGGAAAACTTAGAACAATAGATCTCCAACTTACAGTTCTATTCATTTGTTCATCTCTGCATTGATAGATTCATTCATTCAACAAATATTTACTGAGATGTTAGGGATTTGGGAATAGCAATTATTTTTTCTTAAATGATCACATGAAGTCTAAAATGTAGTGCTGGAGTCATAAAGATGAAGTGAATAAGATAAATTGTAAATGGCTATATTGGTATGAGGGCTGGGATTTAGCTCAGTGGGTAGAGTGCTGCACTACAGTCTCTGAGGTCCTGAGTTCAATTCCCAGCACTGCAAAAATGGGAGAAAAACCTGGCAATCCACTCCCAAGGCAATCCCGAAAGTCAGCCATTGAAAACCCTATGAGGGTCGCTATGAGTCAGATACCGACTCGACGGCACCTAACAACAACAACAATATTGGTATGAAGGGCATCATATATGAAATAGAGTATCAGAGTATAGTTTTTTCTTGTTTTGGGTTTGTTTTATTTATTTATTTATTTAGTGTGTGTGTGTGTGTGTGTGTGTGTGTGTGTGTGTGTGTGTGTGTGTGTGTGTGTATGGTACTGGGGGTTGAACCCAGGGCTTCCACTTGCATGTTTTGCAAGTGCTGGACCGCTGAGCTGCACTCTCAGCCCCCCTCCCCTTTTTTTAACTTTTTGAGATAGGGTCTTAAATTATGCAGATTGCCTCTGGTCTCGAACTTGTGATCCTCCTGCTTCTGCCTACCCAGTATCTGGAATTACAGGCATGCGCCACCATGCCCAGCTCAGAGTATAGTTTTAATAGAGATGTTGGAGAGGCTCCACTGATGGGATAATTATGCTAGAAGATATGTGTGTGCACATGTTAGGAAGGGATGTAGGGAAAGAATGTGGAGCACTATTTTGGATTAAGCAATGGCATTAAAAAGTTTCGAGTGATTTCTACGAATGCGCTATGTCACATGTCCTCAAATCCCTGCTGGGTGCCTTGGGATTTAATATGATAATTTGCAAGCTACTGTTTTGTTGTATAATGCATTGGTGCTGCAGTTAATTGCCTAATTATGTCCTGTCTTCTAATGTTATTAGATGATGCCATGATTCTTGGTGAATGGTATATCCCATGGCCACTAGGTAGAAAACATTGCTTCAGTAGGACCTTTATGGAAATAATACCTCTTGGTTTCCTTCAAACAATCCAACATGATAATTGCTAAATGCACTTAAAGTAGCCTAATCTACATCTTTTTACAGCCATTACACCTTGGCATCTGATCCCATCAGATCTCAGAAGCTAAGCAGGGTGGGGCCAGGTTAGCACTGGGATGGGAGTCTCCTGGGAATACCTAGTGTTTTAGGCTTGGGAGAAGGACCTGGTAGCCCACTCTGGAAATAATCCTGAAACAATCATCCATCGAATATCCTCTAAATAGCAGAGAAGCACTGACATAGTGCCAGGCATGGCAAAGGGTCTGGTAGTGTTTTGTTCTGTTGTAAATAGAGTCACTATGAGTCAGACCTGACTCTATGGCACCTAACAACAACAACAACCACAGCAAGAGGTAGTACCTTATAGAATACTTATTTTTAAAAGATAAATATAAATTTAGGTCCTTTATTTGACATATTGTCTTTTCATTAAGGAAGAAAGAGAATTTGGGATTTCTTTCTTGCTTTTCCAGTAATCTCTTCACTCTTCACCCACACCTTCTCTTCTATTCCCCAGTTATCTTTTCTCTTTCATATTTCCCCCTTATAAAAGTCCCAAGTAATGACATTACTAGTTGTTTATCTGTTCGCCACTAGACTGTGAGCTACTTCAAGCAGCCACTATGTCAACTTTGTATCTTCAAAATCTAGCACAGTGTCCACATTAGAATGGAGTTTACTAAATGTTCATTTAATAAATGAGGATGTGAGTAAATGAGTAAATGCTGAGCCAGTAAACTTCAGTAAATCTTGGAAAAAACCATTTTAAATATCTGATTCTCAGAATATTTTTCAAAAATAAAATATCCACATAAAAATCATGATACTTAAAAAATTAAAAAGAGTGGTTTCACAAAAGGTAGAAAGAAAAGAAAGAAAAGAAAGGAAGAAAAAGAGAAAGAGTAAAACAAAGAAGGAAGGAAAGAAAGAGAAAAAAGGAAGGAAGGAAGGAGAAAGTTTGATGAAAAACTATAGACCTTGAATTGAAAGCATTGCTCTATAACTTACTTTTCCACTTTTCCTAAATCAAACATGATTTCTCCTCTCTTTGATATTATATTTATCTCTGTGGAACTGCATCCTACCATGGCAGATGACCTTTTGTTTCCTCATTTGAAGATGAAGGACAGTGGAAGGAACTGAAGAAGTAGGTTAGGAGTATTTATCAATCTCTTTCATGAAATGCACCTAAAGGCAGAGAAGAATGGGAAGGAAAGGTAGAACGTGGGCTCAGGATGAGAGAAGACAGAGAGAGGTGATCTGACACGGGTTCCTTATTTATTTTGAAATCCATTTTCCATGTGAAACTACTTATATGCTTCATGATGCATCCATTTTTCCTTTAATAAAAATAATTTTTGTTTCAAAGTAAATTTCACGTTTCAGGTAAAAATGTTTTTTGAGAAATATGCATTAAAAATTTTTATACCATGGCTTGACATACTATTGGGTTCTGACTTTACCACATATTTTTCCTACTACTTTGAGAAACTCACATATAAGAACTCAGGGACATAAATTTTTGCTAGAATGTGCGTATATCAGAATCTCAAGAAGGTCTTCCCAGAAAATAAAACAAGTGGAGGAATACCAATTGGTAGAGTGCTGCTCCATACTTTCTGAGCACCAGAGTTCAATTCCCCAGAACCACAAAAACAGGAGCAGGATGTGGCAGTCCACTCCTGAAACAACCTGGAAACAATCAGTCACAGAAAACATTTATGAGGGTTGCTATGAGTCAGATCTGACTCAAAGGCACCTAACAACAACAAAGGTATGAAATAGTAAAACAGTGCAAATCACTGGGGGCACTGAAGAGGTGAAAACAGCCATGTTGTGTTTATAGCCTTTCTCTTTTTCCTAGAATTTTCTAGATATTTCCAGGTGTTTACACTTGTGTAGGATGTATTCTCCAAGTGCTGAGCCTTCCACATTAAAGGTATTATCAATGAAGGCTATTTTTCATTGTTTTTGATTGCTGTAGGAGAATACACAAGCTTACAGCAGAGATTCATTGAAAAGCACCATTCCCTTCCTTAGGGAGCTGTTATTTCAATAAAAACAATAGAATCAGTTAGCATAGGTAATAAAATAATTATAGTAATTTATTTTGGCTATTAAATGTTGTATCCCCTTAGCTAATCATCCACTTCAGGCATTATTCAAAGTGTTCTGCTCTTTTTGCCTTTAAGTTAAACATCATGAATTTCTATGCACTGATAAATCCAAGTCTAATAAATTCCTGATGTGTTTCCTTGTGCTGTGACTACTGACAACTCTCTCTATCTTGTTAATTCAATGTTACTCAATACCAGTAAAAGATGTTTTCCTGTACAAGATAAAAGCAAAGAATCACTTGTTTCCTAACTTCGTACCAAGTTACAAGTATATTTAGCCTTCATTACTTTATGACTACAGAGCCGTCTGTGTTTATAAACAAAGGCAGTATTTGAGAAGATTTTAATCACAGGCCCTTAGACAGCAGTACTTTCTAAAACAACCCCAATCATCTCTTGCCAACATGTAGTCCATGAAAGACTACCTTTCAGGATTCAGAAAGCCTCCTGCGTGGTTCACCATATAACAGAGTCAGGTTTCTAATTATTTTCAGTTCTATTCAGTTTCATATCCGTTTCATTTTGATAAGGTCTAAAGTAGGCATATCAAATCATCTGAAAGGTACGAAGTTGTTTTCCTGTACCGCAGGTACTTATGTGAATCTCACAGAGAGAAACCAAACTGGCATTCCAGATGATCACATTCAGAGGCCAGGTCATTAAACACAGAAGCAGCATAAATAACTTCAATTGCTTCCCGTGGAGACTGCATATTCAGGGATTAAAACTCAATACGTCTTTATGCTGCTATCAGTGTGCTTTAAAGGAAACCTTTCATTTTTTTAACCTTCTCCATCCTTCTTACTTCTCTGAACTCACCAAGTAAATCAATACAAACTTGACTTTAATTTTTTTTAATACAATTGCTGGCAAACCTTGTTCTTTAGCATGAGTTGTACAATAAAGTTAATAATTTCCAAACTGAAAATATGACATACCTGGGAACTTTATTTACTAATTGTATTTGTTTGAAACACTGTTTAGTTTGTAATGAGTTTCAGACCAATGAATAGTATCTAAAATTCTAATGACATTTTTGATCCTCAATCAGAAATTTCATAAAATTTGTTTTCAGATGGATAGTTTTACATTAGTGCTCTACTTATAACAAGTAAATCAATAAATAAAACCTAAATACATGGATTTTAAAAAGCTCCCTATTGAAACATGGCTTTCCATTTGAAATTGAAAACATATTTGCTGCTTTTGACTCCAGTAAAGATCTAAGTTTTATTCCATCTACTTGTCAATATCTGAAACTTTATTTAAGTAAAAGAAATAGCAACTTCTATCAGGAGGTAGGATTTTTAAACAAGTTTGGCAAAGTGCCCCGAACTAAATGGGGCTTTTCAGTATACACAGTCACATCAAATGCTCATTGAAATGGGTTGATTCCACTTCCTCAGTCGCATGGGTGTTAGCAGACATTCAAATACATTGCACTTGGGGTGATCTGTGATTCATTACAGCAGGAAGAAGGTGTCCTGTAAGTTCTGGATATCTGTGCTTGCTCAGTCAAAACGACTACAGGGTCAGTTTCCTGCCTCCCTCTGAACACTGTGTTTTCTTTGTAAGGACATCACTTCATGGTGATGGAAATGAGAACTTTGAAAAATTACTGCACATTTTGTATGGCCATGTGATAGTTATACTCATTATGGTTTTATTTTAAATCATATTTAATCACAGTGTTTCTCAAAAATGGACAGACTATCTATGGTAACCCGGGCCCCGTTATTGAAACATAGTCTGAGGGTGGTTTCTCCAGGCTCATACCTGTGCAAGTAAAACAAGCCACCACCAGAAAGCTTAGAAGGGAGGAGATGAAAGAGGAGCTTAAGGCAGAGGTCAGTGTGCTGCTGGCTGTGGTGGGAGTGTTGGGACCACTAGAAGGAGACAAGAGATTATATGATTATATGCTTCTGTCTGTCCATTACACATAAAAGCACAGGTCCAGGGCAGTGCCAGAATTAAGAATGAGAACTTTCTCTTGTTGTAAGGTGCCGTCGAGTCGGTTTCTGACTCATAGTGACCCTCATACGGTTTTCAATGGCTGACTGTTTCAGGATTGCCTTGGAAGTGGATTGCCAGGCCCTTCTCCCATTTTTGCAGTGCTGGGAATTGAACTCGGGTCCTCAGAGACTGCAGCACAGTGCTGTACCAACTAAGCTAAATCCCAGCCTGAGAACTTTCTCTAGGTACTAGTAAGTTCATGCCCCCACTTCCTCATTAAAAAAAAAAAAGAGTTATGTCAGGCTAGGGATGCAATGCAGTGGTAGAGCACTTGCCTAGCATACTCAAGGCCCTAGGTTAGATACCCAGCATGGCAAAATAATATTAATATTAATATTAATAATACAATAACAACAACAACTGTAACAATAGCCATATGTCATCGAGTCAAGTCTGACTGTTAGCAACCCTGTGTACAACAGAACAAAACACTCCTGGGCACTATACCATGCCCAGCACTATGTCAGTCATTCTTTGCTATCCATAGGGTTTTCAATGGCAAGTTGTTTCTGGACTATATTGGGATTTGGCTGCCAGGTCCTTCTCCCCTTTTTTGCGGTGCTGGGGATCAAACCCAGGACATCAGCATGCAGAGCAGCACTCTATCAACTGAGCAAAACCCCAGCCCCACTTTCTGGATAGCTTTGGTAAGAGCTATCAACCACGCTAGAAAATCTTACAGTGTATTGATAGGGATTTTTAATAAATGATTTTTCCCAGCCTATGAATCTATTCTACCAGAAAAATCATCTTTTAAGGTTTTATGGACTCAGTTGCTGAATTGGAATCAGTTTATTGGAAAAACCATTTAAATTAGTTTCTTTTATTTAAAAAGTTATATGTTGAATAGCTAGGAGCCAGGAAGTGATTTTTCAAAGGAAATAGTGAATTTAAGTACTACAAAGAATACAAAAAGCTTTGCATGTAAATTGACTTTATAATTTAGATACAGTAAGTGAGTAATAGAACATAGTAATACCCACGGATGAATTCCAGTCAATATAAAATCTGAGCTCTTTGAAGATATGGCCAAATCTGTTCTCTTAGAAGTAATAGAAATTTTCTGCCAGTGATGGACTTAACACAGTGGATAACCTTTTCATTAGACAATTATGTGTTTCACTCCACAGGATATTCAGCATATATATTTGTTGTACTTTTTTAGATGTCAGTGACCACATTTCATAAAATATAAGTCCCACTGAAATTTTAGACATCCAAAGAAAATTGATAGATGAGACATTGAAGAGAATGACAAATCCACTGAATATATATTTTTATTCTGTTTTTAAAAGAAAAATTATTATTCAGAGCTCCACCTAAACATAAAAAAAATCATTGGAAAACCTCAGTTTTATTTACCTGTGTCTTGGATGTACTAATAAAGCACTTTTGTATCTTTGTTGCATTAGAAATTCTAATCCACTTGGTATAATATCCTGGAAAAAGAGGTAAGGAATGTAAAGCCACATTAATCCATTGAGCAATGTTGAAAAAAAAAAAAAAAAGAAAAGAAAAGAAAAAAGGTATTCTGCTAAGTTGGGCTTTATTACCATCACAATCAATGGAAACAAATTTGTAGTCACAGTTCACCTTAAGTGACACTAATTAAAAAGAAAATGGTGTGTAATTAATGTGTAATTAAATTGCAATTCCTAATTAGCTTATTTGGGCTATTAGGAACTTACTATTTAGACTTTCAAGAGAATCTAGTAGATTTTGTCAGAATTTGGCTTAAAATATGTTTAAATAGTACAGAGAGTTATATGTTACCTTACAGAGTGGATCCCAGGCTACTGAGCAAAAATTGTGAAGGGCTGGAATATAATTTATACTTGAACATTGAAGAAATGGGCCCTTCGCAAGGTGCAATGCTCAGCCTGTGTAGGTGAATGATCCCCACCTTTGGGTAAAAGGAAGGGCAAAGGAAAGATCCCTATAGTGACTGTTTAATAGGCAGGCTATGGAATGTATAGGTGGAAATGTGGAGTGTGGAATAGGAGCTTTTAAGGCTGCTTAAATCATAACCTACTAGTGTTGTATAGTTCTAATGTCTGTCCAGGGATATTGGTATTGGATTGAGAGTTCCCAGATAATATCTCCTATATTATCTGAACTTGCCTTTCATGGTATTGAAAAGGTTATAAATTCATGTCTACCTCCATCACAAACCCATGAGTCTCTTACTTTTTTCATTGAAAGGAGAGAAAAAAGAGAACAGTTGATTTTAAGTAAACCATTTGTCCTTCATTTTATAAGCGGGTTCATACCTTGTTCTTTGGTTGATTGGTTTGGTTTGGTTTGGTTTCGGTATGTGTTTTGCTTTGTTTTGGTTTGTTTGATTTTATTTTTGTTTTTTGAGACAGGGTCTTGCTATGTGGCCCGGGCTGGCCTCAAACTCGCAATCTTCATACCTCAACCTCCTGAGTGCTGATATGACCAGTGTGCACTACCGCACCCAACCTGTATTTCATTCTTACGCTTGGGGAGCTTACAATAGCAGGCAGGAGGAGTGTTTCTCACAGTGTAAAGGGTGCTTGTGCATTTGTCTCTGCCCTGCCCCTGATTGTTAGAAACAGGCTGTAGCAGCTTCCCAACATTGCTCTGTAACCTCCTAATCGAAGAGCCCTGTGTGGTGTTTTAGTACATTAAGTATCAAAAGTTCATTTCAGTTAGCTTATTGGTGTTGTCTACACAGATGTGTTCCAGGTGATCAGTGACAGCAAAGTTAAATTATAGAGAGGGATCACTGGGAAAGTGCCAGCGTACTGCAGATCTCTTGAGAAAGACCAGCCTTCCATCCTTGGGAAGGGTTATAGTAATAGACAAAAGAGATCGCAAGCAAGAGAAGGATATGTAGAACTCAGATTCAAGTAGCAAAAGCATTGCCATCACAGGATGTCACAGTCTTCCAGATATTTCAGCTGGCTTTTCTTCAAATTTGTATCTGTTAATCCTTTTTACTACAAGAAAATTGACATGAGAAAAAAAAAGGATTTTTTGTTCATTTATTTTTGTTCTGTTTTAGTCTATTTTATCCAATTGGTCATCATGGGGTAGAACTAAAAAGGAGCTGGAAACTGCCAAGTAATAGAACTTGGAAAATATAGGAATCATCATGACTGATAAATCTGGAAAACAGAATTTAATGGACTGTTACAATGGGACAGTACCACACAAAGAAATCAGCCCCAACAATTTCCCTCTTTTCTCTTAGTCCACTCAAAATTCATATGTCCAAGATGTGTGGTGTGAATGGCCGAGTGAGGTTGGAGCGCATCAGTGTCATGACCCTCACCACCTGCTCTGGGGCAGTTCTCCTAGAAAATCTGTCTACTCCTCTTAAAGAGGGGAAATGGATGTTGTACAGGAAAAACAACTAGCAAATAAACAGGAAACAAAACAAGAACACTTGTCTACCAGTAGGAGCAGGAAAATAGGCTTTCAACATTCATTCCACAATTATTGATTGAGTGTCTGCAGAGTGCCTCACTCTCCGCTCACATTCAAACAAGCTTTTCTTTCACACAGCTGCCTGTCAATGAGGGATGCATTATGAAAAGAGACCCTTAGCTTTTAATGGTCATTTTGCATTAAGACTAAATATCTGTATCTATGTTCAAAGTGTAATTTTCCCCCGGTTGAATATGTTTGAAATTTCTTTCTTAAACCAGGCTTTCATCTTTAAATGATTATGAATCCTGGGAGGGAGAAGGCTTTCATTTCAGCCTCAGCCTCTGCATGTTTTCATAGGGGCTAAGAAGGTGCACAATATATCCACACATGCATTCCATGTTGCTGCTGTTGTTGTTAGGGGCCTTTGAGTTGACTCCAACTCAGCGACCCTACGTAAAGCAGATGGAAACACTTCCCAATTCTGTGCCAGGGAAACGATCTTGTTTATGTTTAAGCCCATTGTTGCAGACACTGTGTCAATCCACCTGGTGGAGGGTTTTCCTCTTTTGCATTGACCTGCCACTCTCCCAAACATGATGCCTTTCTCTAGGGATTGACCTCTCCTGACTACATGCCCGCAATATGTAAGACGAAGTCTGGCCATTCTTGCTTCCAAGGAGCACTCTGGTTGCACTTCTCCTAAGACAGATTTGTTGGTTCTTTTGGCAGTCCATGGTATATTCAATAGATGTCTCCAGCACCACGATTCAAAAGCATCAATTCTTTTCCTGTCTCCCTTGTTCAATGTCCAGCTTTCACAACCATATGATGCGACTGAAAATACCATGGCATGAGTCAGACACACCTTCGTCTTCAATGTGACATCTTTACTTTTCAATACTCTAAAGAGATCTTTTGCCACAGCGTTTCCTAGAGCAATGTGTCTTTGGATTTCTTGACTGCTGCTTCCATGGGTGTTGATTATAGAGGCAAGCAAAGCAAAATCTTGGACAACCTCAATCTTTTCTCCATTTATTGTGAAGTTGCGTGCTGACCCAGCCATAAGGATTTTTGTTTTGTTGATGTTTAGTCGCAACCCATATTGAAGGCTATGATCTTTGATCTTCATCAATAAATATTTTAAATCCTCTTCATCAGCAAGCAGAGTTTTGTCATCTGCAAAATGCAGGTTGTTAAAGAATCTTCCTCCAATCCTGATGCATGTTCTTCCTCATAAAGTCCAGCTTCTCAGATTATTTGCTCAGCATGTAAATTGAAGAGATATGGTGAAAGTATACAGCCCTGATGCACACCTTTCTCTACTTTAAACCAGGCATTCCATGAGAGCCTCATGAAAAATGCTAGAACATCTACAACCCAACCTTTTCTTATCTTGGTCACTGTTCTTTATTAACAGTAAATAAAAAACAGGCTAGGCTATAGAGCTAGAAAAAAGAATTATTCAATTTCAATTAAGCACAAAAATGGAAATTATTGGAATGCCATAAAGAATCTCAAGGAACTAAGGTCAAGAGCTCAGCTAAGTATCGGGATGGACAAACTGGGGACTGGGAAGAAAGAGAGCAAATCACCATCTAACATTCACGCATAGTTTTCTCTTAACTTTCTTTGGATCTTAGATGAAATGACATGGGTTTATTAAAACTCAAAATGGGACCCTCCTCCTCCTGCAGCGCTCCATGGCACCTAATGACAACAACAACCTACTGCAATATGTCACTATCTTTTATTATCTGTTTTTCTTCCAAGTTACCTAACATCTGCAGCAGTCATGATAATCCAGAGTATGTTCAATAGGAAAGGAACTCAAATGGCTTTTAACAGCAAAAGTTTGTTTCTTACATCACATGTCTATCACAGTCCACTGTGTCTCTGCTCCATGTAGATACACGTGTACAGGTATGCTTACGGGTGTGCATAGAGAGAAGGACCTGGCAGCCTACTCCTGAGACAATTCTTATTGTTGTTATTAGGTGCCATGAGTCGTGTACTACTCTCAGCGACCCTCATAGGGTTTTCAATGGCTGATTATTTTCAGGATTTCCTTGGGAATGGATTGCCATGTACTTTTCCCATTTTTGTAGTGCTGGGAATTTAACCCAGGACCTGAGAGGCTGCAGAGTAATGCTCTACCAACTGAGCTAAATTCCAGCTCCCCTGAAACAATTAGCCATTGAAATCACTATGAATAGCAGACAAGCACAGTCAAATTTGGTGCTGGGAAATGCCCTCCTCCCCCTGCCAGGCTGGAAGGCATTTAAGAAATGAGTGGAGAAGAGTTGCCTCCTCAAAGTAGAACCGACCTTAATGACAGGAATGGAACCTCCCTTTGAGGTGAAACATGGTATCTGCAACAATGGACTCAAACATAAAGAAGATTGTAGGCATGGCACAGTGCATGCTGTATAGTGCTTCATTTTGCTGTACTTAGGGTCATTATAAGCTAGACTCAACTCCACAGCTCCTAACAACAAACAACAATGTGTGTACAAAAAATAAAATTTAAAATTGCAGCATTTGTGACTGAATGATTACCCAGAGTGTATTAGTCATTTAGGAATTATGGCTCAGGAAAGAATCTGAATGGAATCAAAGTACTATGCAGTTTGTTTATTAAAATGTGCTGCAAAGAAGCATCCAACATGCAAGGCCAGAAAAATCATGGTTGTTGTTGTTGTTGTTGTTAGGTGCCGTCAAGTCGATATCCAACTCATAGTGACCCTCTGTACAACAGGGGAAACACTATTGTCAGTGCTTCTCTGCTGTTCATAGGGTTTTCAATGGCAGATTGATTTTTGGGAGGGGGTTGCCAGGTCCTTCTCCCAAGCCTACAGCTTCTGGTGTTCCCAGGCGGTCTCCCATCCAGGTACTAACCAGGCCTGACCCTGCTTAGCTTCCGAGACCTGAAGGGATCAGATGCCACAGGGCTATGGCTGCAGGGAAATCATGGTTAGGCAAGTATAATTTGTACCTCTATCAACTCCCTCCTTCACTAGCCTCTTTTTTACACTTAGTGAGGATGGAGTGTGCTGTTGTTGTTAGGTGCCATGGAGTCATGTCCAACTTATAGAGACCCTTATAGGGTTTTCAGTGGCTGACTGTTTCAGGATTGCCTCGGGAGTGGATTGCCATGTCCTTCTCCCATTTTTGTGGTGCTGGGAATTGAACTCAGGACCTCAGAGACCGAGGGGCGACACTCTACCAACTGAGCTAAATCCCAGCCCCTAGTGAGTATGTTGTTGATGTTGCTGTTAGGTGCTGTCGAGTCTGTATCCGACTCATAGTGACCCTATATAAAACAGGTGAAACACTATTGTCAGTGCATCTCTGTTGTTCATAGGGTTTTCAATGGAGGATTGATTTTTGGGAGTGGGCTGCCGGGTCCTGCTCCAAAGCCTACAGTATCTGGTGTTCCCAGGGGGTCTCCCATCCAAGTACTAACCAGGGCTGACCCTGGTTACCTTCCGGATCTGACGGGATCAGATGCCAGAGGGCTACAGCTGCTGGCCTAGTGAGTATAGGAAGTGGATAAAAGAAAGGAATGAGAACACTCAGGTTATAAGCCTTGTTGCAAGTTCAGAGTTAATGGTGAGATTTTTCTTTCCTCTCCATGGGACTTTATGCCCTAAAAAGCCAAGTAGGATGTAGGTTGAAGGAGAGGGGACACTCTGGGTACCTTGCTCAAAAAGATTAGAGGTGTCCATGCAGAGAAATCGCCATTCCTTCTGTTCGCTGTTCAGGCAGTTTGCTTGCTGCCATGTGCCAGGCCAAGGTGCATGGAGGAGAGAGACCTGATAAGCCATTTCAGATGAAGTACTCTTGAACAGCCTGCGTGAGCACTGTTGTAGCAAGGATGTGACTGTCCACTTCTTTGAGCAGGCACCAGGGAAGTAGCTGGCTTAAGGTATCATGTTGGTCCCTTTACCTTGGGGGGCCACAGCAACTTGTGTTATGGTGGGAGAGAGAAGAGGGGGAACAATAATTCAGAGCTGAAGCTTCCAAATCAGGGGGTGAGGCAAACTGGGTCTTGCTGGACACTGTGAAGAATCCACACTAACATACTTTAGAAAATCAGGCTAGGCATGACTGCCACACACAAGTACTGGTGGTCAGTCTTGGCAAATCAAATGATGAGGACTGCCTCAGGAAAGGAGTTGATCTTTCCCCTCTTCCTCCCATGGTAGCACATCGAAAGCTTTTTAGTGCTTAGGAAGGAAGAGCGAATTTAAAATTTAAAATTTAAAATTTAAATTTTAAAAACCTAAAGTTTGTATTGTTAATGAAAAAAAGAAAACCTTCCACCAGATGGATTGACACAGTGTCTGCAACAATGGGCTTAAGCATAAATAAGATCACGTGCCTGGCACAGAATCGGGAAGTGTTTCAATCTGCTGTACATAGGGTCGCCATGTGACTTGATGGCACCTAATAACAACAAGTTAACCAAGATGTTATTTAACTGCCCAGGATGGTGTTAAACAATCAGAAAGGGGGACCTGATAGATGAAGATTGAAATCAACAATTGTTGAAAAATAAATAATTGTATTTTGTACACCAATTGCTGTTGTCATTAGGTGCTGTTGAGTTGGGTGCAAGTCATAGTAACCCTGTGTACAGCAGAATGAAACACTCTCTAACACTGTGCCATGCTGGGCAGTTAATGTCAGTGCTTCTCTGTTATTCATAAGGTTTTCTACAGCTGATTGTTTTGGAAATGGGTTGCCATGTACTTCTCCCAAGCCTACAGCACCTGCTATTCCCAGGTGGCTCCCAGCCAAGGACTTTCCAGGCTGACCCTGCTTAGCTTCCAAGATCAGGCAGGATCAGATACAAGGGTGTTATGGCTGCAGACGTACACCAATTAGGTGCATATTTCCCAACAAGCTTGTTAAACAGGAAATAAATTGTTTCCTGAAATTGTTTTGTGAAATTTCTAAAAGCCTTTCCATTATTTATGAGAAGAGTATTTTCCAAACTATTTTCTATAAATGGGCATTCTGTGAGAAAATCTTCCATGCTATGTGAAAATAAGTCCTTGCATATTGCATCCTTGATCCCATGGGACCTGGCTTTCTAAAAAGCTATAAAAAAAATCCCATAATTAAAACATCTGTTAACTTTGTTTAATCCAGACTTTTCCCAATTGACCACCTATCCTGTTTTTGCATCATTGTTGTTAACATCCTGCAAAACTACTTTAGGAAAATAATTTAGTGTTTATGGTCTGGTAGATGGCCTCCCACCTTTTGGTAAGTAGCTAATTTTACACCCTTACTCACATTCCTATGTCCTGTTCAAATCAGACTAATTCTTTTGTGGATACATCCTTTGTTTCTAGGACTTTGGTTTTCTATTCCTTTGGCATTTCATGATACATGTTATTTAGTTCTGTTTGTATCCTCCCTACTCTTTTAGTCCTATTTTAAATGCTACCTTCTAATCTTTAGAGACTTCACCAATCTAAGACGTACTCCTCTCTACACTCAGCATTTTCCAATGCCTTCCTTTAACTCGGACCGCTTTTTATTATTATTACTGATGCTATTTCTAAAAATATTAGCAAAAGTTCACAGAGTGATTATTATGAATCAGACATTGTGCTCTGTCATTGTCAAAACAACCTTATAAGTAAATAATATTATCGTTACCATCTTCCAGGTAAGGAGCCTAAAGCTTAAAAAGAATAAATAACCTGATTAAGATCTCGTAGCTAATAAATACAGAGCCAAGACACTATCCAGGTACTTCAGAATCTAAACCCATGCTCTGAAGCACTATACAATAATTACCGTGATCCTTAGCATGCACGCCTCTCCTCTCTACTTGATTATCAGTTCTCAGAGGGCAAGGATCATGTTGAGTTCATCCTTGTATACACTCTGTGTCTAACAAAGTACCTTCCAGATACCCAGTAAACATGCTTAGCATGGAATCAGTCAAAACTGTGCAGCCCCAGCATCGTGAAGGGAAGACATCTCCATGAGAATCATTTGTTTGCAGTTTCAGGGCTCAGGATTCGTGGCAATCCACCTGTCCTTTCCTCCTTGTTTCTCATTATGATGCATCACCCAAGTTCCCCTTAAGTATGTCACCTAATGCGACATGACTAGCGCAACTGAGCACGGAAGCCCTGGAGACTGAGGAGCGGGAAGGTTGTTTTCTCCACACAGCAGATTTAAGGGGGCTTAAAAACATACGTTAAAGGTCAGGAGTGACCCTCCAAGTTAAGAGTCTGACTGTGGAAGGGTTCCATCCTTCTTCACAGTGCACCAAAGCGCTGTATTCCCATGGAAATTGAGTTGAATAAGCCATGCAAACAGCCCCATCTATTTTTCCAAGAAAATTGCCTTATTAATGTGCATTATGGAAATAGTGCTCCATGTTAGACCTAACAAGAAGAATTTGGACCGCATATGCATGTGGAAAATTGCCTCCCGTGCTTTTCATCTCAATGGGTCCTAGGAAATTTTCTGAAATTCATTTTCAGACTCTGCCTGCTTCTTCAACAATCCCTTCCTCTGAAAACAATCCCTTATGACATGACCTCACTCCAAAATGCCCAAATGCTAGCTAGACATGGCAACCAACTCAGCAGTTCAGTGACCCCAAATAAATGTTTCATGGGGACTGGGTCTCTAGGCCAGCAAGAAATCAACCTAAAATAACAGCAAAGTCAGTATAGTGGTTCATTGTTACCATGTGGATTTTGACATTCTGCAGATTTGGGCGTAGATTCTTGTTCTACCCCTAAGTAGTTGTGTTACATGAGTGAATAATACATGTCCTCAAGCCTGCCCATGCAAATAATATAAAAGCTAATGGTAAAATTCGCCATTCTCCTCCTTAGAGTTACTGTGAAATTAAATGAGATAGTATCTGTAAATTGTTTAGCACGATGTATGCCTAGCATAAAATTAGCCTCAGTACACAATAGCTAATAGATTTAGTAGTGATAATAAAATTTTATACTAAGATTTACGGTATGTAATGCCTTATCTGTGGAGTATCTCCTTTGAAAAGAAACAGAGGGAAGTTAGAAGAAGCAGAACAAATAAACCTATAATGGCAGGATTTTATACATGGAGGACAACATTGTGAGAAATAGACAGGTTTTAACATTGAGGAAGGAAGTAATTTTTCAGATCACAGAGAGCTACCAATGAACTATTACTGGTTTGTCCAACATTACTTTCTTACCTCAATAGTTTCTAAGGCTACAGTGGGCCAGAATTAAAGACTGACATGGTGTTAAAAGTAAAGGAAACATTTTCTCAATATAATGCTCTGTTACCACCTTTGGTCTCTTAGGGACAGGGTGACAGAAACAACCTTTAAGTTTTAAATTCCAGAGACTACAGATTTTTACGCTCTTTCTTGGCACATCTTCGCTTGCTTCCCATTTGGATAAAAATTGATTAATCTCACTGTAATTTAAAAAGGGACTGTCATCTTTTAAGTATCCCAAAGGCTTAATTTTATATATTCATAAATATATGCTTCCTCCCAGATAGTGTAGATTCTGTGCACCTTCTTCCTTTGTTGTTTTTACTGATGTACACTGAAATTATGAAACTGTGACTATCTTTATGACAGTGGCAACTTATTATCCATGTCACTCACCCCATATTTAGTACATAACGGGATATCTTAGGAAAGATATCATACAGGATAACTTTAAAAATCCTAAAATTTGGCTATTATATTTTCTGTGTTTCCTGGTTTTTAGTCAGTTTAATGCTGTAAAGAAACAAAGGCAGACCAGTAGGTCTAATGACGGGAAGATGATATAACATTAAAGGAAAATATAGATAGATAGATAGATAGATAGATACACACACACACACACACACACACATACATACATACACACACATAAATACATACATACACACACACATACATACATACATACACATACACACATGCATACATACATACACATACACACATACATACATGCATGCATACATACATACACACATACATACATACATGCATACATACACATACATACATACATAAATACATACATACATACATACATACATACATACATACATACATAAATACACGCCTGCAGCTGTAGCCTTGTGGCATCCGATCCCGTCAGATCTCGGAAGCTAAGCAGGTTCGGGCCTGGTGAGTACCTGGATGGGAGACCGCCTGGGAACACCAGGTGCTGTAGGCTTGGGAGAAGGACCTGGCAACCCCCTCCCAAAAATCAATCTGCCATTGAAAACCCTATGAACAGCAAGGAAGCACTGAAAATAGTGTTTCCCCTGTTGTACAGATGGTCGCTATGAGTCGGATACCGACTCGAGGGCACCTATCAACATATGTGTGTGTGTGTGTGTGTGTGTGTGTGTGTGTGTAGCGAAAAGGTGGAAAAAAAATTGAAATAGAAATAGAAAAAGCCTGGTGTCATGGTGCATGACTACAATCCCAGCTACTCTGAAGAATGAGGTGGGAGAATGGTAGGTTTGAGACCAGAGACGGCCTGTGAAACTTAGTGAGATCCTCTCTCAAAAAAAAAATGTAAAAAGTAAAAAGTGAAAAGATAAAAAGAGTCTGGGGGTACAGCTCAGTGGCAGAGCGCTTGTCTAGCATATTCTTGGGTTTAAACCCCAGTATTGAAAGAGGGGGGAAGGGGAAGAGATACAACATTGAAGTCTGTAGAATATTTAGAAGAGAGAAAGACTAAGAAAAATGGGAAAAGCTAATTGCACTAAACAAATTGTCATTCAATTCTTTGGGGCCTAGTAATAAAAAGCATTTATGTGGTCATAGGGGCAAGTTTCTTAAGCCCTCTTTCCTTGAAGATTTTACTTGTGCTTATTCAGTGAATCTAACAAAATAAGGATGGTTTTGAGCTATTGATTGGTCAAATGTGGCTTAATAGCCAAATGATTAGTTTCTTAATCTTAGAACTGCCAACCCCTTCTATTTTCAACTGAACTTCAAGTTGTTCAATGACAGGCTGCCTTGCTAATTGTTTTTTAAATTTTCTGGCACATGTCAAGTTCAGGTGGTTTTGTTCTTCAGCAATATATATATTTTTAAGGTCCTAGTTTTTAGAACTTTATCTGTTCAGATGTCTGGGCCTTTCTTTTAAAGTGTCCTAATCTTGAAATTGCAAAGTCAAGAATTTGGTTGATTGCTTGGAAAAACATGGTCCCATTGACTCTTGAATAAAATATAATTTGGGTCACCATTCCCATTTGCTCAATAGCATTAAAATGATACATTTCTGTAGGTTTACATGGACTGGCATTGCTGTCTGTCCTATAGTTCTTTACTGGAACTGAGCAGAAAAGGTCAAATGGGGGGTAATATGTCAAAAGGCTGTAATTAAGATTTAGAAAGATTAATACTGATGGTATTTAATGAAATTGGCTTTTAGAGGAATGCTCATCTATTACTTTGATATTTAACTTTTTTTCTTATTAAAATGTTAGTGATGAGTAGAGGCACGCAATCAGTGGCAGAAATATGAGTTTATATAGCCATCAATGTAGGGGGGTCACAACTAGTAAACAATCAGAGGTTGTTTTTGCTGTGCTATAGTAAAATTATGTCACTTTTTCAGTTAAGAAATAATTTTGTTCTCCTCAACAGGGCTCACAAAACACGAGTTGCTTTTTTTTTTTCATTGCAGTGAGAAGTAAAGTGACATAGCTATACCACTTTATTGTATGGTTACTGTTTCTTTAGTCAGTTGTTTCAGATGTTTATAACAATCTCAAATGCATACAAGAAATATCCATCAATTTTTTAAACAATGGGTAAATTTTGCCTCTGAAGGGAATAGTATGGTTAAATCCAGCATATCACATAAAAAAAAAAAAAAAAAAACACTCTGTAGTCTAAAGTAGACTCTGATGCCTTTTGGTGTTTTCAAGAAGGAGCAGTTTCAAATTGTAAGGAAATTTCCATTTCAAAAATAGCTACTGAACTATCACAATGACTGCTTTGCATATATTTTTGGTCACAAAAATACCATTGTTATTTTTTACTATGGTTATGCAAATAAGATGTTGATAGGATTAAGTTCTGTCACCTTCTGAGACAGTCTTATGCTTGCAAGATTGAAGTTTGCGTTTTCCTCCCACTATTTCCTTTACATTTAATTAAAGCCATCAAACTCATTTTGCTTTCCATTCTGCATGAGATTTCCCTTCCTCTTCACTTTGGCTTTCTCCTTAGTGACTTTTATACTGAATTTTATTCATGCCTCTTCCTATTTACTGCAGGTTGTGGTTTATTTCACCTCATGGCATCTTCTTCTATTTTCAGTTAAGAACACTTAATTTTGCTGCCTTATATTTAAAACACTTGGGAAATTCAATAATTTGTTACCATAGGCTCGTTTTCACTGATAATTTTCCCATTACATTTGATGGGGGTATTGATGTCAACTAGACTGTATTTGTTTAAGGATGAAATCTAAAATGTGTATTTTGGGAAGGTGATGATGCTATAAATTGTGTGTGTGTGTGCACGCGTGTGTGTTAAAACTAGCATGGCTGGTATGATTTAGAAACAGAAATAGTATAACATCTTTAAGAATTGTTTTTTACACATGTGTGCTTGCACACAGCTAATAATAAATGTTTAGATTTTAAAAGTGCTGCATATTATGTTCCATTCTTATAAACTGGAAATACATATATTCATAGTAAATGTTTGAATACTCAGAAATTAAAAGAATCATTTTTAAAATTGCTTTAAGGAAACTAATATTGTATAAATTCAATAAGATAAATTTATGGGCAAACAGGTGTGTGACCCATGTCCATGGAACCATATTACCATCTTTTGTGTACATTACATAGCATAGACTTTCTATACATGCATGCAAAAATATGCACATGTACTAACATAGTCAAATAAAAGCAAATATGTTTTTTCATGTCAATAGCTATTTCATCTACTTTTTATAACTGTAGTGTAACTAGGTCTATCTTTAAAGTTGTTTCTAAATTGAAATTTATAGAAAATTATCATTAAAATAGTTCCTCAAAATCAAATGTTGTGTGAATATATGCTGTATTTAAATCACTAACTTTTAAAGCTTCACTGTTCTTAGCAAATTGCTTTGGACACATTTTTCCATGTTCCTTTTTGTAAATGAGTTTAGTAAATACCCCTAAAATAAATTTGCTTCAAAACCTCTATTCTACTCCAAAGGTTGATGTTATCTATAAGGCATTTTTAAAATTAAAGCATCTATATGCATTCTTTAAATATTAAAAACCTATATCTAACTTGGAGAGTGTGGCCAGTGGAGGTAAATACTCTTAAACTAAAGAATGAATAACAATTCTTATAAACCCAGCCAATTCAGATGAATGTTCAGTCTTGAAATTAAGAAATAGGGAACACTCACATTCAATTAACATTTTTCCCCAATTTTGAATATTCATGGACTGTCAGTTGATCTACTTATGCAAAGTAGAGTTCAGACAAATTGACAAAGGTATTCTTAATATCCAATATTTTTAGTCTCAAGGTACAGAGAAAGCATTGTATTGTAAGATCTACAATCTTCTTGGAATTTTCTTCTTGACTGTTTGATACCCATTTTTTGTTACAGAGAACACAAAAGGAAGTTTCTTTTGATTTAGTTCTCCTTTGAGATTGATGAATTATGTTATAGAAAAAGGTATCATTTCAGAGTATTGGTATATAGCGCAAAAAATGCTTTAAATATATATTAGTCAAATGAGCTATTTTGATGATTACTGAACGGTAATAAAATGTTTATAATTTACATGGGTTATTGCCTCCATTCCTTTCATTCCACCACCTTTCTTTTCTTTCTCTCTTCTGTCCTTCCTTCCTTTCTTCTTTCCTTTCTTCCTTCTTTAGTTCCTCTTTCCTCTCCTCCCCCACTGTTTTTAAATGACTGTATAATACACAAAAGTGTCATTTGGAGCAAAACCAGTGGGCAATTTCACCTGATATAAGAGGACTTTGCCTGCAGCAGTACCACTGGGGTGTTCAATCCCGTCAGATCTCAGAAACTAAGCAGGGTTGGGCCTGGTTAGTACTTGGATGGGAGAAAGCCTGGGAACACCAGGTGCTGTAAGCTTGGGAGACGGACCTGGCAACCCACTCCCAAAAAACAATCCGCCATTGAAAACCCTATGAACAGCAGAGAAGCAGTAATAATACTGCTTCATCTGTTGTACATAGGGTCGCTGTGACGGCACCTAACAACAAGTCAGACACCAACTCAATGGCACCTAACAACAACAAAAAAGAGTGCTTTGACTTAAATTGAGATCATAAGTAATTCATTCATATATAATCATACAGGAAATCAGGTCATAAAATAGTGCCTGTGACATGATCATTTTTGTTATAAAATACTTGAAGTTGTAGCTATAGAGTATGTGTGTGAATGTGTGTGTGCATGTGCGTCTAAAAATATCAAAAAAGATTTATACAAATTCTGAATATTTGGTTATATTATTAAGGTTTTTTTCTTTTTTCTATGCTCTTCTTTATTTTCTGAACTTTCTGAAATGGCTATGTACAATTTTGAAATGCAGGGGATCACAGGAAGGAAGGCAAGAGGAGAAATAGAAGAAAAAAATTTTTTAATTTAGTAGGAATGCCTTTGTAAAGCTGGATAAGACACTGTTGACTTCCCCATTTATCAACTATCCACTTCTTTATCTGAATTTTTTAACCAACATGAAACTTACCGTTATGCAGAAAAGGCCAAGGAATTGCATAGATCTGCCAAAAGAGAGGAAAATTAAGTATAAGGATGTGTCTGTGTGAAAATAATTAAGTATAAAGGTGTGTGCATCCAGATACAGCTCTATGACATGTCTTTGTCTTAACTTGGTCTAGCTTAATATTAATTATAGTTTGCTTTCTGGAGTTCTCTGAGTAACACTGACTCTCAAGAAAGAAAGTCCACCTGTAACCATGATCTAAATGTGCAGGAAGATGAGTAAATAGTTATAACTCAGAGAAAATGACCTAAAATAGTGCACTGGCGCATTTTTTGGGAGCAGGGGCCCATTATTACACAGGATCTATGTCTTGTACTGACATAGAATTCTTGACACATAGGAGGCTTGCAGTGAATGTAAAGCTCTGCATTGTTAATAAAATTGCATATTTTATCTAAACTTGTTGTTAGGGGCTAGCAAGTCGGTGTCTGACTCTTAGTGACCCTATGCACAACAGAAAAAACACTATTGCCATGTTTCTCTGCTATTCATAGTGTTTGCAAAGTCTGATTGTTTTTTGAGAGTGGGTTGCTGGGTCCTTCTCCCAAGCCAACAGCACCTGGTGTTCCCAGGCGGTCTCCCATCCAAGTACTAACCAGGCCCAACCCTACTAAGCTTCTGAGATCTGACAGGATCGGATACCACAGGAGTATGGTTGCAGGGTTATCTAAACTAATTCTTTCTAATACATTAGAATCTGGCCAGGCCTTATGACCCAAGTTTAGAAGTGTAATCATTACAAACATTATTGACAGCCACTAATAAAAGACCTAGGCTCACATTTACAAAGATATTGCCACTTGCAGCACAAATATTTCACAGATGAAAAGTAAAGACTTCTATTGCCACTTGCAACACAAATATTTCACAGATGAAAAGTAAAGACTTTATGGTCATAGTGTGTCCTGCCTCTGGGCCACAGTGCCTAGGTGGTCCACCTATAAGATTCTCTTCTTTGCATTTGCATTAAGTCTGTTTTTTTTTTTTTTTGGAAGCGTGACCTACCAGAACCACCTTAAGTCCTTATAACATGCAGATTCTTGGAACACATCCCAAGCCTATTATTTATACTAAAGTTTGAGAAAGTTGCATAATTATGTTATTCCCATACCTAGATTCTCAAACAGAGTCTTGGCAAGATTTCAAAATAAGGACTATGTCAGTAGCCATCATATCTTCAATTCTGTACCTCACAAAATCTCTGGCCTGAGCAGGTTTTCATATGTGCGAGCGAAGGTTTATATTCTGTAGTAGAAGATATGTTGGAATTGTTATGGTGAACTTGAAAAAAAAAAAACTAAGACAAGTATATTGGTTGATCATCAGAATTACATGGGAATTGGGGCTTTTTAAAACTTATTTTTGAAGTTTAACATACATGCAGAAAACTATACAAACCATATACATGCAGCTTGATGCATTTTCACAAACCTAACATATTGACACAATCAGCAACATGATCCAGTTAGACTGTTCCCAGCGTTCAAAAAGCATACTTAGACATCTTCCTTTCATATGATCCCATATCCCCTGACATGACTTCTAAGATCATAGATTATTTTCCTTTTTTTCTTTATATAAATTTAATTAAACAGAATGAACTGTTGTTTAACTGGCGTATTTCACTCTGCATTATGTTTGTTTGGTTCACCCATGTTGGAGATATGGACTATTCAATACTCATTGAAGCCTACTATCTTTTTGGCTAATAACACCACAATTTATTTGACCATGGCTGAACACAAATGGATATTTTAGTAGTTTCTCATTGTACACTACTACAAAGAATACAACTACAATCATTGTAGGGCACAGGTTTTAATAAGCATGTGTACATGTTTATGCTAGGTTTGTACCCTGATTTGCCAGATAGTCATAGGGTCAGCTTTTATAGGCAAACAGTTTTCCAACCTGGATTCATCACATTTTCCTTTAGTGCTATTGGAGTGTGCTATTTGTTCCGTCTTTGTCAACACTAGCTGTTGTTTTACTGTATTCATTTTTGCTGTCCTAATGAGTATGTAAGTATAATATTAATTTGTGTTCCACGTGGGAAGTTGCTGTTATTTGCTTGCTTGTTTTAAATACCCACCTACTAAACTTCAAACTCAGAGAGTCTAATTTTACAGCACTCGAATTGTTCTTGAAACTCGATGCATTTTAAGGCATTTTAAAGAGATGCTGATGTCAATTTAGACATTTGAAACACTGGCCTAAGATACTGGATTTCAAGATAGGGAAAAGAATAGTTCCTTAATGGGTTTGTTTGAGAAATTCTCACTGAGATCTGAACATAAAATATAATGGCCTTAATGAAGAATGATTGTTGTTGTATTTGTGTCAACCATTTTAATGTCAGATTTTTAAATATTCTACTAAGATATCCATCCAGGAAGATTTTGGTCCAAAATATACTTGTATATTTCAATATTTCCAAGGCAATTTAAAATGTGGTAAGATACAAAGATTCACAATTATAAGCCTGAAGGTATAATTATATAAATTATTACAGGTGTTTTACATCCAGAAGTTCTTGTCAGAATTGATAGGATTGATCAAGATTAAGTTTGCAAAGGAAATAAAATGACCATACGGATGAACTTTTTACAATATGCATGATATTTTTGAATACTGGTTAGAGTTTGGTGATGAGACTCAGCTTAGCTTTTAAAAACTATGGCTGAAGCTCTGAATGGGCAATGGATAATTTTAGATTTTGGTTTTAGAACTCAAGAGAGCAGTGGGGAGGATGCCAAATCATCTTTATGTACACATCAGATCATGGTGCTTTCCCAACAAAGGATCTGTTTAAAATCTGAGCCAGAGTGAATGAGAAAGGATTAAAGTTGCTTTCAGTTCTTCCTATGCATCAATCTTTGATACATGCTGAATGATATCAGTGGGCTTTATTGGGGAATTTACTTTAGCTTTGGTTTAGGTCATTAAATGTGTGTATTTCTTCTATTAAAGCCCACCACGATTGTCTGAGTATAATAAAACTGCAGAGTTTGGCGCCATCCATCTTTTGTTATGGATTGCTGAAATGACGCTGGAGAGTGTATTTATAAGTAGTGCATACTAGTACTGCCAAATATTGACTTTGTTTGCTAACTCCATCACATAAAACTTCTGACGGCAACCTAAGTAAAGTTCAGTTGAAGATAAAATATTGCAAAATAAATGCCAAAAATGGAAACCATTTTTCAAAACACTAAATTAGGAAGTTAAGGAATCGGGGCAATTAATCAATATTTCAAAATGATGAATATATTTTACAAAACACCAGTTAAAAAGGAAAGCTCAAAAGGGAGGTTTTTCTGTATACTTAAAACCCAATGTTTATTTTAGGCTTCTGTAGCAGGTTTCAGATGAGGCTTTAGAAAAACACTTTACCTAAAATTTTTGCTACAATTACAGTCTTCATCAAAATGATCTGAAAAAAAATGTAAACCAATTAGTATTTGATGCTAATAATTATACTTGTCATTTATTGAAAACCTATGTTCCAGGTGCTTTACCTACATTTTTTCAGTTCTCTCCACAAGCTTATATTAGTAGCATCCTCATTTCCAAAAATACACGAACGTTAAAACAACATTCATTTCGTCAATCTACAAGCATTTTTTGGTGTGTACTAGATATTTTCATAATTTAACAGTCAAGTCAAATCCCCCAAGCTCGTGGGCTTTCATTTCAGCATGATGAGTAAGTTGAGGGGAAGGCAGTGAGCATATAACAAATAAACAAAGCAAATGTGTTATGATGAAGAAGGATATGGGAGAGGAAATTTGTGGCTGCCTAGAAGATGGTGGGAAGCAAAGAAGGAAAGCGGTAAGGGAAGGTACTTTTGCATGCAGAGATCTACGTTTCTGCAAACTGGGCATATATAAAATGCTGTAATGCAACACACAATAAGTAGAACAGTATGTGTAGAGCTTAATTAAGAATTAAATGAGGTACATAGATGAATACAAAATATGTAGAAACTGGATAAGGGATCATTAGTGGCTTCAAAAACCGTGTAGGTGCTGATGGCTTCAATATGCTATCTTGAGCCCAATCTGATCTATAAACTCACACATCCAGGTGCATTCTTAATGCTTTGATTTAGGTGCTTCCTAGCATTCTCAACCTTCAACATGCTCATTTATACATCAAGTAATTTCTCCTTGATTCTGATTAATCATGGCCCTGTAGAAAGAGCAAATTTCTGGACTTGCCAGTGGACAAGGGCTGACCTTGTAACATGATGACTAAAAAATTTCCACCAGTAACTGTTTGGGAAATTTTTAAGGGATATTCTGATTTCTTCATTACAGTAGTGAATCATTACGCATTCCGCAGAGCCAGTGCTGAGATGGCAATGAGAGGAAAGGTCAAATTCCTGTCTTCAGGGAGCTTGTCTTCCAATGCAGACAATAGTGAGGCAAAGACAGTGAACAAAAACTCCACACATGAATATTGAATGTGGTACCAGGCAATGATGAGTGTTACACAAGAGAAAATAAGCAAAATGAATTAAGCATAGAATTATCCCAGTACAGGGAAAGGTATTGGGGAGTTAGTGTGATTAGGAAAGACTATAAAGAATGCTTGATTCATAGAATAACCGGCAATTTTAAAAACCATTTACTCTTATCAATCCTGTAGAGAATTGAATTACATATTTTCAGAAGACTGAAACATTTCAAACTAAGTTTAACATAAGCCACTACATTATTTCTATCTTTCACGCTTTATGCTATAGCAAGCTGTTTTCATCCACCTCCACCTCTGGTAGGTGGAATTCTGTGTTGCAGATTAAGGTATAGCTTTCAAATTTCACTTATCTCCTTAATTGGCCAGCAGTAAAGTAGTTAAGATAACCACTAATTTAGATATTAAACCCATCAGAGGCATTTCAGTCTTCCCTCTCCAATAATCATCCATGTATTTTTTAATGATAATTAGCCAACTTTTATTATTTAGCAGTTTGTAATTACAAAATAGCTTGCAGTCATCATTTAGCGATTCTTAACAGCATTCCATGAAGTTATTGGAAATCTGTGCCTTGCATTCTTTTCGGGAAGATATTACATATCTCTCATATTCTTTTTTCATTTTCAAAGAATTTATTTAACTGTGTTCTTTTGCTTTTTGTTAAGCATATCTTTATTTGAATGTGCAAATCGTATCGCTGCAAAAATACCAGTTTGTTGCTTCGTCTCTAATTAGAGATTTTATTTAAATGTTGAAGAATTCATTTTGGTGGAATTCAATATTTAGATACTAGTGTAATTACACATGCTTATTTAATAGCACAAGAGTTTGGAAAAGGAAATTATAGTTTCCTATTGCTTAATTTTTATTTTCACTCTTGGTTATTCCATTTCATAATACATGCTATATTGTTAATTCATATAAATTTAAAAAAGAGAAAGTAGGCTACAAAGTGAAATCAATTGATGTGCCCCAAGATCAGGAGTGATAATTCTAATTAAAAATTAGAGTAACTTTGAAATTCATCAAATTCACTTATTTTTGTCACTTTGAAATCATGTCTGTTTAAATGGTGAGTTGGAAGCGGCTTATTTGAATCTCCCGTTTACCAGGTCCCAGCTGACTCATTGGCTGATCTCCTGCTGGCTTAAGTGTGTGATCAGCCAGTGGGACTATGTCATGCAAAAGGCTGCCATGAAGATATTTGTGCCTACTCAATAATGTTCTTTTTGTGCTGTCAAGAGTAAAATTCTCCAGAGATAAAGAAAGACCTTTCCCCTATTAAATTATATGTGCAGAATGTATCTTAGTCATATGTACTTAGGAAGAGCTTGTTACTTGTAGAACTGATCAGATAATACCCAGACACTATGAGATTAGCAGCCTCTAAGAGCCAGTGCTCTGCTCTTGAAAGCCAACATCCTCCTCTGTGTGATGATTACTGTAGGAGGAAAGATTTCAGAGCAGAATCCATCAGTTCATTGGATCAGTTAGGTCTTTATTGTATCTTTAGACTCTTGAAGCTGTCTTTGTATTCAGTCACTTCTGTCATTCACCAGCCGAGTTCTCTGTGTTGGCAGGAGACCCCAAGTGAGTCTACCTATCTGGGGATGAGAAGAGAAGAAAAGAAGCCACCCAAAGGCCCTTTTTTGCCTTTGCAAACTGATGGTTTCCAAGCAGTTTTCTGGTGTTTGGAAACACTGTACTAACTGGGGGAAGAGGCAGCTGTGCTTTGGCCCACACGAAGTAATTTGCAGACACATTTTAATTGCCTTTTAGGGAGCATGAATGAGTTCCAAATAGTCTAATGAGTTCCAGCAAACACCTGTGAAATGCTTTAGACGGCCATGTAATACTGAAATTAAGAATGTAATGCAGCAATTGGAGGCAGGTTTTTTTTTTTCCTCCACTGAGAAGGATAGAGAAAGATATTTTAAAGACCCCCTGCTTGTAGTAGATTTTCCACTCATCAAATGAGACTTTATCTTTGACCTCTTGGACTGATGCAATGCATTCCATAATATTGGATAGAGTGTTTGTGTCAAACTTTATGTTAAAAAATGAAGACTTTAGCTGGGCGTGGTTGTACATGTCTGTAATCTCAGGGACTCCGGAGGCAGAGGCAAGGAGATCTTGAGTTGGAGGCCAGAGACAACCTGCTTTAGTGACACACTGTCTCAAAAAATAAAAAATAGGCTGTGGGTAAAACTGAGTGGTAGAGCACTTGCAAAGTATGCTTGAACTGTCATGTACCACAAAAGGAAAGCAAAAAAAAGAAAGAAAGAAAAAAAGATAAAAAGACTTTTCATCAGAAAATAAATTAAAATGAGAGGACTATCAGACAGACAGTTATAAACCGAAAGTTGTGCCCTTGTTAGTCAATGAGCAGTATTACAGGCAAAGATCTGAAATATATAAAAATATATATATAATAGATGGAGATTGTGGGAGATACTTTGTATTTTCTGTCATTTCCTCTGCCCCTACATTCTTTCCTTATCCTCTTCTTACTACTTTTCTGTTTGCCTGCCTCCTTTCCTCCTTTTCCTCTTTTCATCCTCCCTTCCGTCCTTCCAGTGGTTCCTTGCCAATTTAATTGAAGATATTTTAAAGATATGAATGACATTCCAATATTCCTGGAGTGCACTTGGGAACAAATGATCTGCAAAAGAGAGAAGATTAGTATAATTTAAAGACTGCAAAAGTTAAAAGTTTAAAGATTATGTCTTTATTCCAATTCTAGACCCATGTGATTTTTGTGTGCGTATTAGTGAGTCTACTATGATCTAATTGCATCTCTCTCCATTCTGAGAAGTAGAAGCTATGGTTGAAATCCGTCATCATTCCAAAGTGTAGTATTATGCTGTTAGTATATTGATACATAATTTTATACACGTGTGTGCCCCTGAACAAAACTAAGTGCTCTAAAATGAAATCTTACACCATTCTTCTGTAGAACTCTTTTTTCTTAGTATAGTTGAAGTACCTATCAGTGATAATACCTGACGTTGTAATTCATTTATTTTCATGGCTGTATAATAGTTACTGTAAGAATACTTGTACTTACTTTTACTATAGATATTTAGGTTGCTTCAGTTTTTAAATTACTAAGTCATACTGGCATCATCTGTATCCGGCATGTCTATCCCTCAGCCCATAGGCCACATGCACTCCAGGACAGCTAGCAATATGGCCCCACAAGATTTTTTAACATCATGTGCATTTTAGTGTTTGTTTTCTTCATGACCTCTGTTATTATGTATATGTACTGTGTTATATAATTTATGTACACCCTAAGACAATTCCCCTTTACTCCACAAGGCCCTGTGAACACAAATGTTGGGCATCCCTGATGTATACCTATAAAATTATTTCTTTAGATTACTTGGAATGGTACTGCTAGCTAACAAATTATACACACTTTCAACATAACTATATTTTCTTGTATTTCTCTCCAATTTACTTTCCTACCAAGAATGTATAAGAATTCTTTTGATTTATATTATTGCCAGTTCTTGGGATGGTCAATTATTTTCAAGTTTGTCTGTGTGATAGGTTGTTGTTGTTGTTAGGTGCCGTCGAGTCGGTATCCAACTCATAGCAAACCTGCATACAACAGGGGAAAACTATTGTCAGTGCTTCTCTGCTGTTCATAGGGTTTTCAATGGCAGAATGACTTTTGGGAGGGGGTTGCCCGGTCCTTCTCCCAAGCCTACAGCTTCTGGTGTTCCCAGGCAGTCTCCCATCCAAGTACTAACAAGGCCTGACCCTGCTTAGCTTCCGAGATCTGGCAGGATTGGATGCCACAGGGTTACAGCTGCAGGCTTGTGTTATAGGTAGGAAATCCCAATTTGGATTACTTTATATGTCCTTTGAAATAGTAAGTTTCAGATGTGTATTGACAGTTAATGGAGACTATTTTGCAAATTACATCTGTTCATATTCTTTTCTATTTTGTAGTTTCTTTAAAATTTTAAGTGGATTTTTAGGAGTCTCTATTTGGGACACAAAACCTTAGTATTAAACATTAAAAATACCTTTTCCTCTTCAGTAGTTTACATTTTTCACTTTGCTTATGGTTTCTTTTGACACACATAAGATTTATAATTTAATTCTTTATGGTTTGCCTCTTTAAGTCTTATCTTAAAAAGCCTTTGTACTCTGGGAAAATAATAGTTATTCTCATAATGTCATTTAATATGATTGAGCTTTATTTTATGTATTTTAAAAATTTAATCCATTTGGAGTTTTGGAATGTGGGTGTTGTGAGGCAGGGGTTTGTGTCTTTTCTGTGTGGCTAACCCACCCTACTCATATGTGGTCACCTCGGTAATATATTCAGTTCACATACATGCATCCTTCTACAGATGAATTCTCTTTCGTGACAGTCTTATGGTCACAGTTGTTATTCACCTTCAAATTTAATTAGAAAGAAATAAAACTTTCAGTTTTTTTATAGTGATACTGGCAACATTGCAGGTGTTACCAATGTTACTATTCACCACTTCACGGCACAGCACAGATAATAAACATTTCCAATATTGCAAAAAGATATGTCGGTTAGTACTGCTAGAAAATTAGGCTAATACCATTAATTCATCTCTTCATCTATTCCTGCCTATCCCATTGACCCAGTGCCAGAGTGTCTTATTTAGTGTGGTGTCTCAATTATTTTAATATCTCACAAAGCAATTCCTTCTTCCTTATTCTTAATTTTCAGAAGTGTATTCTGTATTTTTGGGTTTTTCTTCTCTATATAATATTCATTATCACTTTTAGGGAATTTGATTAGAATCTTACTGTATTTATACAGAAATTTGGGGAAAATTTATATATCATTATATTAACACATTTACAACCTTTAGACAATGGATTACTTTCCATTAATTTAGGAAATCTGTTAAAAATATCTTATGATTTTCTCCATAAGTATTTACATTTTGAATAGCTTAAGCCACCATTATCTTACAGTTTTTGTTATTACAAATTTTGTATTTTTCTTTTATATCGCCTGTTTTCTACTAGTGTTTGTTGTTGTTGTTACGTGCAGTCGAGTCAGTATTTGACTCACAGCAACCCTCATAGGGTTTTCAATGGCTGTTTCGGGATTGCTTTGGGAGTGGATTGCCAGGTCCTTCTCCTTCTACTAGTGTATAACTCATTTAATTTTTACATATGAATTACTAGGAAACCTCACTGAATTCTTACTAAATTTCTTTTTGTTCTATAAAATCTTTTAGATTTTTCAGTGTGAGCAATCTTAGTCTTTGGGAATAAGATCAGTTTTGTAAATTATTGTGCAAATTTCATAATATTTTTGTTCTTTGGTAAAATTTCTAGTACCATATGGGGAATGATGTTGTTAAATTTTGAGGTAATTTTATTTAATAGATAAGTTTTATGAGGTTCAGAGATTTTTCTTTCAGTTTTCCAGAATTTTTATTTAAATCTTGAATTGCTCTTAAATTTGGTCAGAATACTTAAAATAGTTTTAAAATAATGGGATCAAATAAATTTACATGTTCTGATGCTGTATTTTATGCATTACTGAAAATTATGCAATTTGATCATTATTATTATATTGATGGATTGATTTTTCCAATATTTTGTTTGAGATTTTATTCTATATCTAAAAAGTATGATTGGACTATATTTATCCTTTATCAAATCACCTTTCTTTATCTTGCCTTTAAAAGCTCTGTTAAACTGGGCATGGTGGCTGTTACCTGTAAATCCAGCAACTGGGGAGGCAGAGGCAGGAAGATTGCAAGTTGGAGGCCAGAGGAAACCTGCATAGCTGAGATCCTTTCTCAAAGTAAAAAGTGAAAAATGGGCTATAGGTGCATCTCAGTGGTTAGAGCACTTGCAAGCAGACATGAAGCCCTGAGTTCAACCTTCCCACTATCACACACACACACACGCGCACACACACACACACACACACACACACGAATAATAATAATAATAATAATAATAATAATAATAAATGAATAAATAAATAAAAGTCATGCTAAATTGGATACATTTGTTTCATATTTGACAGACCTTCAGAATACTTTGTCATTCCTCTGAAGGATTTGTGGTCCAGGTAGGCATTTCTGTAGAATTGTTAGAAATTATTGTCTGGGCTTTGGCAAATTTTCTAGGTATATTTTTAATTTACTAACTAAGCCTCTTTTTTTTCTGGCAGTATGTGGAGGTTGAACCCAGGGACTCACACATACTTTGCAAGTGCTCTACCACTGGGATGCACCCCTTTGTTATTGTTGTTAGGAGTTGGTGTCTGACTCAGGGACTCTACATACAACAGGTGAAACACTATTGTTACTGCTTCTCTGCTGTTCATTGGGTTTTCAATGGTGGATTGATACTTGGGGGTGGGTTACCAGGTCCATCTCCCAAGCCTACAGTGTCTGGTGTTCCCAGGCATTCTTCCATCCAAGAACTAACCAGGCCAGACCCTGCTTAGCTTTGGAGATCTGACAGGATCGGATGCCACAGGGCTAAGGCTACAGGCTACTTATCTTAATAGCATTAGCATAAAGTCTGTCTGTTCATTTCTTCTGGTGTCCTGAGCATTTCCTATGCAGTGAGGATGACAGCTGTCGGCCAGCCAGTCTTAAGAATGATCATGAATGTACCCTGGACATCACTACCTATTCTCTATTCAGCCTCTATACTGTCAGAATTTACAAGTTGCATTTAACAAAATATGCCCTGATATACATCATAGAACCATGATAATGAAATTATATGGATAATTATGATGAATCTCTTGAAATACTTGTATTTAGTAATTTTGGTTTTAAAAAATGTAAATTTCATACATGTCACCCTTATTCAAGGTCTTAATACATTTGTGATATTTTGAGATTTATTGCTTCATGTGATTCTCCTAGATACTTGTACTGTTTAAAAAACCATAGCTTTGTTTTTTTGATGGTAATGTTTTAATTCATGTGTTCTGTCTTATTGTGCAATGCGACTTTATCCTGACCCAGCATCCAGAAGTATTGCTTGTTGGTAGATTAAAAGAAATAAATATACGCATTAAATACACACAATGAATACTATCATTTTAAGAGACTGGAGTATAGGTTTGACATTTCATATTTTGTCACTTGATCTTGCCAGATTGATTTATGACAGACAATAAAGTTGTCAAAGGCCTTTTGTTGTCAGCAATGTTTTGGTTTGCAAATTGTAGGAATGTGGAGTTTTGCTATACAGTGAAAGGAAAGTAGTTCTTTGACTGATATGAATGTACTGACAGTTCATCCTGGGAATGAAGCTTAGTGCTATGAACCTGGGATGTCACTCTTTCTTTAGCAATGAAAATCCCATTAAGAATCACCTCTATCACGCGTTGGTGGATAATGTATAGTCAGTTCTGCTACCAAGGGCAAATCTGTTTAGAAAATGGAGAAATGAGGCGATTAGTTCAACACAGTTTCTGTATAATAAAATATATTTGCCCTAGTAAAGGAAGTATTTAAAATATCATGTTTCTCTCATCTTTATAATGTAATAACATAGTCTCACTATATTTCAGGTGATTTTAACACTTAGAAACTTGTTATTTCATTTTCCTCCCTTGAATTTACTTTGTTTCTGAGCAGGAAAGATGTTTTATTTCTGCCACATTTACAAGTAAATAGTAAGTAAATAGGGCCCTACAAATTCTCCTTTTGCTGGTGATCTTTCACTAGAATGAGACGGTTCTAATATAGGAAGTGAAGATCTTCATGTAGATGTCTAGGAAAATCAGGACATGTTGGTAGCTCAGGAAATGCTTGTTAGCAATTTCTTAGAAGCTTTCCAGTTGCATAGCATGGGTAATATAGATGCTCAAGCATGAAAATAACACTTTGAGTGCAATGGAAAAGATGCTTTGATTGTTCAGGGTGAAGAAAAAGAGGCTCAGAGGCTATTGTGGTGTCAAATCTGGACAAAAGCAAATTGTCCTGTCTGGCATGGTGGCTCATGCCTCTAATCCCAGCAGTTTGGGATGCCAAGGCAGGAAGATCATAATTTCAATGCCAGAAGCAGCCTGAGTAACTTAGACCCTGTCTGAGGATAAAAAAATATCTTTAAAAGTGCCCTGGGGATACACCTCAGTGGTGGTGGTAGTGGTGGTGGTTGTTAGGTGCCCTTGAGTCCAACTCATAGCGACCCTACAGCAGATCAAAACACTTCCCGATTCTGTGCCAGGCACACGATGTTTAAGCCCATTGTTGCAGACATCATTTCAATCCATCTGCCGGAGTGTTTTCCTTTTTTTTTCATTGACCTACCACTTTGCCAAACATGATGTCCTTCTCCAGACACTGGCGAACCACTCCCGAAACAGCTAGTCATTGAAAACCCTATGGTCAGTGGTGGGGTACGTGCAAATTATGTGCAAGGACCTGGGTTCAACTCCGACCCCAGTACCAAAAAAATAGGTTGGTATACAATTCAGTAATACATTGGAATTTCTCCTGTAATGCACTATAATGAGATGGAGTTCCATTAGGAAATTCTTCCAATCTTACCCTCATAAAGTGGGGAGGATTAGGGAGGTGAAAGAGAAAGTTTGGTTTCCTTATGTGATTACAGTAAGTGTCATAGTGATGATGACAGAAGGAATTCAGTTATTTCACCCATTCCAGAGCAACTGGGTCTTGATGACCTTGGAACAGGTTCATAATACTCTCTGAAATACACAATGTGGAGAACAGCAATTCTTATATCCTGGCCAAATTTTTCTCATTTATTATATTCTGTCCTTGCAAATTTTCCCTTAGGATGGTTAAAAAGCATGGTGTTTTCCTCAATTAAATCAAGCTGATTTACTGTATTTTCTTCCATCCAGAATAGGTTTTATTAGAGTAAAGTCTCAAATACCATTTTCTTTTTCTCACAATTATTTTGCAAATCATATGAGATAGGAGCTTCTTTGAGATAGTATTTATATTATGCCATCATGAGGGTACAAAAAAGTGCTACCATTCTCTAATAGCATAGAACATTTATTACTACCATAAGAAGCTAATATTATGCCTAACTCAGAACACACTAGATGTAGTTGGTAACATTTATACCTCACCTGTAGGCATTTCATATATAACCTTTGCATACTACAGTTCAATGTATATCTACATGAAAGGGTCTGTCATTAATTTATGCATTCTGTATTCATTAAGTATATCATATACTTAATAGCATATTAGATATATACTATTACATATATAATATAGTATAATATAGCATAGTATATAGATAATAGTTATATGTATTATATAGGTAATAGACCGATTAGTTATATTTTATTTTTTCTCCATTGGATAATCTTGTTTTTCTAGCTCAAATATTTAATTCATTTATATTTAACATACTTACTGTTATATTTGAATTTAAATGTAATACTCTACTATTTGTTTTCTGTGTATTCCAACTCTTCTTACTTTTGTCTCCCATCTTGCCTACTTTTAGAATAATCATATATTTTATTAATTAATTTTACTTGGCTGCTTTTTATTGTCTACCCTAGAAATTACCCTAGCAACATGCCTTCTTGAATTAGTAACATCTATCTTTTAGTAGTAGTACCTTTATAACTCTCTATATTTTGGAACTTTAAACTTTATTCCATTCACATCCCTATTTCCTTTTGTGCGATTTTTATTATGAATTTTAATTTTACATATATATTAAACACATAGGAACCTGGTCAGTACTTGGATGGGAGACTGTCTGGAAATATCAGGTGCTATGGGCTTGGGAGGCCTGGGATTTAGCTCAGTTGGTAGAGCGCTGCACTGCAGTCTCTGAGGTCCTGGGTTCGAGTCCCAGTACCACAAAAATGGGAAAAGGACATGGCAACCCACTCCCTAGGCAATCCTGAAACAGTCAACCATTGAAAACCCTATGAGGGTCACTATGAGTCAGACTCGACTCCATGGTACCTAACAATAACATGGGCTTGGGAGAAGGACTCGGCAACTTACTCCCAAAGCACAGTTGGCCACTGAAAACCCTATGAATAGCAGGGAAGCACAGACAATACTGTTTCACCTGTTGTACTTAGGGTTACCATGAGTTGGACACCCACTCAACAGCACTTAACCATAAGAAGATGTAACTATATATTCCTTTTTAGTGTTTACTACTACTGCTGCTGCTGCTACTACTACTACTATTACTACTACTACTATTACTACTTCATATTCCTCAGGTTTTATCAGGGACCATGTTCTTCTTCCCAGTTTAAATAATAAATTAGTTTCTTTGTCAATAACTTATGTTGGTGACAAATTCTCATTTTTGTTTATTAGAAAATTTTCATATTTTGTGAGTTATTGAAGAATGCTTTTGTTTGGTGTAGAGCTGTAACTCAGCAGTTAACTTCCTTTGAACCTTACAAGTAGTCATTCCATTGCCACCTAGCTTTCATAGTTTTTCCTAAAAAGTGGCCTAAAATGTGTATTTCTTCCTTGGAAGCAGCAGATCCCTCCCACCACCACCAGCTGATTTAAATTTTTTTTGTGTGTATGTGTGTGATTGTGTGTGTGTGTGTTAAATTTCAGAATTTTTCTTTTACTTTGCTTGTGGTTTATATAGTGTCTTCAAACTATGGTCTTCTGTATTCTTCAGTTTTGGAAAACATTTAGGTAGTGTCTATGTCAGTCCAGTCTGTCCAGGATGCAGACACCAAGACAGGATTATGTGCAAAGAATGTGTTAGAACAAACATCACCAGAGACAGTCATAGGGATCCAGAAGAAGCAGAAGAGTTATCACCCCACAGTTCATATCGAGCACTGAGGGACAGAAAAAGAAGGAAGTTCAGATGGCAGCATCTTAGACTGCAGGAAGCAATAAGGAAAGTTTTCAAGGTTATTGACTATTTCTTGAATCAGGGTCACCCAGAGGAGACTTCACTCCTTCATAAGTATGACTGCCTCGGTATTCATGATTAACATAGTAATTGGGGCAGCTGTAGGAACGGTGGCCCTGGCACCAGAATGGTAATGTGCTCCGTAAGCGATGAGGCCAATTACACTCCTGCAGGGGGAGACCTGAGGGACTTGTTCTAATGCCCACATGGCATCTTTTTCAAATACTACTTATGGTTCCTTCTCTCTGTGGTTGGCAGACTCAAAGATGGCTCCTACTGATGCCTTCTTCTTGGTATTCATGATCTTGTATAATTCTCTTCCTTTGGGTTTGTGCAGTTCATAGTGACTTGCTTCTAACTGTTAGAAAATTACAATGTTAATGGCAGGAGACTTCAAAGATCAGATGACACACAGACTATAGCTTTGGTATTGGGCACCTATTCATTCACTCTATCTCATTCTCTCCCTCTACCTCGCCCTCACCTCTCTGCCTCCTTTCCCTCCTTCCTCTTTCCCTCCCTCCTTTTCTCTCATTCCCTCCCTCCCACCCTCTCACTCCCTGTCCCCGTTTCTCATGTGTTCTCTAAAAAAGCCAGCTGCTTTGTTATGGATTGCCCTGTGGAGGGGCCCATGTGGCAAGGAACTGAATTAAGCTTCATGCCAGTAACCAGAAAAGAACAGAATCATTTGGTCCAAAAGCCCATGAGGAAGTGCATCCTGCCAACAACCATGCAAATGAATTTGCAAACAAATCCTCCCCCAGTCAAGTTTATAGATAAGACTGCAGCCTAGTTGTCAGTGTGAGTGAATATGAATTAGACCTTGAAATACAAGCACTCATTAATCCTTACACAGACTTCTGACCCATAGAAATTGCGAGATAATAAAGGATTGTTGCATTAAGCCAGTAGGTATTATAGTAATTTGTTACACAGCAAGAGATAGCTAATATACTCTCCTTTCTTTTTTGTATTCCACTTATATGTAGAATAAACTTTTCAAACATGTCTTGTGTATTTCTTCTTATGTGTTAGTCCTTCTCTTCTCCTTCCTCCTCCTCCTGCTCCTCCTCCTCCTCCTCCTCCTCCTTTACTTCCTCCTTTTCCTCCTCCTGCAGTAATTGGGAAGGTTGTTGAATCCTTGGCCTTGGGCATGCTAGGCATGGTCCCTAACACTGAGGTTCACCTTTAGCCTCTTATTTTATTTATTTATTTACTTTTTGAGACAGGGTCTCACTAATCTACATAAGCTCCCTCTGGCCTTGAACTTGTGATCTTCTTACCTCAACCTCCCTAGTTGCTGAAATTACAGTTGCGCACCAATGCACCCAGTTCCTCTGTTCCTTCTTTTTAAAGAATCATCTTCTATTTTTTCTCATGTTTTTCAATATGAATATTTTATTTTGCTCCATATTTCAGTTTAGTATCCTCTCTTCTGCTATATGTAATCCAAATGCTCGATATTCATTGTTTGTGTTCCATAATTTCCATTTGACAATTTTATATAGACTTTACTTACAAAGTGAAAATTTCCATCATTTAATCTAGATTTTAGATATATTCATCTAAGTGGTTTTGAATTGTGTATCTGATAACTCCAACTTCTGGATCACTGTGGTTCCATTTTTTTTTTTTTTTGTCTGTCCCTGACTCCTGCTTGATCATGTGGTTATATTTATGATATACTTGGTAATTTTTAATTGAATGCTTATTTCTGGTAAACAACGTGCTTTTTCATACTGTCATTTTATACATGTTTAAATATAGTGTAAGAATGAGCCCCTTTTGGCAATATCCACTGCTTTGTAAAAAACTTGTTGTCTTATTCTGGTCACTAAAATCAGAGTGTGTATTCATTGACATAAGCATATCAGTCACCACCTTGGTAAATTGATTCAAATATCCTACCCCTAATGCACAAGACCTGCAGCTATAGCCTTGTGGCTTCCGATCCCATCAGATCCTGGAAGCTAAGCAGAGTCAGGTCTGGTGAGTACTTGGATGTGACACCGCCTGGGAACATCAGGTGCTGTGGGCTTCTGAGAAGGACCCGGCAACCCACTCCCAAAAATCAATCTGCCATTGAAAACCCTATGGTAGCAGAGAAGCAGCAACAATAGTGTTTGCCTGTTGTATGTAGGGTCTCTATGAGTTGGATACTGACTTGACGGCACCTAACAATAACAATGCACAAGAGGTAGAATATAATTTGGGTTTATGTAAAGTATAATGGACATTTAGTTATTATTCACAGTGAGTAATAAAATGCTTTGTACTTTAAATGTTATATTTTTAAAAAAATGTTAATGTTATAGTTTTTTTAAAAAATCAAATCCTTCACTGTAGTAGAAAGAATACTAGATACGGAAAGATTTGAATGTGTGTCATATCTCCAACATTGTTTATTTTGTATCCTTAAACATAACATACAATTGGTTTCTTTTCTTCTTTTTAATCTATATTTCATCTCTTGCATATCTTTCATAAATGTCAGTATAAGAAATTGACTTCATAAGAGAAAATGAAATTAAAAATAATGCATTCAATTTAAGTTGGGCTAAGAAGATATGAAGCAGCACCATTAGAAGTAGGTTTTGAGTTCTGCAGTCACTTTCAAGTATCAGTTTAGGCAGATATTACATTGTGGTCTTGACAAGTTATTAGGTTCATGAGTACTTTAGTTTCTGAGTCCTTATAAGGGAACTAATAATGATATCTATCTACTAGAGATTATTTAAATTAATGAGATAATTTATGTAAAGTACATATAAAGTGCCTGACATGTCAAACAACTCAATAATTTTAAATGATATTGCTGTTTTATTATTATTATTTGCTGAAGAATTTCTTAGGGCTAATAAACACTTGAACATAAAACAAAAATATTTTCTAAGTGGGGTACTATGTAACTTGAACATCTATGTATTTCTGAATTGATTACTGCATTCCAAGAAAGAAAAATTAGCCTTGCCCAGGCTGTGATTAAACAGTAATATAAGAGTTGGGCTATGTATTCTCATTATGACATAAGTGGACACATGTCTACATCTTCATCATACTTTCCCAAGACAATACTCTCGCTAATGGTTAACAATAATTGTAGGCTCAATCCCCAGAATAAGTCTTGTTGAATAAATGCTGGCTTGTCCATCATACACTCTTTCCATACTCAGGATGAGATGCCCGAAATAGCACAGTACCCACCATTGATTACCTAATTACACAATCATTCCACCAGTAAATCAGTGCAACATCTGTGACCCTCTATGTCACCGCCACAACCCCCTCTGTCTATTCCCCAGGAGCCTCACTGAGGCGGTTCTACTGACATAATATATTCATTATCCATTAGATCTGGCACACGCTCTGCGGTGCTCAATTACGATACAATTGAACGAAGGGTCTGGTGTCGGCCAACGTAATGACTTTCTGATTATCTGTCTTTAAATGATGAATGAAATGAAAATGTACTGCTCAAACCAAATATAAGATTGTTAGGATGCCAAATGAAAATTGTACATAGCCTCCTGTATGGATGACTGACAGACGCCTGCTTTCATTCAGCAATAGCTCTCTAAAGATAGTTTTCCAAATCATTCCTACCTTTCAGTTATGAGATGGTTACCAATCCACTGAATCTATGTCCTAAATTGCTATTTGGGGGCACTGAAATACCATCTGACTGAGTGCTTTTAAATACTTGTACATTTGCTTAGTCTTTCTGCTCTGCTTGCAAAAACTGATCTCTCAGTAATGGATTTATTACTTCTACTTTGTCACCTGGATCGGATTATTTTTTTGAGTTGTTTTTGTCTCATGGAGAGCTGTAAAATAATTAAGCAGATTGATACATAGACAGGAATTTTTTAAAACATGCCAGGATTATAAATAAGTGGGAGACTCAAAAACATTTTGTTGTTCCAATAATTATGAAGCAGGTGTTTGATAGTACAGTCATTTCTGTTTCTGTTTACATCTTTAGTTATTATTCTGTTAATTATAATAGAAAATCCAATAAAGCTTCATATTGGAGCACTCACAAATCTGACTTAAATTACAACTTCTTAATTTACTCCCTTAAACAGAACTCATTGGAATTTTGAGTATAAAAGACATTTAAAAGTCCAAACCCCTTGTCTGTAATTCCAGAAACTTGGGAGGCTGAGGCAGGAGGATCATGACTTTGAGGTCAGAGGGAGCCTGTACAACTTAATGTGATCTGGTCTCAAAATAACAACAATAAAATTAAAAAACTCAAAGAGCTGGGAGTGCAGATCTGTGGTGAAGTGCTTGATTGGCAAGCGTGAGGACCTGGGTTCAACTCTCAGTATTAGGAAAAAAAGAACCTTATCTACTTCATAACTCTTTAAACCTCATATAACAATTCAGCCTTTTGTATGGTAGAGACCAGACAGGAATGTAGAGGTAGTAATTTTCCATGTCCTAATAAGGTTTAGAGATTGTTCTTTGGGTGTTTAGGACATTTCCCTAGTAGCCCCATCCCTCTATAAGCTGCAGGCAAACCCCAGCTACCCTGTGTGCTTCACTTATTTAAAGTTAGGCAAAATATCAGCTTTTCCAAATTAAAATTCCTATAAGAAATTTCTAATTTATTTTCTTCCTTCAGTTACTCTATTTGATGTACTGATCTGAAATTTAATCTTGAGATAAAAATGAAGTTTATGTGGATCTCATTTAACCGGAGCAAAAACAGATAATCTTTGATAACTCTATATGCAAGGGATTGACAACTGAACAATCACTGAAAATAATTTGACAGTTGATGTTATCAATATTTGTTGTCATTTGCTACAGAATTAAATCTTCTCCAAGGTAAAGAAATGTGCATGTGTATGCAAGATGTTCCCATTGCTAGAATTATAACTGTCTTATCTTTTACTATAAAGAATGACGGCACAAAATATTGGTTAAATGTCTTGAGACCTTTTACCTTTTAGGTAAACTAAAAAATAAAGAAAAATTATCTCCAAGGACACTGTTTAAATGAGCTTACTAATTAAATACATCTAAACGTTCTTGATTTGCAAACTCTAACAAGAATCTTGCCTGCAGCCATAGCCCTGTGGCATTCGATCCCGTCAGATCTTGGAAGCTAAGCAGGGTCCGGCCTGGTTAGTACCTGGATGGGAGACCGCCTGGGAACACCAGAAGCTGTAGGCTTGGGAGATGGACCTGGCAACCCCCTCCCAAAAATCAATCTGCCATTGAAAACCCTATGAACAGCAGAGAAGCACTGACAATAGTGTTTCCCCTGTGATACAGAGGGTCGCTATGAGTCGGATACCAACTCAACGGCACCTAACAACAATAATCTTATGAGCTTGCAGTTTATAAAACTAAATAGCATTTTTTTCTTTTTATTTCCAGCCAGATTGGAAAATACTAAAGCAGAGACATATTAGAAGCTGTATAGAAATTTGAATTCATTAGGTCATTCATTGCCTGCTTCATTTGTAATTCATATTTGTTTATTTAAAACTAAAGACTAATTTGAAGGGTATACTCATTTACATATGTAGTAGCAAGAAGGTTCAAATTCTCTTACTTCATAAAGACAGAGTTTTCTTCCAAGAAAAAAATCCCAATATTTTGAAAGGGTACAGGTTTAAATATAGCATCCATTTCACTGTCTCTCCCTCAGCCTGTTGTTGTCTAGGAAATAACTCTAAAATATACCAAAATCAAAATATTCAATATTTATTTCTTTTAATCCTAAAACTCTAGTACATTAAAGAGAGATAATTTAATTGTGTTGTAAAATATCTAAGGTTATATGAAATCTAGTTTTCTGTTTCTAGGTTAGACTAGACCCCAATTATTCCAGAAACTTACTTGCTTACTGTCAGAAAATGTCAGATTGGCCTTCATGCATTCTGGTAGAAGACACAGACTCCTGAATCGAAGAAAAATAGTTTTATTTCTCATAGTCATAGCAGTAGTCAGAGCATCAGCATTTCTTATGGCAGCTATTAAAGCTGAAAGTCTCATTGATGTCAGGAGAAAATACATGCATGGGTTGTGTTACAGGAAGGGAATTCTAGTCTTAGGGAACCCAAATGTATAATGGAAAGTAAACAGGTTTATTCTTTGCTCTAAAGGAGGACACTACCCTGTCTTCCAAAATTCTAAGGAATTCTGCTTTCTGTACCCTCGGAAATATTTTTTTTCTGTATTTCAAGGCTGTTTCCTATTCAAATACCCTTGAAAAGAGAGCCCAAAACAAAAACATGCTCTAAGACTTGTTAAAATATGAAAGATTCATTAATAACTGTCTTCCAGCAGCTATGTTTTATGTTTTGTAGACAATAATAATATTAATGCCTTATGTTGGTTTAAAAGTGTATGGCTTCTTGATCACATTCACATTTTATAATTTCAATTTAATTATTTTATTTTAAATGAATGCACAATAATCGTACATATGTTTGGGCTCAGTGTGGTTCTTCAATACACATATACAGTGTTGTTGTTGTTGTTGTTGTTGTTGTTGTTGTTGTTAAATTCCATCCAGTTGTGACCCTCCTAGGGTTTTCAGTGGCAGATTGTTTATGGGATTGCCTTGGGAGTGGGTTGCCATGTCCTTCTTCTATTTTTATGCTGATGCTGATGCTATTATGCTGATGCTCTGACTACTGCTGGGAATCAAACTTGGGACCACAGAGACTGCAGAACGTTGCTCTACCAACTGAGCTAAATCCCAGCCCCTCATATAGAGTGTATATTGAACAATTCAGGGAAATTAGTATTTCTGTCTCTTTATCATTTCTTTATGTTTGGAGGTCTCATGTTCTCTTTTCTAGCTCTTCATAAAACATATACTAGGTGATTGTGAACTATAGTCACCCTTCTGTGTTGTAGAACAGTAGAACTTACTATTCCTCATTTAGTTGTGTTTTGGTGGCATTATCCAAGCTTCTTCTATTCCCGCTTCTGTTTTCACTTTCTAGACTTGAGTAATTACTATTCTACTCTCTGTTACATTGAGATCAAGTATTTTAGCTTCAATGTACATCTTTTTGTGTCTGGCTTCACTTAACACACTAAACTCTAGTTCTATTCATTTTGCTTCAAATGGTGAAATTTTATTCTTTTTGTGGCTAAATAATATTCCATTGAAGATATATATATATATGTAATTTTTTAATTCATTCATCTATTAATGACCATCTAGGTTGATTCCATATCATAGCTATCATGAATAATGTTGCAGTATACACAGAGTACTGTTATCTCTTTGGTATACTGATTTCATTTCTTTGGTGTATATACAGAGAAGTAGAGTAAGTGGATCACCTGTTAGTTCTGTTTTTAGTTTCTTGAGGATTTTCCAAATTGATTTCCATAGTGGCTACACTAAATTACACTCCTACTAATGCTATGTAAGAAGAGTACTTTTTTCTCTGCATTTTTGCCAGTATTTGTTATTATTTACTGATTGATTGATTGATAGTAGCATTGTGACTGAGGTAAGATAACGTCTCATGATGGTTTTGATTTGTATATCCCTAATGGCTTGTGATGTTGAACATTTTTCAAATATTCTTGGGGATTTGGATTTCTTCTTTTCAGAAATGTCTGTTCAGATCATTTGCCCATTTTAATTGGCTTTCCTCTTTGTTTCTTTATTTGTTGTTGAGTTTTAAGGGTTCCCAATATATTCTGGATATTAATTTTTTGTCAACTGAATAGTCTCCAAATATTTTCTCTCATTCTAGAAGTTGTCTTTTCATTCCTTTGGCTGTTTTCTTTCCTGCACAGAAGCTTAATTTTATATAATCCCATTTGTGTATTTTTTTTTTTTTTTTGGTACTGGGGGTTGAACCCAGGGCCTGGCACTTGCATGCTTTACAAGTGCTGTACCACTGAGCTGCACTTCCAGCCCATTTTTTTTTTACTTTTCATGACAGGGTTTCGCTAAATTATGCCTCTGGTCTTGAACTTGTGATCCTCCTGACTCTGCCTCCCAAGTCACTGGGATTACAAACTTGGGCCACTTAGCCTGGCCCATTTGTCTAATTTTTGCATTTGGTGTCTCATCCAAAAATATCGTTGCCTATACTGGTGTCTTGAAGTGTTTTTCCTCTTTTCTTCTAGTAGTTTCATAGTATCTATTGTTATACTTTGAGTCTAAAAAAAGATAATTGGCTATTTTTAAAGGAAAATAATAGAATAGATTTCATAGCTTATGTACATGTGTGAAATGTATTACAACAGTATAGAAAGATGAGAGAGTATAAATGGAATTACATAATTGTAAGGTTCTTACATTATACATGAGTGGTACAGTATTACCATATAGTAAACTGCAATGTTAGGGATACTTTTACTATAGTCCCTGGAGCAATCACTGAAACATAAAACACAAAGGGATAGTCAAAAAGCCAATAGAGGAGATAAATATGGATTGCCAAATTTCTTTAATGAGGCTTCCTGCTTCCTCTCTTGGGGAATAATGAAAAACAAGAATAGCTATGTAGATACCTTAAGGTGCTAGTCCTGGTTTGCATATAAATTTGCTGTTGTTTCTCTTTTCTTTCAGAGGCAAGGAGAGGTTTGAGTCTATGAGAATTTTACTTTTTAAAATCTAACCTTATTCTCTTTTAGCTTTCTGTGGGCTATATCTTACAGAACTAATCCTATCATGTTGTTGTTGTTGTGTGCCGTCAAGTCGGTATCCGACTCATTGCAACCCTCATAGGGTTTTCAATGGCAGTTTGTTTCAGGATTGCCTTGGGAGTGGGTTGCCATGTCCTTCTCCCATTTTTGTGGTGCTGGGAATCGAACTCGGGACCTCAGAGACTGCAGAGCGGTGCTCTACCAACTGAGCTAAATCCCAGCCCAATCCTATCATAGTCCTGCAATTCATCCTTGATAATAAATGAATCAGGTAGAGTTACAGAATAGACAGTTTAGGACAAATGGACTGAATTTACAGAATGGATGTGTCTTCCAAATCTGGATCACATATTTTAATTTCCAATGACCCATTGTGCTAAACACAGTCAAAATTATATTTTTTAATTTTGTTAAAACAAATAACATGATCTTTTTTCTTTAGATAATTAGTGTAACAAGATGACTCAGACTTTTTTGTTCAATTGAAGGACTGGATATTGCCTTACACACAAAAAAATATCACATGAGTCACTGGTGTACATATTTACTTGACTATAATACCCCAGATGTAGAAATTGGCTATCTTTACCATTTTGTCTATTGAATCGTATTTTCATTACATGTTTTCTTTTCCTCTACCATCTTTTCTTTTTAAACAGAATTAATTTACTTTACTAGCAGAAACATTTAGTGTTAGGTATAATGGTGAAATAATAAGAGCAAGGACAATGCAATGGCCATTCCTGAAAGAAGATAGTGACCCAGAAGGCAAACTCTAGTGAAAACCTGTACTGACCTATGATCAAGCCCAAGTCCTATTGTGGGAATTGCTTGCTAATCCTTAGCATGGAGGACTAGGGTTTAGCTCAGTTGGTAGGGTGCTGCTCCACACTCTCCTAAGGACCCCTTTTCAATCCCCAGTACTGCACAAAGAGGAGAAGGACATAGCAATCTACTTCTGAACCAATCCCAAAACAATTAGCCATTGAAAACCCTATGAAGGTTGTTACGAGTAGCACCTGACTTGAGGGCACCTAACAACAACAATCAGCATACCAAGGAACAAGGTCTAAAAAGATTGCAGATTTCAAAGGTGATAGACCTGAGAAAAGAATGACCACAAGAGGCTATCTGATTCTGGAAAGAGAAACTTTGTGCTGTTCCATGGCCAGGGCCATCAGTGAAAGATTAAGGAATAAAGAGCTAAAACGTTAGGGCTTTCAACATTGGACAATCACGCGATTTGTGCAGAGGTTGAATTACAGGATTGCACAGTGAGGGATTGACATTTCAAGACAGAGTATTTCATTCAAACAAAGGAAAAAGGAGGGCAATGCAGTCAACAGGGAAACATCGCTGCCTGGCCAAACATTGCCTACCGTGGCAAGCACAAGGGGCTCTTGCTGGTGAATACCACCAGGTTCTCAACCACAGCTCTGGATTTCCTGTTTTGCCAAGTGAACATATTACCTCAGCAGGATGTTGCTGTACTTAATGAACTTCACAAAAGTTCACTTTCAGCCTCTGGAGAACTCTGGCTATTACAGAAAGGATAACACACACACACGCACACACACACACACACACACACACACACACACTCGTACGCGTGAAAAATCCCTCTCTCTCTCTCTCTCTCTCATTCCCCCATTCCCTCTCTCATTTTTCTCCCTCTCTTTCCCTCCCTGTCTCCCTTTCTCTAGGTCTTCTTGCCACTATTAAGCCTTCTAATAGTGCTGAATATAATTGATGAGGTACTTAACGCTTTTCACACTTTAAAAAACAAGCTCATTTGTATTCTCTCCTTCTTTTCACTTAATTTCCCTTTCTTCACTTTTTTTTTGTTTCTTTAATGGCCCTCTATTTGGGCCCCTCATATAACCAGTATGTTGAAATGCACCTCAGAATGGGAATGTTTGAGATTTGGGGTTCAAATTTGTTCTTATTTGCTATCTTTAATTTTTTTTATGTCTTTCTCCTTTTTACTCTGGTTTTTTAAACTGCATTGTATAAAATGTGTTTTAATTATTTGAATTTTCCAATAAAATATTAAATCTTAAAAGTTTTAAGGGTATAGTTAAATTATTAGTCCCCAAGAGAGAATTTGTTTTTGTTTATTTATCTTTTTGTTACTGTTGTTTTTTAATCACTTTCCTTTTTAACTAATTCTGAAACACAACTTCTTTCAATTTGCTGTCACTGCCAGTGGGAGAACCCGGAATAAGCATATGAATCTGTGATTGTTGAATAATACCTATATGACCTATGTTGTTGTTGTTGTTAGGTGCCGTCAAGTCGGTATCCGACTCATAGCGACCCTCCTAGGATTTTCAATGGCTGACTGTTTCAGGATTGCCTTGGAAGTGGATTGCCAGGCTCTTCTCCCATTTTTGTGGTGCTCGGGACCTCAGAGACTGCAGTGCAGCGCTCTACCATCCGAGCTAAATCCCAGCCCATATGACCTATAGTTCTCCTTTATTTTTGTGTTTTATACGATTCATGTTTTTAGATTTTTTCATACTCATGTTTTTATACCCAATACATAATTAGTTGAGCAAAGCCTACATTATTTTTTGAGAAGTCATATTTCTTTGTCTTCTTGTAGCAAACTTTAAGTCACACTGCAGCCCCAAGTGAGCTTCTCAGGCTGATTTTATTAGGTTCTTATCATATCGTTGAACAATCTTGTGCGTCAGGAAAAAAGTGGGTTAAAGTATATCTTGGTGTGGGACAGGGTAGGATTATTTATTATATATGTTAGTTTGCTCTGGCCACTGCACACAGAGAGAGTTGTGCTGTGTCTGCTCATAGGTAGAGTCTGTATGACAGGGTCTGTACCCAAGGTCATAGAGATAACAGAAGGGGGTTTATGGTTTGGAGAGTTCCCAAGGCTGGAGCCTTGCCCACAAGCAGCTAGAGGCTTCCCTGACTGTTTTTCCTGATATTTTCTCCAGCCCTTCCAGCCATACCTTCCATTATAGCAGACCCCAGGCACAGTGCCTCAGTCTTCAAGCTCTGCCTTGCTATGAAGTGCTTGACTTTATTCTCCTCCTTGTGAAGGTGTCCTACTTACATCGTTAGATGACCGCCTCCCTATATTTGTCACTTGACAATGACAATGTCCAGAGGGTGGGGAAAAGTCACCATTTCCTCTCATTTCTCTTTCTTAGTAGCAGAAAGCCTTTTCTAGGATGTGTTCTCATTATTACAAATTTGAACTTTGCCCATTCCTTCCTTACCAAAAGAGATGGAATTACACTTGGTCTAGTCATGTCAAGATTTATCCTGGGGCCAATAATAGCATTGCTCTCCCTTGACTTACATAGAGGAAGGATGAATGTTTTCAAAAATTCAGGATTCACTTAAAAGTTGAGCAATGGAAGGGAGGAAATTTCAGGTAGATAGCTGTGTTCTAAAAATAGGACATGAAACATCAATCAGTCAATTTCCTTCTGTAGCACACAGCATGAATGGCCTATTGGCCAAAAAGTGTTCCAAATGGAAGTCATTTTTTTTTAATTGGGGTGGGTGTGGGAATATTGAGTATTGGAACCAAGAACTCTCTACCTAAATGGCGTATTGGCCAAAAAATGTTCCAAACGGAAGTCTACTTTTTTGTTGTTGTTGTTGGGATGGGTGTGGGAATATTGAGTATTGGGATAGAGAAGTCTCTACCTAACCCCATTATGAATCAAGCAGACTAGAACACACACACACACACACACACACACACACACACACACACACATATATATATATATAGAGAGAGAGAGAGAGAGAGAGGGAGAGAGAGAGAGAGAGAGGGAGAGTCATCTAGATTTCCAGATATGTGAAGCAACAAATCAACAAATGATGTTTTGTATTTGACTCTGTTGGAGTTGGATTTTAGCCATTTTTCAACCCTTCACCACTACATACACTTGTTTATTTCTAATACTCGTGTGGTTTAAAAATAAAAGAAATTATGTCCTTAGACTGGCTCCTAGGCCCTTTACTTTAGGACCAGTCATAATGGGAATCAATCATAGTACAGTTAAAATTTCTGCTATAACATTGAGAGCCTTGTCAATTTTTCCTGGTACTACCATAGAAACAAATTCTCTGAATTATTGTGTGTAGGATATGTGGCAGCAGGGAAAATTTGCCATAAGTTTATAAACAAGGGTTTAATTTTCAAACTCAGAAGGAGAAAAATGATGTTGAAGCTAAAAAATAAAACTAAATAAAAGTGCACCCTGATAGGAACTAATGTTTACATTTCATTACTGTATGATCAAAAGATATGATTGGGAAACAATCAAAACAACACAAATCTGAAGGATTCTGAGGCAAAATTCTGATGCTTACTTGTTATGGAGGGGGATGGTGTCCACTTTAAATGCGAACATTTAGGGCATTCTATACTAATTGACCAATGGAAAATTGCCAGTCTGATCTCAGTTTGGTTTAAAAGGAATCATTCTGTAAAATTATTTAGGATTAATATCATTGGGAAGAGACTATACATAGGGAAGCAAATTAGGACACTTGCATTATTCCAGCTAAGCCTGACTCATCTACTAAGAAAAGAAAGAGAAAGTATCATAAGGGTTAAACTTGTAGACTTTATCCTAATGATAAATACAGTAAATTATTACCATATCATTCATATTTTCTCATAATAGCTATATGATCATGATCAAATATGCATGGACAAAAAGTAATTTGTAAATATCCAGTAAGCTACCTCATTTTTGACTTCTTAGATTGTGTTTTCTCCTGACTGTTATGGTCTTCCAATTAGAAAATAATTATTAGATTTCTTGCACAAAAAAGATAGCAAGTATCACAAATGTTATGGTCGAATCCACTTCCACCTACAGTAGAATAGCAGAACAACTGGAGCCATTTAATGTTAGAATGGCAAGTACAGCTATTCTAAAACTTTCAGTGTGCTAGGGATAAATAGTGCTAAAATAAAAATACTTAAAAGAAAATATCCCATTAAATGAATTCATTGGTTCTACCATATTAATTTACATCTATCAAACCCACAATCAGATGTATTACACAGAAGCCAAATGTAATGTGACTCCATAGAGATTGTTATTTTTTAAAATATTTATTGTTTTCTCTTTTTTATTCAAATGCAGATTGAATAAGCTGGCAAAAGGCAGCCCTGTGAAAATTAATCGAATAAAAATATGAGGAATGTGCCTTTTCTTGGCTTCCTATAAACCAAATGCTGCCATCTGATTTCTGGAAACTTAGATATAATCAAATATATAGTAGGAAATGGGGAGATCTCTACAGCTTCAGATGTAAAATCTTTTTTTTTTTCAGTGCTGGGATGGGGGTGGTTGAACCCAGGGCCCTTGTGTATACTAAGCAGTTGCTCCACCAGTGAACTGCACACTGAGCCCCTATATATATATATATATGTATATATATATATATATACACATACATATACATATATATGTATACATATATGTATGTATTTGTATGCATGTATTTGTATGTATATATGTATGCATTATTCCAGCTAAGCATGACATATGTATGTATATATACATATATATATGTATACATATATATATATATATATATATATATGTATTTTTTTTTTATTTTGAGGTGAGGTCTCATTGAATTGCACAGGCTGCCAGCTGCCTCAAACTTATGATCCTCCCATCTCAGCTTGAGTAGCTGGGATTATAGGTGTGTACAGTGGTACCTGGCAAGATAGAAAGGGTTCAAAGACTGTAAAAAAATAGAGTGTAATAAAAGTTATAAAGAAAACAGAGGCAAATTATAAGTCAAGGGTCAAATCCCTTAAAAACTTCACACATTAAATGAAGGACACTTGTGTAAAGCAAGCTGGTATATTTAAATTAACTTACTAATATATCATTATTTTCTGCTTTAAAATAACCATATTTATTCCAGTGAGGTTATTGTGCTCACATAGATCAGAAATTCCCCTTTTAAAAATCTCTTCCAATGCCTTCGTCACGTTCTTTTCAATGTCCACAGAAATGGAAAGTGAACTAAATATCACAGTTGAAAGGAAGGAGCCTCAGAATGCTAAAAAAGCAAAGCTCAACTATATGCTATCTATAGTACATGCAATCCATACTAAAGGCTCTGCTGTACATAGGGTCACTATGACTCAAACTGGAATCAATGGAACATAACAACAACAATAATACATGCATTTAAATAGAAAGACAGAAAGATTGGAAGTAAAATGATGGAGAGGTTATACTGCATCAACTGTAAACCTAAGAACACTGACGTGCCTAAAGTAATACCCAACAAAATAAATTTCCAAACAAAGACTGTTACAAGAGATAGAGGAGCCCATCAATAATGATAAGAACATTTCATCAGACATACCAATCCTCCACAGATATGCATTTAATAAGTAAGCATAAAAATTGAAGACACAGATCTAATAAAGACAACAGGAAGAATAGACAAATTTCCAGAGTCAGAGATTAAAGCATCCATTTCTCATTAAATGATGAGCAGAAATGAAAACCATTGAGGATATATGAGGTCTAAACAACACTAGTAACAAACTAAACCTAATTTACATTTATTGAGCATGAAGCCCACAAGGTTCAGAATACATTTTAATTTCAAAAGAGACCTCCAATGAGGACTTCATGAAGATTGACCACATACTGTGTAATAATCAGTCAATATATTTCAAAACTAAATAGAATTTTATGAAGTACATTCCCCGACCATAGCATAATTAAATCAGAAATCAATAAGATATCAACAAAAAAATTCTGAAATATTTGAAATTTAACTCATTTACTTTTAAATAACTTTTGCATCAAAGAAAATTGGAAAATTAGAAAACCTTTTAACTGAATGATAAGTAAAATCCAGCAAAAAGCTAAAGTTAATACATAAAGGGAAATACATAACTTTAAAGGTCTATATTAGATAAGAAGAAACATGTAAAATCAATGATTTAAGTTTTTAAGTTGAGGCAGTAAAAAAAGAGCAAGCTATATCCAGAGTAATTCACAAATTAATAAATGATAAGAGCAGATATAAGTGACATTGTTTACTATGTATAAATTTTTATCAAAATTACATATAACGTTATAGTCATAAAAAATTTACCATTTTCCTTCTGCATTGAATATTCAGTTTCAACCTACAGATATTGCCTATAATATTCTTAAATCCTCTTTTTTTGGTTCTGTAAACTCTTTAAACATGTCTTTCTGGTTTCCCTTTTATCATCAGACTTGCAGAATTAATGGGAACACATTCGTACAAAGAGTAAGCATTTATGGGGTGCGGATGTGACTTTCTTTGCCATCCTTGTTGTTGTTGTTAGGTGCCGTCGAGTTGGTATCTGACTCATAGTGACCCTCACAGGGTTTTCAAAGGCTGACTGTTTCAGGATTGCCTTGGGAGTTGATTGCCAGGTCCTTCTCCCATTTTTGCGGTACTGGGAATTGAACTCGGGACCTCAGAAACTGCAGAGCAGCGCCCTACCAACTGAGCTAAATCCCAGCCCCATTTGCCATCCTAGTCATTTTTAAAAAAAAGAAAAAGACCCCATTTATGGAGCATGCAGTCTTCAGCTTGCCACAGTCTTTACAGCATGTTCCTGCCTTATAATCCAGTATGTCACATATTTAGTGTGGTTTCCGTCAGTATTACCTGCTATCCGTCAGTATTTGAATTTGAAGTACACTTCTTTCCACACCTCTACACTGAAATTGACCCGTTAGTAATGACTAATCAGCATTTAAATTATCAAACAAAATAGAATGTTTATTAGTCTTTATGCTCAAGCATGTTGTGACAGTACTTAGCACTACTGATCAGTCATGTCTTAAAACTGATCTCATGTGAGGATGTGCATGAGGAGGAGGAGGAGGTGTGTGTGTGTGTATTTTACAGTAGAATCTCTTGCTTTGTCTTCTAAATTGATTTCATGTTGCTTCCATAACAAAATACCAAAAATAGGGTGGCTTACAATAGTGGAAATTTGTGGGAGGTTAGAGGTATCACAAGGTTTTGGTACCACAGTACTTTCTGTGATGGGTCTAGGGAAGAATCCTGCCTTCCTTCCAACTTCCAGTACTGGTTGGCTACTGGAGGAGTTCTTTGGCTTGTAGCTGCCTCATGTTCTGTCTTACTGCCTTTTCCTTGTGTATCTTTAAATCCTCTTCCTTCTCTGTGTATCTGTGTCTAAATGTCTCCTATTTTATGAGAACATCCATTGTATTGGATTAGGACCCACCCTAATTACCTTATCAAATAAATTCTAGTTCTTGTTAGGTGCCATCAATCATGGCACCTAACCCTTATAGGGTTTTTCCAATGGCTGATTGCTTTGGGATTGCCCTGGGAGTAGATTGCCACATCCCTCTCCCATTTTTGTAGTGCTGGGAATCCAACGCAGGACCTCAGGGAATGCAGAACAGTGCTCTACCAACTGAGCTAAATCCCAGCCAAATTCTAGTTCTAAGACAGTGGAACTTAGGATTTATAGGAAATTAGCTTACAGGACACAATTGAACCCATAACACAATTTGTCTTTTTGAGTACTTCCTTTCTGCTTCCTTTTTCTGCTTCTAATCTATGTAAGCATTCTCACAGAATTGGTCATTGAAGTCTGTTCTTGTTTTCTACACTGTCTTCATAGTAGTAGGACTTCAGATATTTCAACTGTATTAACACTTTCTAAATCTTCACTTCCAGACTGTCTTTTGGACTTTCATTTTATATTTTAAGTTACCTACTAGAACTTTCCATCTAGATACTCTGGAAGAATCACAGACTCAATTTATCCTAACTATAAAGGTAAAATTTTCTTTGATATCTATTATATATTTGGAATCCTATGAGTATGGAAACCTTCTTTGTATTCACTCCACATCTGGAAATTTCTCCGAACTTTAGATCCACATCTAAGAGTTGCCATGAATTTGAGTTAATAAGTCACTTTATTTGGGTTTAAATCCTGGCTAAACCAGTTGCTCAGTGTAACTTGAGTGTTTCATCAGTGCAAAATAGGGATAATGTGATGTACCTAACAGGGTTGCATTATGGAAAAATAAAATAAAATGATCCATTAGTGCCCCTATGCACTGTCTGCAACAGTAAATGAGCTTTGTGGCTATAATCATTGTTAATGTAAGGAACTGTACTGTCTGTCACTGTATCTCCATTTCTACCTCCTTTACTCTGTCTTTAGATTTCATTGTTATTCACCTACAATTTATAGCAAGCTTGTCTCCTCACCTCTAAACCTTCCACATTCTAATCCAGTCTGCAGATATCTCCCAGATTAATCATCCTGTACCCTAGCTCTGTTCATTCTCCAGGGCACCATCCTTCACTGACTCCCTATTGTCTACAAAATAAAAGTAAAACTTCTTAGATTGAAATAAAAGGCCCTCTAGTCCCAAACCTCCTTTCCAACCTCATTTTCTACAGCTCACCTTCATATATCAAATACTTCAATGAAACGGAGCTATTTGACATTCTTCAGACATGCTGCCTATGTTGGCACCTGTGTGCTCTTGTTTATGCAGCTCCCCTGCCTCAAATCCAGTCTCATTCAAATCCTGACTAGCCTTGCAGGCCCAGGTGAAATGCTGTCTGCTGAAAAAAACCTTCCTTAATCAACCCAGCTAGAAGAAATCTCACTCTATTTTGAAGTGGAGTCAACTGAGTAATCTCTCTCATCTGTGCGTTCATCTCCCAAATATTTATTGAATACCAAATGGAAATGGGTCATGGCTCTTGTCTTGATGGTACTTGTGATGAAAAAGACATATTAAAATTAATTTAGAAGAGAAAATATAATTTTAATTTGTGTAATATTATAAATCTGTGAAATACTATCACAGGTTAATCTACAAAGTATCTTTTTTATTATATTGATTAACTTATTTATCTTGTTTCCTATTATAGAATGTACTTTACTTTAGGACAGGCCATACCTACTGATAGTATCACAGAAAACATTTTGAGTGGGGTAGGTATATGTGTGGGCTGGGTTTAGTTCAGTTGGTAGAGTGTTCCTCTCCACTCTCTCAGGCCCTGGGTTTGATCCCCAGCACTGCAGAAATGGGAGAAGGACTTGGCAACCCACTCCCAAGACAATCAGCCATTGAAAACCCTATGGATGGCAGAAAAACACTGACATAATGTTGGATATGGCACAGTGTTGGGCAGTGTTCCATTCTGTCATACATAGGGTCACTATGAGTTGGACCTGACTTGTGGGCACCTAACAAGAACAACAGATATATGTATAGGGACAGTGTTTAGCTCAGTGGTAGAGTGCTTCTGTGTGCACTCTGAGGCCCTGACTTCAATCCCCAGAACCACAAAAATGGGAGAAGGACCTGGCAGCCCACTCACAAAACAATCCCATAAAACTATCAGCCATTGAAAGCCCCATGAATAGAAGAGAGGCACTGATAATAATGCTGGGCATGGATGGCACAGTGGCAGGGAGTGTTTTGTTCTGTTGAACATAGGGTCGCTATGATTCCAACCGAACTCAAGGGTACCTAACCATGATAAGGTATATACAGGTATATAAAATAACAATAAAATGAATGAAGACACCATGGTAGCTTAATATTAGACCCATCTTTTGGTCATTTCTATGTAGTAAAATCTTTTGTTTTTTTAATAATTTAAATTACTAAGTCTGTACTGATTAACTACCTGTGAATTTTAATGTCTATAGAGATACCAAACAATCACATCAGAATTCTGTAGTCAAAGGAGGATAAGATGGATAATTCCTCTCTGAATAACTATATTTTATAAAGTAAAAGAAAATAGAATTTCCAAATCAGCAAATTTGAACATATATTTTTAATATTTTGGCAACATTTTGTGTAACTAAAGTGATAGCATTTAAATCCTTTGTGTCATATTTTCCTCACCTATACAATGCAGGTAATCAAAATGGTTCAGTGATCTTTCAATTTTGTTAGAGAAATTGTTCATCTAATCGTACTATGAAATCTCTTAATGTGGTTATGTTCTTTATTTGGTTTTAGAAATAATAGGTTGAAAATAGATCTCTGGAATCTACGTCATAAGCCAATTCAACAGTTGTAAAATCTAAAGTTTTATGTCACAGATAAAGGAAGAGGGTCTAGTCATAGTCAGTTGTTGACATTCTAAGTGACATAATCCAGCTCAAACTAATTCAAGTAAAAAGTCATTTTAAATAAAAACAGAGGGGTCTAAGGATAGCCTCTGGGTAATTCTTTCCTCAATGGTCTTCTGCTCCAGGTGGGTTTCATCACCACGTGGAGAGATTTGGCTTTTCTTCTTTTGCTTCTATTCTGTAAATATAAATTCCAGAGAAGAACCACAACAAGTCTGCCATGGGTCTCATAATTGAACTGAGAGTCAAAGTGTTATGGTTATCTAGTCTGGGTTCCCATGCCAATCTCTGTGTTAACAACTGTGTAAAAATAAAATAATTTGATTAAGTGAGAGATGGTTCCCCAAATAGAAGCACATGATATTTTTCAGAGTAAGGGATGGAATACTGTGCTGTCAAAAGCAGTAGATAGCTAAAACATCTACTCATTTTCCACAGTTTACCTGTATCCATCAAATACTTCAGCCAACTGGAGATTTTTTTAATTAGCCACCATGTTGCATGTTTTAATAATGTTTTCTCTTGTTTCATGTTATTAACTCTTCAAACATGGTCAAGTTCTGCTCTCAAGCAGGGTTAAACTTCTTACCAATTAATAGTAAAAAGAAATTGCTTCTTGTAGTTGTTGTTGTTGTTGTTGTTGTTAGGTGCTGTCGAGTCGGTATCCAACTCATAGCGACCCTCATAGAGTTTTCAATGGCTGACTGTTTCGGGATTGCCTTGGGAGTGGATTGCCAGGCCCTTCTCCCATTTTTGTGGTGCTGGGAATTGAACTGGGGACCTCAGAGACTGCAGAGCAGTGCTCTACCAACTGAGCTAAATCCCAGCACTTTCTTTTAGTTAGAATGTAGAAAGTTTCAAAATATGATCATGGTCACAATAACAGTCATTACTCTCTGGATGAACTATGGAATTACAGGACTTTAGAAGTCTGAAGGCAGAGGCTACATAGAATCTGAAATCAGGTAAAATTCAAACAATAACAAGATGTTAGGACTCACAACTTCTTGGAGGGTGAGACAGTGACTAAATGAAAGCTTGGTCAAGGCACAAGAACTAAGACAAAACTTTTTAGGATCTTCAGGCTCACACTGGGGTTGAACTTATGATTTCCCAAAACGAGAGATGGAGAAGCAAAGTGAGAAAAAATTCCACTCTGGTAACCCAGGTCTTCATCAAGGGTACAGCAAATATCCTCCAAAGGTTTGCAGCAGGAAGCAGGGTAAACAGAAGTCTCTCAAGGCACAAAAAGTTGAAGGTGGAACTGGAAGAAAGTGAATACCAACTGATCAATAAGTCTCAAAATATTTGAAACCAAGAAAGAATGAGAATCTATTTAAAGCAACAACAAAGCGCATAGCCAATTCCATTTCAACTTACATTGGCTCAGCCCTACCTCTACTATGGCCTGAGAGAAGCCACATATCCTGACGGTAAATATCATTCACTTAAATCTCTACTATCCATGTCTACACAATGAGTAACATAAAAAATTATGAGTCAGGTAAAAAAAAAAACAAGAAAAAGAAACTGATGTTTTGTCAAAAGAGGAAATGGTCAATAGAAGCAGACCAAGAAATGGCCCAAATATTGGGCTTATCACAGAAGAATTTTATAATAATGAAGATAAAGATTTCAAAGGATCTATTATGATAAATCGGTTATACGACTTAGTGGACAAGGTGAACAATATGTACTAGCAAATATGAAATTTCAGCAGAGACCAAAACTGTAATCAAAAACAGAGTGGAAATGCTAGAAATAAAAAAATGAAAAATGAGAAACTTCTGATAGACATAAACAACAGTCTGAGCACAAAATAAAAAAGATTCAATAGTCCTGGGTGTGGTGGTGCACACCTGTAATCCCAGCACTCAGAGACATAGGGAGAAGACTTGTGAGTTTGAGGCCAGCCCAGCCTATGTAGCAAGACCTTGTCTCAAAAGCACAAGGGCTGGGGATGTAGCTCCACATTAGAGAGCTTGTCTGGAGTGTGAAAGGCCCTTGGTTGAATCTCTAGCACCAAAAATGAACAATAAATTTTAAAAACATAAAAGTTCAATGAATTTATACACAGGCCAAGAGAAACTAACCAAACTGAAAGCACAAAGAGGCACCACATTATTTTGCCAGGGCTTCCCTAACAAAGTCATGTAGATGGGATGGCTTAAACAATGGAAATTTATTGTCTTACAGCTTTGAAATCTAGAAATCTGAGAGTGTCAGCAGGGCTGGTTTCTTCAAGGGTTCTTTGGCTTGTGAATGACCACCTTGCCCCAGCTATTTACATGATCTTCCTAGTCTTCTGTACCTGACTCCATCAAAATCTCTTCTTTTGGGACATCAGTCTTACTGAAGTAGAGCCCAACTGACCTCATTTTAAATTAATTACCTCTTTATAGATCCTATTTCCAAATTCAGTCACATTCTGAGGTACTAGAGGTTAGGACTTCAGCATATGCATTCTTGTGGAATATAATTCAGCTCATAACGCATATATAAGAAAAGCCTCAGATGGTCCAGTATGTATGAAATTGGAATCTTAGAAGTGGAGACTGACAGTGAGGGACAAGGCATATTTGAGGAGATTATGGAAGGGAATTTTCTACAATTAACGAAAGACATCAACATAGCAGAGTGTTACGGAGCACACCTATAATCTTAGAGACTCAGAAGGCTGAGGCAGCCTGCACAATTCAAGGAGACCCTGCCTCACAATAAAAAATAAAAAAAGGCTGCGGTACAACTTAATGCTAGACTTGCTTAGCATACACAAGGCCCTAGGTTTAACTCGTCAGTACACCAAACAAACAAACAAACGCACAAACCTAAAGGTGCACATGGAGAGAATTCCAAGCTGGATAAATACACTCAGACACATCATAATCAAACTGTTAAGAATAAAATACAAAGATTTTTTAATTCTTTTTAGTACCGGGGGTTGAAACCATGGCCTCACACATGCTAGACAAGTACTCCGTCACTGATCTGAAGCCCCAGCTCCTATTTTATCTTTTTATTTTGAGACAGAGTCTCCCTAATTTAGTCAGGCTACCTCTGATTTTGAACTCTTGATCCTCCTGCCTCAACCTCCTGAGTTGCTGGGCTTATAGGCATGTGTCACAGAGCCTGTCAAGGTCTAATTTTAAAAGCATCCATAAGTTAGAGGTGAGTGGATGAGGAGATGCACTCCATAAAGGGGAACACTTACAAAAGTGAGAGATGGTGAGTAACCTCTCATCAGAAACAAGAGAGACCATAAGGCAATGAAATAAACTGTTAAAAGGCTAAATGTGAGGGAAAACAGTCAACTCAGAACCCAACATTCGCCAAAATCATCCTTCAGAAATGAAGATGAAATGAAACATTTTAGGTAGAGAAGAGATGGAGGAATTTGTCTCTACAAATGTACACAGCAAGAAATGTTAACATCTTCATCCCCAAGTGAAATGACAGAAAATGGAGCCATAGATCCGCAGAAGTGAATGAAGACCACCCATAGAATTAAATAGACTAATTAAACTAATTAAATAGACTATTTAAAGCAAAAGGATCACTGTATCATGGAGTCTGTAGGATAAGTATAAATAAACAAACAAACAAAAGATCTAACATCAAGGTGATTAATGTCTTCAAAACTTAACCATCTTACTTTCTACAAGGAAATTCTTAATGCTAATTCTGACAAACTGCTGAGCATTTATCAAGAGAGGATTTCTTCTTCCAAATTAAATCAATAAGAAAAAGGCATTCATTTATCACCCTTTCTTTTCTTTTTTCTTTTTCTTAAATATCTATCTCCTGTTTTCTGCTTCCCAGTTTCTTAAGCAAGTTGCATTATTATATACTTTGCATAACATATAGATTATACATTATAATTTATATACAGACATATGTGTATTCCATAAGTAGATACCAACCAACACCATACAAACAAAATTCCCTAGTCAATACTGTACAAAATTCTTTGGTCAACAGGAATTTGAGAAAAAGTATGGAAGCAACCTCCATCCAAGCTAGAGAGCAGAATCCAGTCCCATACAGTTTGCTGTGGATTTCTTTCGTGGGTGAGCTAAATTTCTTTGGATCCATTATCTCTCCCGGAGCCATGGGCTTTACCTTGCCTTGGTGCAACAGGGTCCTCATCATCTTTCCTCTTATGCTGGGCACTGATTATCAAACATCCTCTGTTGTGCTGCTTGAACTCCCATGCAATTCCCCTGCAGTCAATCTCAAGTAAAACTGAAAGGCTATGTTAAAAGAGCACCAACCTTCAAAGTTGCATGTAGAAAATATTCATTTTCGCACTCTGTGATTGAAGTCAGAGATGTCTTACTGTCAGAATTCTCAAATGTCACTCCTTCTATGAGAGAGTAGAGGCCATAGGAAGCATGTGAAACTTTCCTTTTAAAAGAACTCCAAGTGAATACTTAGTGGCAACAGAAGGTGCCAGGTTGAAAAGTGAAAGCAACAGGGCCTCATGAAAACACAGAGCTCTAGGATGGCAGCTGGGTTGGTTCTCCTAATGATGATTTCCCTGAATAATGTGGCATTGATTTCCTGGTTCCCCTTTCTAGCTTGGAGGGTAAAATGATGACCTGGCTCAGGGGTCAAGTGTTGAAAGACTTGATCGTTGAAGCACTATGAATTAGAGATGATAACTGGCATGGGTACCAGGAGACTTGGCTCTCTGTCTCAGTCCTTTTATGATCTGTCTGTGTGCCTGTAGATATTTTACATCTCTGAGGTTCCATTCCCTTGTTGAAAAATGAAGGGGTTGGAAGTGATAAGGTCCATGACTCTTTTCAAGGCTGAAATTTTATTAGTAAATGTTCTGAATTCTCTACAAGTCGGGTTATTTTTAAGTGAAGAGTTTTACACAAAGCAAAAATTGGTTTATATTCAAAATTAACCTTGAAAATTCCAGCCTGACTACTAATATGCCATATCTCATTCTTATGTAATTTAAACACAACCAAGTTTTTCTTCATTGTCGATGGAAGTCCAAGCTGGTGTATTTGGCTTGAGTCTGAGGATTTTATTGTGTGGAAAATACTACTCTCTACATTTACACACACACCAAAAAAATCCTTTTTTAAATAAAAATCTCCTCTGTGGCTTTGGAGTACAGAAATGATTTTTCAGAGCTATACTTTATTTGAATTAATATTCAATGCCTGATAACAAATTTATAAACCTAGTTCTTCCTTAAGCTTTTCAATTCAGCATATAAAAGTTATTATTCTATTTATAAGTCTAACAAATTTTAATGATTACCTTTAAGGAAGACTTTGATTACTGTTTGATTCCATTTACAAATTTAGTTAATTAAGCAACTTCAAACTTCTAAATTGCATGTATAAATTTAATATGTCTCATTTCTTTTTAATTACTTCAATTGTTGGATGAAACTTAATAAGAAGCAGTACTTATATGTTTTATAAATAGGATTTTATTTAAGGTCTGTTGTATGTTCTGAAATTCTGTGGTAAGATTTCCACTTAAAATCCACATCTAAATTAATTTGTCAATTGTACATTTTAAACTGGGATTGTTAAGATTGTCTAGTTACTCCATTAGGTCAAAATCTTGCATATGTTGCAAAAGAAAAACAGAATATACCCTTTCCTTAATATGAAATATTAATATAGTAGTTTCAGTCTCTTAAATATTTGTCTGCATTTCCTTGTAAATGAGTATTTCTGAGATTAAAGATAATATTCACAAAGAAATTAACTATACTGCCTACTGCAATTTGGGAGCATAACTTTTTAACAAGTTGAAACCAAATGAGAAAAAGGGAATTAAACAAGAAAGATAGTTAGGTGTACAGACAGCCATCAGGTGTACAAACATCCACCTCAATCTGCAGGTACCAACATGTGTAGCCTATCTTTGACCCGAATTGCTGGGCTGAGCCCCTTTCTCCAATCCACATTCTTTCAATACTATAATTTAGAAAAGAAGATGGGCACAAATTCCACTCCCTTCAGTGTCAAACACTTTACTACCTCTGGATTACCCTCCTTGCCATTTGACATCTTCCTCTCCAATGTTCCCCCTAAACTCAGGGACCCCCACTCGGTGATGTGATTTCCCATAACAATCTCCTTCAGAGATCATCTGCCACACAGCTTTTCAAGGATTCTAGTTTTCTTGTCATGCAGGATTTCTTAATTAATGCCATGGTGAAGGAAGAATAGTCTGTAACCTACCGGGGGACATAAACGCAAGTGGGTAGCATATGGTAAACACGCTGCAGCATCCTTATCCTCTTCACCTTTGGATTTCTTCCTAAAAAATGTGTCAGGAGCTGAGTGAGATGGTGGGTACTTGTCATTGCACCAACAGGGAAGGCTGAGGTGGGAGGATGACAAGTTCAAGGCCAGAGGCAGCCTGTGCAACTTAGTGAGACTCCATCTCAAATTTTAAAACAAAGCAATAGAACCACTCTCAAAAACAATAAAAGGGGTTAGGGGTTCATCTTAGGGCAAATCACTTGCTTAGCATTTGCAAGACCCTGGGTTCAACCCTCCAGTACTGAAAAAACAAACAAAAAAACAAGTAAAAGACAAAAAATTTCCAGGGAAGTTTTCTCATTAATTATCTATAAATATTGAAACACCCAACCAAGCAAACTGTTAGAGCTATTTCTATCTGAACAGCCTAACAATGAAATCATTGAAACCATTGTTATAGTTCAGGTCTTTGGCCTAACAGATTAAATAATTGGTTCCAGATTTATTTGTTCATAACCACCTTAAGATACTTTCCTAGAAATATTTCTCAGGATTCTACAAATATAAGTTATCTGATTCTTACAATTCCTTCAGTTACTTGAGCTCTCTTCTAGGTCAAACTTTGCTCTCCTAAATCTTGTTCTTGAAGGGATCTTGCACATGAACAAAGTGAATTGGGATGAGGGTGTGTCATGAAAAGAACAGACATCTTCTCGAAAAGTGACTGCCTCAGTTTAACTTCTTATAGGTTCTTAGAGAAAAGGAAAGCTAGTTTCCTCTTCCTTATGGAACAAGGAATGCTACCTCTGGAAAAATAGACTTAAAGGTATTTGGCTTTAAGAAGCTTTCAAGTTAATCTGCATCCACCCAGAGATCCTCATTCTGACTTTCTGAGTTCTGTTCCTTGTTAATCAAGGCCTTGGTATTTATGGAAAAGACATGCTGAGTGTAGCTGTAAAGGAACTTACATTGGAATCATACAACTCATGGCATCAAACCTGGGGGTGTGATTTTCAGTGGCACAGTTCCATCATTAACAAGGGGTTCCTCCTTGGTCCTTGTGATATTGCATAAAGAATTCAAGCAACACACAGACATGCACAAATAGTAACAAGAATAAAGTTTATTATAGAAAAGAAATTAAACAAAGATATTCCCTCAGTGGGAGTGCAGGCTAGCCCAGAGGAGAAAGCAAGCTGTGGGTTTCTTTCATTCTGTTAGAGGGTTCTCACCTAACTTCAGCCCTTGGAGTGGACTTTTACAACTTTTAACTCACTGTGTATGTTGTTGTTAGGTGCCATCGAGTCAGTATCCGAGGCATAGCGGCCCTCATAGGGTTTTCAATGGCTGACTGTTTCGGGATTGTGTTGGGAGTGGATTGCCAGGCCCTTCTCCCACACTGAGTATGTAGTTTCCCATAATTTATTTGGAAAGCCCACAAGGGAGGTCAAAACTGCAGTGTTAATGTTATTCTAAAAGGTGACCAACTGAGCCAAGGTTACCCTTTGATCAGAAGACAAAGGCTTGATCAGAAGATCAGAAGGCTTGGCTGAGATCGATCATTATTTGTGAGGCAAATAATGTTGACCTTTCTAATTGCCCCCTTATAAACCTCCAGAGCTCCTTGCCCTAGCTCAGCAAGCACAGGCCAGCTCCAGTGTCTTGAGCTTATACTTGTGTCTTAACAGACATATGCTATATTAGTTTCTTGAATACATAGGTGCTTTGAACAGCCATCTTTGTTTCAACAGACTCAACCTGTGCCTTTTGTGCCTCATTTCCCTGGACTAAGCCTTGCTATCTCACTGTTCACACCTGACCTCCTGCCCTATCACTGTGAGCCCCAAAGAGACTCTTTGGAGGCCACCACAGGATCATCCTGTTCACATGGTGACCTGAGATTATGAATTCTAGTTAATGCCATTTTCTGTCTATGAGCTGTTAGGTATACTCAGAAGCTCCCTAGCCAGCCCTCAATCCTTGTAATCATGTCCCTAGTGAAGTAGTTACCTGACGGCCTTAAACTTAGCAATTAAAGGCACACCACTTCAGACAATGATGGGAAAAAGTCAGTTACTGTTTTTGTCACTGCATAACATGGTTTATACCCATTTCCCATATTCTACTCACAATAAGGGCTGGGATTTAGCTCAGTTGGTAGAGCACCACTCTGCAGTCTCTGAGGTCCCAGATTTGATTCCTAGCACCACAAAAACAGGAGAAGGATGTGGCAACCCACTCCCAAGGCAATCCCAAAACAGTCAGCCATTGAAAACCCTATGAGGGTCGCTATGAGTCAGACACAACTTGATGGCATCTAACAACAACAACAACACTCATAATAGGAATGAGGCTGAATTCAAACCCAATCAGATTACACACCAATTCCAGATTATTGGTTCTGAAGATGCTCTTGGTACAGTACTGGGATACTGTAATGGTGCGTTAATCCAAGAGTTAGTGTCTAGTAATGAAAAATGAAACACCTCTTAAGTATTTCAAGAAGAAAGAGATTTCCACACTAGGAACTGGGGAGGTTGAGAAGCTGGAAAGCAATGCAGGCAAGAAAGGAGGATGACAGAAGAACCAAAGGTAGATTGTGATTACTTAAAACTTGAGTGAGGATCAGCTCCATATCTGGCTGGAGCCAAGGAGCCTTCAGTTGCTGCCAATGTGCTGAAGATGTGCTGACTCTGCTTTCGGAGCTATGCCACTGGTGCTAAGGGAGCAGTGTGCCATGAAGTTGCTGAGCAGGATACGTATACTGTCCCCTGTGGTCACACTCCTTTGTTCATTGCTTACCAGAGATGCTAAAACAATCAGGAAAATAATTTTCTTTTAAAAATTTATATTTACTTTTAAATTGTTTTTAATTTTGAGACAGGGATTAGCTAAATTTCACAGGCTGTCATTGGCCTCAAATTTACAATCCTCCTGCCTCAGCCTCCCAAGTCACTGCACCAAGCTCAATGTCTTCTTTTCGGCTTCGGTCTCAGATCTCCAGTTGGTATACCTCATTGCCATTTCCTATCAGGTAATCAATCTGTAAGGGATACTGAAAACAGATCCTTCAGGCTTCTAGCCACAGGGAGAGAAAGGATTGTGCCCAAGGATAAGTGTGAAGCAAGAGGCAGCAAACACATGTGGAATGATGGGGAATCTTTACAAGCTCTATGGACTTTGTCTAGCGGCTTAAAGTATTGGAACATCTTGTACGGTTTCATGTGCATAACTATTACTGGATTCAGTAGTCCCAACATTTTTTGCTTTCCACATGATATCACCAGTGTGTTTTGTTTTATATGTGAAAACCAAACCTTTCTGTTTTTCGTTTTTGTGGTAACTGAAGCAATGAATTCATTATACATACTCTAGTTGGCTTTGTGGAATTCATTTTCCTATTGTAGCCAATCACTACAAATCTTCAAATGACAGACTCTTTCACCATTTCAATCCCCTGAGTCATTTATTATGGCTGCAAATGAATAAATTGCTTGGGGCCCAATTCTGCTGGTGATATGTGAAAGCGTTAGACGACTGAATGTAAATCCCCTGCATATTGACTGAAAAAAAGAGAGAATGAAATGGATCCTGTTTTCCTTTAGCTCTTTGCACTGTTAATCAAAGCTAATTAAAATGCAGTTTATTAACAAAAAATAACACCAAGCTGGTCTATTGTCATAGAGAGTATACAGCTGCCTGTAGAGGATTTAAGTGTGTGCAGCCCAAAGATTCAATCTTGTACTCGTCTGATGTTGTCATTTTACCCTGAATTCATTGGGTGCCTCCTATGTGCTTGGAAATTTCTTCACTTGCAGCTCTGGAAACTAGAACTCTGAAATGAAGATGTTGGCAAGGCAGGCTCTCTTTGAAGGTTGTAGGAGATAATCCTTCCTTGCTGCTTCTAGTTTCTGGCCTTTGCTGACAATTCTTGACATCTCTCCAGTTGTAAAGGCATCATTCCAATCACGGACCTTCTCCCTGTATGTCTTATGTGATATTCTACCCCTTTGCCAGAGTATCCAAATTTCTATCTTTGTGTCCTCATTTACTCTCTTTATTAAAACATCAGTCATTTTGGACTAGACTCACCTTCATGACCTAATTTTGATACTATTTGATTTGGTTATCTTTGGAAAGAACTTACTTCTGAATAAGATCATATTCCAAAGTACCAGGGAATAGGACTTCATCATATCATTTTTGAAACATTTTATTTATTTAATTTTAAAATGAGAATACAATACAATGGGGTTTATTATGATATATCCACATAGTTATATTGTGTACTTTGCGCTTCCTCATACCCTGCTCACCCCTCGTTGTTCCCTTCCCTTCCCACTAATCTCCTTCTCACTCCAAATAGTGATATTGCATATGAGAGGAGCTCAATCCAGAGCATTTACCTTCCAAAACAAATATTTAGAGCTATAATTTTCTCATGCTTTTTGGAATATTGGTTTATTGCATCACCAACTAGGGCGAGAACATTCTAGATTTCTCCAGGTGGTATTTTCTTGGCATTTACCATGGCACTTAAACTCAGAGTACTCTTGTCATGGAACCAAAATGTATTCATAAAAATTTTATGTTAAATAAATCACACATAAACAATAAAAGAGGGAAAAATTATGTATTCATTTTTATCTTGTGTATCATCATCATAAAACAGTCTTTGGAACTCTAAGCAAAACATTGAACAGCTAAAACATTCTTTTTGAGGTAGTATCCATCATAAAATTATGTTAACAAAAATGTAAGATAACAAAGTATTATGGATCATGAAGGATGGTCGTTAAGACATGAGAGAAGAAGAAACTAAACACATTTCTTCTGTTGAGGCTGGATACTCAGCAAAGTTTACTCAAACTCCAGATCATGTTCTTTGTAAGCACCCTTATCCACAAAGTAATTGTTATTGATGTTAAAGAGCAGGAAAGTCAAAAGAGAATGAAGAGTGCCTTCTTTCTCCCTCTCACATATCCATTTTCTCCCCCCCCCCTCTCTCTCCCCTTCTCTCTCTCTCTCTCTCACTTTTAGTACAGGAGGAGGGGTTGAGCCCAGGACCTCACAAATGCTAGGTACATGCTCTACCATTCACTTGCATTCCCAGCTCCTTATTTTACTTTTTTATTTTATTGGGAGGCAGGATCTCAATAAATTGCACAGGCTGCCTGTGACCTTGAATTTGTAGTCTTCCTGTCTCGGCCACCTAAGTCTCTGTAGTGATAAGCATGGGCCATGGCTCTTATGAGCACCCAACTCCAAGTTTCAGAAGTATCTGGGACAAAGAGCTTTATCAACTCCTAGTCTGCTGTTTCTTCAATAGAGTAATGGCAGCAAATAGGAAAGGTGAAGTAAAATGGACTTATAGATGTGAACGCAGTCAGTTCATTGAAGAAACTGGATTCATAGGATATAATCATACTCATGTGGAAGCTCATTACTCATTCAAATTTGCTCAAAATCTTCTCCAGTGGCTCTGTGAAAACTTAAGTGGGCATCATGGCTTTTATGAATAGCCTGTGGTCACTTACAGTTACCAAACACTGGCTTTGTTTACCAGAGCCACTGGTTACCCGAGCCACTGGCTTTGTTTCCAGTAATTAGAATGTGATGCTACAACAACAAAAATGCTGCCTTTAATTGAAGTTAAATATTCTCTTGACTGCTCCAAGTTAAGGCATTTCCGAGTAGAAAAACCTTTAATAAGAGATGTTGGAGGGGGTAGGAATGGGAATGAAGGGTGATGAAGATAAGAAAATTCTTATTTTACTAATATGTTTGTAAGGTGGATCATGTTTCTTGGTTCTGATGGAAGTTTTAATATATCTTTTTCTCTAGTGATGTGTTTTTGTGGGCTTTTCATAGAAACCCTCTTCTATTATACCACTTTCCTCTTTAATCTACAAATCTCTTATTGCTAGAAATATGTTCATGCTATAGAAAATTGCCGTAGCCCTGTGGCATCCGATCCTGTCAGATCTCGGAAGCTAAGCAGGGTCAGGCCTGGTTAGTACCCGGATGGGAGACCGCCTGGGAACACCAGAAGCTGTAGGCTTGGGAGAAGGACCTGGCAACCCCCTCCCCCCCCCCCAAAAAAATCAATCTGCCATTGAAAACCCTATGAACAGCAGAGAAGCACTGACAATAGTGTTTCCCCTGTTGTACAGAGGGTCGCTATGAGTTGGATACCGACTCGACGGCACCTAACAACAACAACAACAAATAGAAAATTGGATATGTTTTTATAACTTCCTCCCTAACCTCTGTGAAAGTGGGAAATCTACAGCTTCTGTTAATTGAATAACACTTGCCTTTCTTTATGCCCCTGGACAATTGTTCTGAATTCCTACCCTGGTTCACACCTCTGATCTATAAGACAAATCACATGCTTTACTCCAACAGAACAAGAACAGGCAATCCTGTCCCATCATCTATCTCTCTTTGACCCATCATTCAGCAACAGGAATTCCCATTTCTCAACCTTGAGAATTCTAACAGGCAAGTCCACCCTAGTCTTCATAGCTCCTAAGCATGGGAGACATTATCAAGCTCACTGAAGTTATTTATTGAGAAATCTCTCCACTAATCTTGACGTGTGAGTCACTTAACACACTTCTTATTGACATAAGTGGGATTCATTGAAAACCAACCACTCTCCAAAAATTCAAGTCAGAAATATTTCTGGCAATTTCAGATACTTTTAACTAATAAGGACTAATCTCATAGATTCACAAACATGTATTTTGGAAAATAATTATCTTTAACGCTCCACTTTGGAATTGGCTATTGCTTTTCTTAGTGTCTGGGTTGAAATTTTCTTCTTAATATCCTTTTATACTCCTATCCTATATATGCACTTAGGTGCCCTTGAGTCTATCCGACTCATAGTGACCCTCATAGAGTTTTCAATGGCTGTTTTGGATTGCCTCAGGAGTGGAATGCAATGTCCTTCCCCCATTTTTTTGGTGCTGGGAATCAAACTTGGGACCTCAGAGACTGTAGAGCAGTATTGTACCAACTGAGCTAAATCCCAGCCCATATAAACACTAGAGAGACTGAATCAGGAGGACTCTACATCATAAAGACTGAACCAGTGTGGAAGGAAAAAGCAGGGATAGTGGCCAAGAGGCTCTGGGATTTGTAAGATCAACACTTCCATTTTCTCTGTGTGATTTTGTGCTTTGTTGACAACTCAAACTCCTCCCACATGCTACCCTATCTCTACCATAAGGTGCAGGTGATAAGAATGGTGCCTCCACACCAATATTTATTTGTGTGTTGATATGTACCTTTGTTATTCTTTTAATATGAAGAGAGAATCGTTTAACAGAAGACAGTAAGGAGGACATTTTCTTCTACTTAAGACCATTATCATTCCTTAGGTGACTCTATTTTCATGATCATGAGAATTTAGATTATTTACTTTCCTTCCTCATACATTCTTTGTGGCTTAATATGTATTTTGACCAAGTCAAGGTAATAGGTATCATAAGTAGAAAATGGGCATGATCTTCCTCAGGTGTAAGTAATGAAGGTATGTCTTTTGGGGTTGTTGTTAGGTGCCATGATGTTGGTGTCTGATTCATAGAAACCTTATGTACATAGGTAAAACAGTGTTGTTAGTATTTCTCTGCTACTCATAGAGTTTTCAATGGCTGATTTTTTGGGGGGAGTGGGCTGCTGGGTCCTTCTCCCAAGCCCACAGCACCTGGTGTTACCAGCTGGTCTCCCATCCAAGTATTAACCAGGCCCGATCCTGCTTAGCTTCTGAGATCGGACTGGATCTGATGCCACAGTGGTACAGCTCCAGGATATCTTTTGGGGGAGAGAATTTATTGCAGTAATAAAACCAACTGAAAGTCTGTCTGCTTTTATTATTACTATATGTTAAAAATTGTAAAAAATGCTTTATGTATCAAACTGTGAATTTCAGGAAGATATTATAGACATCTAAACCCTTAATACTTAAAAATGTGACCTTATTTGGAATTTGGATTGTTGATGTTGTTAGGTACCATCGAGTAGGTGTACAACTCATAGCTACCCTGAGTAGAATGTACGAAACACTGTTGTCAGTGCTTCCCTGCTGTTCATTGGGTTTTCAGTGACTGTTTTTTGGAAGTGGGCTACCAGGTTCTTCTTCCAAGCCTACAGCACCTGGTATTCCCAGGCAGTCTCCCATCCAAGTACTAACCAGGACCAACCCTGTTTAGCTTCCAAGATCTGATGGGATCAGATGCTGCAGTAGTATGGCTACAGGTGGAATTTGAAATATTATAGATATAATTAGGGAACATAAAGTCATACTGAGGTAGAGCAGGCTACTAATCCAATATATGTGTTAATATTAAATGAAAGCAACCCTATAAAGACAAAGAGATGCAGGGAGAAGGCCGTGTGGAGATGGATGCAGAGAGTGGCGTCATACATCTACAGGTCAAGGAACTCCAGAGACTACCAGCTGGGACAACCAGCTGTTAGAAGCTGGGAGGGAGGTGCGGGACAGATTTCCTCTCAAAGCCCTCAGATGGAGCTGACCTTGCCCACAATAACTGGATTTCAGACTTTTTGCTTCCAGACCTGGAAGAGAAAAGATTGTTGTTTTAAGCCACCTACTTTGTGATACTTCTTCACAGCGGTGTTAGAAAATTATTACAAATGCTCATGATAACATACTCTTCTGTCTCCTAAAAATCACTAATTTAGTTATCAGTGTAACATGAATAAAATAATGCATAATAGAAAATGTTTATAAGTTCTCCAGCCAAATATATTTCTGAACCTCAAACATTTCCCTTTTGATTGAAACATCCCTTTGGATTTAGAGAGGAAAAGTAAAGATAGGAGAATATTTGACATGCAGGGAATTCTCAGTAGACTGGTGGAAAGCTGTGCCTGCCATGTGTTGCTAATGCTTAAGTCGATGTGCTTATGGTACACACTCTGGTATTGATGGTGTGATTTCTGGCACTCACCTACCATAACCGCAGTAAGAATATCTGCATCTTGTCTTGTTATCCAGGTTTTGTTCTGTGTTTTTGTGTTGGTCAGCTTTGTATTAATGTATTCAAATACCTGAGATAATGAAGTGAAGAAGAGGAAAAGTTGATTTGGGCTCATTTTTCCATCCATAGTCGGTTGGCTTTTGAGCCTATAGTGAGGCAGCACACCATAGGAGAGAGTGTGGGGTGGAGCAAAGCTGCTTAGCTCTACTAAGGAAGTAAAAGGGAGAAAGGTGAGCAGGTTGTAGTTTCAGTATTCCCTTCAAGGGTAAAACTCCAATGACCTAACTTCCTCCCATTAAGCATCATGTCTTAAAATTTCTACCTCCTCCCAATTACCCCACAGGCTGGGGACCAACCGCTAGCTCACAAGCCTTTCGGAGACATTTAAAAATCCATACTATAATAGTATCATCCACTTTTGCATGCTAAATTCCAACCCCGCATCAGCACTTCATCAACTACTGGATATCGTCAGGCTTTTGACTTAAGTTCCCCCTTTCATGTCACAGAATGGGTGGTCAGTCTGGAGCCCAAAAGAAGAATGGCAGCAGGACCCACCATGTAGGATCAAATCTTCTGATGACAGAATAATTTCCCACCCAACTTACTAATATTTATTAATTGCTGGTTTGTAAAATTAAATCAACAGGATGATTAAAATAATAAAAATGAAGAAAATATAGACAAACAAATGTTTATTCTTTTTGGTCTTCTCTTTTATCCTAGAGGCTGGTACTGACTAGCAAACACCATTTGCCCCATAATTTTCCCCACATTTAAAGTGCCTGGGATAGATGTTATGCATTCCCAGCCTGTCAGCTTTGGCTGAATTACAGAGTGCTCAATTATGCGCTAATCGAATAGCTGCCCAATGCAGGCCACGTAATGACTTCCTGATTATCTGCCTTTAAATGATGAATGAAATGAATATGTAACATTCTGTTCAAATATAGCATACTTAGCATGCCAAATGAAAACTGATTTTGTGCTACTCTCTCTGAAAAACGTATATTTTATTGTAATTCAGTTCAATGGTTGTTCGGTTGCTTGTTTTCTAGTCATCAAGATAAACATTGAATGAGCTATCTAGAAGAACATTAGTCTTCATTTTTGCTTCCCAGCAGATGCTAAAGGTGTTAAATATTGCTTAGATTATTTGGGTTCTTCTCTTTACATTGTCTCATGGGGAAAAAATTAGCAAGGTCATATTTTCATGAGCAGTTCTTATTGGCAATGTTTCAATATGTTGGCCAAAAATAAAAATAAAATAAAATAACAAAAGAATAAAATCATACTATCACAAATGTGCTACAAAATCAACAGCATTAAAATATGAATCAATTATTTATTGTACAAAATGCTTTTTATAAAACAGCAATTTTTAATATTAGCACCAAAAAAGAATATATGATTTGAAACCTGTTTTTCCCCCCAGTGTATAATGACATGTATAAATATAATAGATCATTGTATTATTCATTTACCTAACTTTATCCTCCATCTACTAATTTCCAAAAGCCAACTCAAGAAATTGTATAGGAAAATTCATTTAATGTAATAAAACTTTTCCCGCTCAACCAGAGAGGGAGAGAAGCTAAGCAAGAAATAAGTAGAAAAGAACTATGGGAGGAAAGAGAAATTTTATTCCTCATTCCAGTTAATCATGTTTAATGTTACAAAACTAAATAGATGCCGAAGCAATGATTTTAGAATAGGTGCTGCATAATATGTTTCATGGGTCAGTTTTTAATAAAAGTTCTCCAAGCTGAGAAAGAGTGAGAGTGAGAGCAAGAGAGAGAGAGAGAGAGAGAGAGAGAGAGAGAGGGAGAGCACATTATCTAACATCCTTTGAAATTTTCTGTTTTACCTATGTAAAGGGAAATTCTTAATTAAAATTTTAAAAATTAAAAATTTACATATGACATTTATTTCAAGATATTGATTGTGCATTCTCCTTAAAATTCTTTCCCCTTTCTCTCCTCATCCACCCTTTTTCTTCCTTCTTCTGTCTCTCCACCTTCCTTCTTTTTCTTTTTTTCCCTACTTCCCCTTCTCCTTTGTCTGCTCCCCATATTTTACTAATAGATGTTTGTATAACATATATTTTAGTAAAATTTTTCCTGAAATGTGGCAAACAATTTAAGTTATAATTATTTATATGTTGTTTCTATTTTTTTGTTTAACAATGCCAAGTACTGTCATATGGGGCTAGAGATACAAGAGTTGTTGTTGTTGTTAGGTGCTGTCTAGTAGAGTCTGATTCATACCAACACTATGTACAGCAGATCGAAATACTCCCTGTTTCTGTGCCAGGCACACGATCTCATTTATGTTATGTTTAAGCCCATTGTCGCAGACACTGTGTCAATCCACCTGGTGGAGGGTTTTCCTTTTTCTCGTTGATCTGCCAACTCTCCCAAACATGATGTCTTTCTCCAAAGACTGGTCTCTCCTGAGTACATGTTTGAAAAATGTAAGATGTAGTCTAGCCATTCTTGCTTCTAAGGAGGACTCTGGTTACACTTCTTCTAGGACAGATCTATCTGTTGGTTCTTTTGGCAGTCCATGGTATATTCAGTAGTAGTCTCCAGCATCATAATTCAAAAGCATCAATTCTCCTGTCTCCCTTGTTCAATGTCCAGTTTTCACAACTATATGATGCAACTGAAAACACCATGGCCTGAGTCAGGCCCACCATTGTCTTCAATGTGACATCTTTACTTTTCAATACTCTAAAGAGATCTTTTGCCACACTTTTTCCCAAAGCAATGTGTGTTTCGATTTCTTGACTGCTGCTTCTATGGGTGTTGATTCTACAGCCAAGCAAAGCAAAATCAGAAAAACGTACAAGAGATATAAGAGTAGAAAACTAAATTCTCTTATCTGAGAGATTTCATTCTAGTAGGAGAAACAAAGAAAGAACAAGTAAACAATATGTTTTCATAATTAATAGAGGATATAAAGAAAATAGAATCATGGCAATGTAATAGAGTTGACTCGGGTTCAAGCTGAAATACTTGTTAGGGTTATTATAGGAAGCCTAAGAGAACAGTGATTTCTACAATGAGACTGATGCATTCTCTAAAATATATCCTAAAGATATCCCAAATTCCAAGATCATTCTATGATCTCCTTGGGGGATCATTCCTCACCCAATTCTAATATGTATTTTAAAGCTCAATGATGTCCTTCTCAAGGACATCCTTGTTACTGATATGTTTATACAAACAATCCACCCTCCACCTAGACCTATTCAGTCAGGAAACTTTGGACTTCATGAGACTTTCTCCCCTTGTTATCTTTACATCTCCAATCATCTCCCATTTCCGCTGTGGATGGTGAAGTTCAGATGGGATATGTGCTACTCCCAAAAGAAGCCATTTCATTACGCATTGCGATTCCATAGAACAACAAATGACAATTTCTCCTCAAGGATCCAGTAGCTCCATTCAGATCTTCCTTAAAAGACAAATCACCATGAGTTATTAAGTGTCCATTGGGAAATTCTATTTGGACTGTACCTTTTGAATTTTCTAATATGATAATATCTACATACTGAAATGGGAATGAGAAAATCTTACATTTGTTCTGGCATTTTGGCTTTTGTTATGTATTGTCTGAATAGATAGCTAATGAAAAATATAGATATATAATCTGTAATCAGCAAAGGTTTTTGACATCCTGCTTCCCAGTCGGAGACAGCATGGTAAATGGTGATGGGTAATCTTCAACCAATTCCTGAAAAGAGAGGGCAAGTGGAAATTGCTCAGCAATAACGTTTCCTACTTTGAACTATGTCCTATGTGTGTATTTTTTTTAAAGTTCTTAGTGTTCCTGATTTCTGTATATAGAAAATACATCATGTGACTATGAGCTTTTCTTTTGAGTAGACAAATCATCATCCATTGTTTAACAAAGCTAGTTGGAAAGAAAACAATGACAGCGAACATTTCTAAGCAGCATTTCACTGTACATTCACTGGTGAAATCTGAAACTCCTATAATAAGAAAGTATTCTCCTCAAGCTAAGGTATCTGTGTTGTTTACTCGCTAACAGCATTGGGGGAACTTTGTTTCTGTTTGTAACTTCACAAACTCCTAAAAAAATCAGTGGTTCCAGCAAAGACAGCTGTGTAACCCAGGCTATCCTAATGCCCACCTTAACTGCTATGTCTGCTTCCTCACTCTGCCCCTGGAATCCAGATTGGCCAAGGGGAAAAGGGGGTGGGTGACTCTGCCTTCAGTGTGACAGCTTCTGCTACACTAAGCTTCATAGCATTTCATTTGTGTTGTTATGAAAATCCATAGCCCCTATCTCCTCCACTCTTTGTACTTAACATCTTGATGATATCCTATCTTTATAGGTATTAATAAATTCTTTGGAACTCCCAACACCCAAAATCTAGCTATGCCTTTTGAGGGAGATTGGTGATGGTGCTTACTAATTCTTCTTAGACTGCTTCTTTTCACATAGATGAAATGACAGCTGGGAAAAAATGAACCAATAAATTAAGATGATCCATAAGAAACTTTCTAAACTGTTACTAAAAGATCATTCAGTACATAGATTTATAATTTACCATAATAATAGCCACTCTTCCTTGAGCTGCCACAACTTGATGGCTTGCTACATGTTTTATATGTTTAATTTAATGCACTATGTTATCATTATGTTATATGGGTGTGTTATTTTGATAATAACATAGGACATTAAATTATATATAAATATGTATTATTCTAATATGTAGAATTTAGTGCAGTGCTATCATCAGAATTTTGTTTTTAGTAAAACAGGAACAATGTGTACCACCCAGCCCTGTAGTCACTGTACTCAGATAATGCCTGTTCCAAGTGCCTGGCACATAGACACTACCTCAATATCGCTGTGATTACTATGATTTGGTTTTTATTGTTTTTTTTTTTTCTATCATCCTTTCATAATAGATGAGAATTCTAAGTTCCATGGAAATTAACTTGCTTAAAAAGTTCCCCCGTCATGGCAAGGCTCAGGCTTAAATCAAGAACTGAAATCCTAGTTTGCATAACCATTTTCTTTTCACTTTACATCCGGGCATTCGGTTGTTTTGTGACACTGAGTCTGGAGTCTTCCTGATTGCCTTCCTTGCTTTATGCATATTATCTTTCTTTTAAACTTTGTTCCACCATTCCACTTGTTTCTTTCCTACCATAGTTCCTGCAGTTTCTTACAGATTTTGCTTCTCACCAGGGCTCCCCGTAGGGGTCCAGGAGGATGACTTTAGGAAATAACCTCGGAAGCCTCCCCTTTACTAATTCCCCTCACTTCATCTCATTCTTCACCCTCTCTGCCTGTGAGAACTTTGCATTTATTTTCCCTTAAATACATTACGATATATATTCATTTTAAAGCTGCAGTTATGGAAAACATAGCCTAGTAATTCTATTAAACACTTGAAAAAATATTTTACAGTTTTTGTTGCATTAATGTTCATCAGGGAAACTTTGAAATACATACCAGAGAACTCAGGGTCAGGACCAGAATGAAGTAAACGCAGTGCCTGGGGTGCAGGACTGAAAGAGGCTCCTTCTTTCACACCCAGTTAGCCGAGTTTCAGCGTCTCCCAGGGAGCGCCTCCTTACCTTTGCATCATGGGAGCTTCCCTTGCCTCACTGTGGCTTGGGCATTGGAAGGACCGTCCAGGTAGTTCTTCCTAGACTCAAAGGTATGTTCTCAAACTCTTCCCTTCAGAAGCAGGACACGTTGTTATTTTGGCTTTTTCTTAATAAGGTGCTTTCACTGGCACCCCTGTTGGAATTTGCTATGACATGATAACAAGTTTAAAATCAGACAACGTTCCAGTGGAGGCCCGGTGTTCAAAGTATAATAAACAGCTCCCCAAAGATTAGAAAATGAATATTTAACTAGATGACTACATTTGATTTCCTTCATTCATTTTTTATTATTTCAGCAAAAACCTTCTTGACAGAAATCACATTGACAGGGTGTTAATATCTTCTGGTAAATGAAAGCTGTTATTATAATGGAGTTAGTATTTCTTTACAATATCATCTGGTAAACTCTGTTGACCAGTGGTTTTCTTCATATTTATGATGTAGGGGATTCTGTGCAGATTGTACTTTAAAAGAAGAAAATTGGTCCTAAGAGGCTGGTAATTATAATGAAACTAGTTATATTAATTAGGTTCTGTTTACAAAGAGCCTGATGATTTTTTTAAGGAGAAAAAATTAGCTTCCTCTGTAGAAGCTTTAAGTACTTAATTATTGTTATTTTCCTTTCAGAGGCAAAGGGAAACATCATGTCCATCAAAACAGAATTCCATGCAGAGTTTTAGGCTCCTCCTTGAAAAGCAAGACCCAAAAAGCAAAGCTCTATAGAGCTGACAGTTATTAGAAATTAGCAGTTAGTAGAGTTACCTTGGAAATAGAAGCCCAAACATCTGCCTTTATATTTCCACTGTGTGTGTCTTGTGATTATAGTTCCAGAAACTCTTGGGCAGGTAGAATGAAAAACATTTTAGAGCCTCAACGTCAGATTCTGCTAAGTAGGTATTTTCCAATTATCACAATTGACAGTTTTCATCTGATTGCCTATTCCAACTAAGAGAACAGTCCCAAAGCAATGCAGGAACCTGATGAAATGTTGAGCTGCTCTGCACTTGTGTGTAGTCCCACACATTGCCTTGTCACTTCTATTCTTTATAGTTGGAGAGGACCCAAATGCAATTCAGTTCTTGTTGTTTTTAACTTATGCTGTGAAGATTAAAAGAAATTCACATGGATGTTACTGTTGTGTGTTGTAAATTCTCTAAGATGCTCATGGAAGGTTGAACCCAATAGAACAGCATTGCTTGAGAGATAGTTGACAGAGTATAAGGTGTCCTGTCTCACAAACTTCATGGTGCTTGCCACTGTATGCTTTTGAACTGAATTACACTAGGTCCATACCTAAGACAAATAATGACTTCTGGTTCTCTCTCTCTCTGAATGGTGAAATGAAATGAATACTTCCACCTCATAGAGAAACAAATAAATAGCTTTTGTGACCTTTGGGAGGAAAGTGAAGCTATTGAAAGCAGAGGTAGTTCTTTTTAAAACATGTGTCTTGACTTCCCTATCATGTTTGTTAATGGCTCTGGTGGCAGGCATTGCATTTCAGAATCTGCTCAAATCCTCAAGGAAGCAGCAACTGAGACTGAAGAAAAACTGGCTCTATCAGGTTAATCTAGGATTTCCAAACTGGGTTGAGATCAAAAAAGAGACCCAGAGTTTCCCAGTGAATGGAGATCTTGGTTTATTCATATAAAGCTTTTCTGTCACCCACTCCAGCATGATGCTTCTGAAATGCAGAAACCTGTCACTTGTGAGATAAACCCACTAATCCACCTCTGTCCCTGGCATTCTCTGTGTTCTGTGGGCAGATCTGTTCTGTGTGTATATTTCCTATCACTTATGCTCAGCCTACCTTTGTGTCATAAGCTGATAGCTTTACTCGATGCTTTTCCTGTCTTCCAGATTCATCGAAAACATCCAGACGGCTCTGTGTGGTGTTTTGAAAGCAGCCCCGAGTTGAAGCTCTTCTACAGGTAATCCCCAGGAATGACAGCACCTCTGTCATAAACCTAAAGAGTTGCTACTGTGTTCACCTCATCAAAACATCTGTGAATTCTTGTTCTTAAGTGAATATGCAAATCAACAGTAGCCCTTTGGTATTTTTGTTTTCTGTCCTGACTATTCTAACCTTTCTTGTTGCTCACATGAAGTAAAAAGAAAAGGTATATCTTTATCAGAAACCAAACGGGTGTTCCTCCCTCCTTCTAGTCTAGGTTTGTTATCTGGACCCTTCGCTTCACTCTGAATTCACTACAAATCATAATTTCCCTGCACATCAATTCATCTCTAAGCCAGAAGTTGCTTACTCATAAAGATAATGTCTGATTCTCAACATCATTTTATAATATCCAGTGCCGGGTGTGGAATTGCTAGGGGACAGCTGTTTGAATGAATGAGTGAACTAATAGTAGCAGCAAACTTAAGGAAAAAGATCTTATGATCCATAATAAATCTGACTATAATATTCGACCATCTATGACACCATCAAGTTTCACTTTTCTGTGTCCATAGCTTTTACTTGTTGTTAGGTGCCGTTGAGTCAGTATCCAGCTCATAAGCGACCCTACGTACAACAGGCGAAGCACTATTGTCGATGCTTCTCTGCTGTTCATAGCGTTTTCAATGGCAGATTGATTTTTGGGAGTGGGTTGCCAGACCCTTCTCTCAAGCCTACAGCACTTGGTATTCCCAGGTGGTCTCCCATCCAAGTACCAACCAGGGCTGACCCTGCTTAGCTTCTGAGATCTGATGGGATCAGATGCCACAGGGTTACGGCTGCAGGCGTTAGCTTTTACTAGTGAGATCTTCTTCTTTCCTTTTCCTCTACCGGACCTTCCTGCCTTGGCCATCCTGTTAACTGAGCTCTTGATGATGTACCCTTTCCCTTTGCTGTGCATATTGCAGTGAAGAGAGAAAGTACATATTGGTGGGAGACCTGATGTATTCTAATGAGGCTGTCTTAGAGCTGGTGGCTCTCACCCCGGGACAGTTCTTCTTGTTACCCAGAATGTTTCAGCCTAAGCATTAGCCAGTTGGTGAATGAGATGTTGGAAGAATTCCAAGCTATAGTTAATTATTTGCTTCTTTGGCACTTGACTGTCTTTGCCGTCTCCATGGATGCCTTTTCTCTATTTAGGAAACTATTTATTTATTTATTTATTTTGCATCTCTAACCTTATTTACAATTTTCTCCCATTAAATAGAAACAGCATTGTATGAAGGCAAATTACACATTGCATTGAATTTGTTGAAAAGTTTTAAGAAGGCAATGAGAAAACATATGTAATAACACTTTGGAAACTATAAAGAATCCTGCAACCAAAGGAAACATAATTTTTTAGTTATCATTCACGTCACTATTTGACAAACACATGGAAATATCTAACATCTGGGCCTGTGACATGAGACACTTCTGTAGTTTTGTGGGACTTTAGTGGATATTTTAGTTATTTTTTTATTTTTAATACAAAATACATTGCTTGTGTATAAGTGCGTTTTCTATAGGGCTGGAGTATTTTTGTGTGTGCGTGTGTTTTCCAGTTCATTCCTTTCATTTTGCTTTTGTGTGTTCATGTCTACAGAGAATAAACTTTATGATAATGCTGATATTTCAACTTCAAAAAATGATAAATCTATGGGATTTTGGCAGCAGGCATGGATGGGCAGGAAAAACAACAAGCTGAGGAAAAATTAAATAGTTCCCAAAGAGCATTTTACTTACTGAAATACAATCCCAAAGGAAATTGCTCTAATGTGAAAAACTTATGATAAGACCTCTTGATAATAGATACATGCAAGCTATGGTCAGAGGAACTGAGAAATTGATCAGTTGCAGGTATTGACTGCTGTGTCTGAAGCCAATCCATGAGTGAATTCTGAAATAGTACCCTCTGCTGCATAGATACTTTGGCAGCCTTAGTATTATTGATCTATTGGAGACAAAGAAGAAAACGTTCTGATCGGTATGCTAAGAAAAGTTTGCTTCCTGGGGAAGACAGCCTTATGTCTAACTTTTCATTGCAGTTATGAAGACCACCCAGGAAGACAGAGGTTTGAATTATTAAAGAAACTGAGTTATCTAGCCTTGAAACTGAATTTTCAATATTCTGCAAATTTTATAACATCTTGTTTGGAAATACACAATTTTTTTACCTCGTTGTTAGAGATAGAAAGAAAGATAATGTGCTCAGAAGTGAGAAAAGTTAGCCATGACACTAACATTCCATAGAATTTATTAACTCATAACTTAGGTTTTAGATAAAACTTAAGAGTGGATGTCTTAGAATTTGAACGGCTGTCCCACTGTTTGATGTTATGTCAATACCAAAATAATCTCTGGAGAAAATTAAGGTTGTGGATAATATTTTTAACCTTTTTGTCTAGATAAAATGGTAAAATAGTAATTAAGTTTTCAGCTCATTCATGAAGCCTTTTCACTTAAAATATCCTATTTTCTTATTTTGACATTTATTGAGCCTCTTTTAAACACAAGAATAAAGCAGAGAGTACTGCAAGGGGGAATGAGTACTGCACTGTTTTGGAAGACACTCTAGCTAGTAGCTAAGGGTGAGGGCTTTGGAATAATACAGGTCTGAGATCAATCCTAATTGCTATTTTTCTACTTGTATAATATTTGTTCTTGTTTTTCTTTTTTCTTTTTCTGTGGTACTTAAGGGTTGAACCAAGTTTCTCATATATACTTTGCAAGTGCTCTATACCTGGGCTGCCCACTTTTTATTTTTTACCCACAACCTACTTCTTATTTTTTATTTTGAGTCAGGGTCTGGCTAAGTTATGCAGGCTGCCTCTGGCCTTGAGATTGTGATCTTCTGCCTCTACCTCTCGCTCAAGTCACTGGGATTATAGGCGAGGACTACCATGCCTGACTTCTACTTGTGTAATCTTGGCGATCAATATAACAAACTTCAAATTATAGTTTGCCAACCTGTAAAGTGGGAAAAGAACCACCACCATGTGATAACTTTATTTGAAAGGTTAATTGAGAAAATGAGGAAAACACATAGCTGTGTCTGGAATAAAATAAATACTCTAAATATGTTAGCTATGGATGTTATTCTAATAACTATATAGAGGATACAGTGAAAAAGACAGAAATTTACTTGATTCAAATGCTAACATGCTTTGCTGAGTTGGTAAGTGAGTTGGGTCCGACTCATAGCAACTCTCATAGGGTTTTCATTGGCTGATTGTTTTGAGATTGCTTTGGGAGTGGATTGCCAGGTCCTTCTCTGGTTTTTGTGGTCCTGGAGATTGAAACTAGATCCTCAGAGAATACAGAGCAGGCACTCAACCAATTGAGCTAATCCCAAGCAATATATACCTATATATCAATACATGTATATCTATAGCCATCTCTCACTTGTGTGTGCTCTCTCTCTCTCCAACTCACTGAGAAGTGCCATGGGGACTATGGGGACTGGAAGAATCTCTTCTTTCTCTCATGATAACTCTGTAAATATATTTTGATCCCACTTTTCCTTGAGTTGGAAGTCAGGCCTGACAGCATATAAATTCCAAAAATAGAAATGTGACATCTTCTTCCCACTTTAACGGGAGTGCTCCTTAGTGCTTGCTAATGAGAAAAACTTCCATCAGAAGCCAAACAGCGTGTGACCTCAGATGAGAACTGGGAAAGGTCAAGCCAAAGTTATAAAACAATGAGTCAGGTCAAATGATGACATCGGATAAGCCACTGGTAAGAATCAGGTGGCTACAAGGAGATGGTGTACCTGCATGGAGAAGAGAAATGAGTGTAAATTGTCATGATGAATTTAAAAAGCACATTACTTGACATCAATCCTTTGCTGTCAAGGCAAAAAAGTACTCTTAAACATCAAAGTATTGATGCAAATAATGGGAAAATGCTGCTTTCAAAGTAGTATGGCCATATAACACAAAAATATTTGGTGTCATGGGAAATAGAGGTAGGACCATAGTACAAATTACAGTTCAAATAGAAGGGTCCTGCTTGAAGATATATATCCATTGGTCTACCTGTGAATGTGGGCTGGGACTTAGCTCAGTTGATAGAGCATCACTCTGCAGTCTCTGAGTTCCAGAGTTCAATTCCCAGCACCACACAAATGGGAGAAGGTCATGGCAATCCACTCCAAGGCAATCCTGAAACAATCAGCCACTGAAAACCCTATGAGGGTCACTATGAATTGGACCCCACTCAATGACCCTAACAACAGCAACCAATGAAAGCTTCCAGGCCTTGGTACAAATGAATGTCTCAGGCCATATTTGGGGTTGATTCATTCATCTGTTTATTCACTTGTTTGTTGACTTGTTCATTGTTTATTTTGTTAGGCAACATGATCATTCTATAGTCCTTTTCTGTCAACTCTTTCATCTCCACACTAGTGGCCTCTTTGTTCTATTTTACTTTATTTTTCTTTTGTAGCCAAGACAGACAGACACTATTTCTAATCATCAGCCACTCGATCATTGTTGCTGAGCGTATCTCTCTGTTGTCATGCTTTCCCTCGGCAATCAAATTCCTCTCCCAGGAACATTCAGGTAGATCTCTGTAAACATGCTTTCCAATATGCTTGCTGCTCCCCTGCATGAAAGCCTTCATTGACTTTCTTTGGTTCTTAGAAGAAGATCTGAATTCTTTACCTTGACCTAATATCCCTGCATGGTTTTATTGTCACCTAACTCTCCAGCCCCAGGGCACACATCTCTTCTGTGTGCTAACCACTGTCTGGCTAGCTTGAGCTTCTTTCTCTCTCTGGAATGGTCCAGCCATTTGCTTGACCTGAAATGTCTTTGACTGGTTTTCACCCCTGTTTCCCGAAGTGCCTTGTTCTCATCCTTCATCTGTGTCTCAGCTCAGATATCACCTAATTAGAGAGGACACTGTTGACTAACAGAAGTACTCTGTCTTCACTCCATTTATTGAATTTCTTATAGCATTTATCACAACTTATTATTATTTTTGTTTATTGATTTAACCACTTTATTATGGCCTCCCTTACTCCCGTTACTATGTAAATTCCATGAGATTAAAGATTTTCTGTCTTGATTGTGACTACCTCCAAGAGTCAGGAAAAAAAGTTTGGCCCTTGGTAGGTGCTCAATATTTTTTAACAAATAAATGAATAAATCTCAACCTTGTCATGGTTCATGATCTTTCATGCTTTGAGTCATTCGGTGTATATTGAAGATCTAGCATGAGAAAGAACTTAGACCCTAGGGACATATAGATTAGCAAAGACTTAATTCCTTCTATGTTGTTGTTGCTGCTGTTAGATGCCGTTGAGTTATGTCCAACTCATAGTGACCCTAGGTACAGCAGAATAAAACATTCCCTGACACTGTGCCATTCCAGCACTATGTCAGTGCTTATCTGCTATTCATAAGGTTTCTGATGGCTGATTGCTTCAGGATAGGGTTAACAAATATGCTGCTGCTTTCCTTGGTGAATTCTTGGAGTGCTGTGTATAGAGAGATATTGGAGATTTGTCTCCACTCATAAAAGGACGCCCGCAAACCCACAAGGGGAAGTGGAAATACTCATGGCATAGACGTGTCGTTTCTGCTTAATAAATCCAAAAGAACAAACACATTTTCAAAATGCCTTTCTTGTGGTTTTTTGTAAGTATTTCATATATGACATGTCACTTTTAACCATAGAACTTTTTGTCCACAGGCAAAAATCACATTGCTCCCTCCCCTGCTCTCCATTGTCCCTTGCTCCTCTCCTTTGCCAAATGGTCATTCTCCATCCTTCAGGTGCCTCTTCTGTAGCCTTTCATCGCTGGCTCCATTTTAACCTTCCTGAGACTAGGCTAATTCTTCTGTCACCCTGGGCTTCCCCTTCAGAGCACTTGTCCTGTTTATTCTTGTACATGTACCCAAGTCATTAGCTGATTATTACCTGTCTCTCTGGCTGGACTGTACTCCATGAGGATGTCTGTCTTTGTTTTGCTCTCTATTGCCAACACCAACTATCTGGGATCAAACTGTTTTCCCCAGATCCCTGTCAGGTTAATATTATCCCTATACAGAAGCACCAAAAACGATATCACCTTTTAATATTGTCCTTAATGATGCATTCCCATTGCTGTAGCTTTGTGTTATCTAGAATTGATGCTTTTATCCAGTAAATATTTTGTGTATTTATTTTTTTTGTAATACTTGGGGTGGAACCCATGGCCTCACGTTTGCATGCTTTGCAAGTACTGTACCACTGAGCTGCACCCCAGCCCATTTTTTTGTTTGTTTGTTTGCTTTTACATTTTGAGATGGGGTTTTGCTAAATTATGCAGACTGCCTCTGGTCTCGAACTTGTGATCCTCCCACCTCTGCCTCCCGAGTTGCTGGGATTACAGGCGTGCACCACCGTGCCTGGCTATCAAGTAAATAATTTTTGATCTACCATAATAAAAGATTATGAAACAGTTAAAAAACCACAATGACAAACAGGTATTTGTATCACACAGCAACAGGTGAGACTTGGTAAGGCCCATAAAATTTCTACCTTTTGGTAGAGCCTGTTGGAAGTACCATCCAAATAGTTTTGCATCTATTATTCACTACCATCTTTAAATTTGTTTTTTGCATCTTATATCATGGAGATTAGCAATTAAACTCTCCCTATCTTAATAGAAAATGCATTATAAATAGTCATTTTTCCTTCTTTGTAACTTGTGTCCTCTCTCCCCTAAGACGTTTTCGGCATAAATAATGTTGCTCTATTGAATAAGTGATTTACTTCACTTAGTGAATTTTGCTCAGCTTTTTTATTAAAGCACACTCCACAAGTCCTCTTCCCACTTTTCAAAAAGTGAATATTTGAATGGAAGAAGCTACTTATACTTTCAGAGCTAGCTACTTATATTTATAACCTTGAGGTTGCCTTTGATCCTAAATCAGCTTTTAATTACCATTGTAGTTACATTGGGTGAAAAAAATGATTCTATTATTTCCAGAACACAGCAAGAATATGACCAATACTATCTCATGAGTACAGTTATTTTAAGGCTCTTATTACTAATTATAGTTGGTTTATTATAATTCATTGTTCACTGGCCTTCTAGGCTATTTACTTAAGGTTCTATTCAGCATTACAGCTGCTTCTGCAGCTGCTATTGCTCTAAGATTCTACAACTTCATAAGAATAACAGGGATCCTATTTGGAAGGTGTAATTGGGCTCAAGGCTCTTAATTTAGTGTCCTCTGGACTATGCTCCAAAAGGGTGCATTTTTACCAACTCTAAGAAGAGGTTAAGATTATAAAGAGAACGCTACATGAACACTTTAACCATTATAAACAGACAGTAAGGAAACTATTCTTTTATGTATTTGTTGAGCTAGCTATCCATATTTAGTTTTTCTTTTGAATTAGATACCCACTTTTCAAAAATTTTTTCTAATTGCTTCTTTCATAGTCACACGTCAATTCCTAAATTGCAACTAAGAAATACTAGGTCTTTAAGGTTTCTATGCAGTTTATTTATTGGACAAGAATTATTGAGCACCTACTGTGTTTCTGCAACAAATTTTAAATTCAAGCAAACATTTATCGGCAGAGAGATACAAAACCAGCACATTCAATATCTTCCTGTAGGCTCAGGAAATTCTTACTTTCTGGTTATTAGGCACTTGAACAAAGTAGCTGCATCAAAGTTTGCAACAACATTCTACTAATTTTCTACTTAAATCAGGTTAACAGAATCATCCAATAAGTTTGAGATGTGAGTTTCAAAAAGGGGGAAAAAGTGATTGTAGCATGCTTTGGACTAAAGACATTTGTTAAAATATTCAGGCTGTGAGGGGGGGTAAGATTTACTCTTTCATCCAGTTTATACAAGCACAGATTTTTAAAGCATCACTCTGTCACAAATGAAAAATTATTTCATGTGCCTTATCCTAATTACTGCCTACAGCCGTACCACTGTGCTGTCTGATCCCATCAGATCTCAGAAGCTAAGCAGGGTCAGACCTGGTTAGTACATGAATGGGAGACCACCTGGGAACACCAGGTGCTGTAGGCTTGGGTAAAGGACCTGGCAACCCACTCTCAAAAACCCATCAGCCATTGAAAACCCTATGACTAGCAGAGAAACACAATAGTGTTTTGTCTGTTGTACATAGGGTCTCTATGAGTCGGACACTGACTCGATGGCATCTAACAATAGCAACAATCTGTGTTATCAAACCTGATAAGGAAAACCTAGACAGGGTATGTAAAAATACTTGTCTTAGATATCTGTAGATCCCCAGATGCTGGCTAATCTCCATTTGGACCATGCATTTCTGTTTAGACTAGGTCAAATGTGAATTAACTTTCGGGAGAGCATGATCTTAGGTACAAAGACTATTATGTCCCACTGTCTGTTGTTGTTGTTGTTGTTGTTACCTACTGTCAAGTCGGATCTGATGCATAGTGATCTTAAGTACAGCAGAATGAAACACTACCCAACACTGTGCCATGCAATGATCTTTTCATGTTTGAGTCCATTGTTGCAGCCACTGTTTCTTCTCATTTTGAGTCATGCCACAGCAGCTAAAGGAGGTCCCAAGAGTTTACTCCATTCCCATCATTAAGGTAGACTCTTTTTGAGGAGGCAACTCTTCTCCAGTCATTTCTTGAATGCCTTCCAGGCTGGGGTGCTCATTTTCCAGCACCATATTTGATAGTGCTATTCTGCTATTCATAAGGTTTTCAATGGCTAATTGTTTTGAGAGTGGGCTAGCAGGTCCTTCTCCCTAGTCTGTCTTAGTCTGGAAGCTCAGCTGAAGCCTGTCCACCACAGGTGGCACTGCTGGCATCTGAAATATCAGTGGCAGAGCTTTCAGCATCACAGTAACGTGCCACCCCCACAGCACAAGAAGCTGACAGACACGTGGGGGTCACTGTCTGTACTGAAGTCCTTTTTGTGTGTGTATGTGTGGTACTGGGGGTTGAACCCAGGTCCTCACGCCTGCATGTTCTGCAAGTGCTGGGCCACTGAGCTGCATCCCAGCCCATTTTTTTTTTTTTTTTTTTTTTTTTTTTTTTACTTTTTGAGACAGGGTCTCAATAAGTAATACAGTCTGCTTCTGGTCTCGAACTTGTGATCCTCCTGCCTCTGCCTCCCAAGCCGCTGGGATTATAGGCATGCGCCACTGCGCTGGCACTGTACTGAAGTCTTTAAAAGTAAACTGCAAGCCATATTAAAGGAAGGCCGACATCTCACCTGGTGCCTGGATACCGGAGAAGTTACACAATCGGTAGTCTTGCCAAAGGTCTGCAACAAAGACAGAGACAAGCTGGTGATGGAGATCTAGGGAGAATGTGCCACGTGTAAAAATCTCATCCTCGCAGAGGCCAACCAGCAGCCAGACCAGACCGAGCCAGAGGAGACAGGCAGCGTCTCCTCACCAGAATCATCTGAATCGTTCCATTAAACAAAGACAGATATTTGGCATATTTTCTTCTTCTAGACATTAATCCTAGAAAGCTAGAAGTTGAAGATGATTAGCAATCCAAACTAAAAATAATCAACAAAGCCATAGTTTGCTTTCTAGCCCTTACCCCACACATTAGGACCTAAATTTAAGGTGTATTTAGTAACAAAAGTGGATGATTCAAGAGAGTTAGACTGGTTTGAAATAAGTCTGCTGGTTATAAGGTTTTTTCTTGTCTACTTTATTGAGGTAAAGTATATGCAACCTGAAATTTACCATTTGTAGGTGTATGATTATTTCCGTAGCAGTAAGTCTGCTCACATTGCTATGCAAACATTGCCACCATTTATCTTCAGAACTTTTCCGTCATCTGCAATGAAAACTTCATACCTATTAAAGCCTAGTCCTCATCACCCTAGTCCTTGGCAATCCCTGATCTACCTCCTGTTCCTGTGATTTTGACCCCCTGATTACTTCATGTATGCGGAGTCATACAATATTGTCCTTTTACAGCTGACTTATTTCACTTAAAAAAAAATGGTTCTGTTTGTTGGTTTTTTTTGTTTATGGCACTTGGGGGTTGAACCCAGGGCATCACACATAGTTTGTAAGTGCTCTTCCACTAGGATGCACCCCCAGCCCATTTTTTTTTAATTATTAAATATTGAGTCAGGGTCTTGCTAAATTTCACAGGCTTCTTCTAGCCTCGGACTCGCTATCCTTCTTGGCTAAGACCCCCAAATCACTGGGCTTACAGGTGAGCATCGCCACACTATAAAATGTCTTTAAGGTTCATCCATACCATAGCACATGTCAGAATTGCCTGCCTATGTAAGAAGGAGTAAATGTCATTGCACATGTATGTCATATTTTGTTGATGGGCACTTGGATGGTTTCTGTGTTTGGATTATGGCAAATAGTGATGCTACAAACAGAGAGTACTAATATCTGCTTGGATTGAGAGTACTAATATCTGCTTGAATTGAAAGTACTAATATCTGCTTGCTCTCAGTCCTCTTGGGCACATCCCAAAGTGGAACTGCATCCCTATATAATAATTCTTATGCTGAATTTTTTGAAAAACCACCAAACTGTTTTCCACAGTGGCTCAATCATTTCAAATTCCCACTAGCAGTGCTCAAGGGTTCCATTTTCTCCTCATCCTTGTCAATACCTCTGATTTCCTCCCATCCTTCCTTTCTCCTTCCTTCCTTCTCTCCTTCTTATTAGATATCCTAGTGAATCTAAAGTAGTATCTCATTATGATTTTGATTTGCATTTCCCTAACAATTAGTCATGTTGAGCATCTTTCCAGGTGTTTGCTGGCCGTTCATGTGTCTTCTTCTGAAAAATGTTTGTTCAGGTCTTTTCTCTACATTTAAAATTCTTTGTTATTCTGTTAGGTGGTAAAAGTCTTCATATAATCTGAGTATTAATTCCTTATCACACACATAAATTGCTAATGTTTTCTCCCATTCTGCATTGTATAAGAACAGTTACAAAATTTGCCTAACATGTCTGTTGTATGGGGGGTGGGGTTAAGCTCAGTTGGTAGAGTGCTGCTTTGTGTTCTCTGAGGCCCTGGGTTTGATCCCCAGGTCTGCCAGAAAAAAAAAATAGAAAGAAAGAAAAAAAAATAAAGAACATGGCAGCCTACTCCTGAAACAATCTCGAAACAATCAGCCATTGAAAACTCCATGAACGTCTCCACTTGTCAGACTCAACTTGGCAGCACCTAACAATACCAACAAGTCTATTATATAGCAAGATAATGGAAAGAACACAGTGAATAGTGAGATTAGTAGTAATGATTTGAAAACGTAAAGAGTTTTTAGAAATTAGTTTTAATACCTCAACAAGTTAGAACTATTTATTTTGGTCATATCTTCTATACTAAAACTGAAAATCAAATCAACCCTCAGTGGCATACAGCATGAAGCAGTTAGTTGACATCCAGCCCTGTTGGTTGACATGTCATTGGCCAGAACAGGCTGGCCCAGCTACTAGGGCTCTGCTCTACCTGATATTCACACTTCGCCTAAGACCAGAAGGTTAAGTGTGGTCTTCTTATGAGATGGCAGAATCTTAAAGGAACAAGCAAAACCAAAGGGACCTTTAAAGTTGAGGGTTAGAATTGCCATGTTGCCATTTCTTCCTCATTCTTTTGGCCAAATAAAATCTCATAGCTAGACCCTTGCTAGGGATGAAAAAAAAAATGTATTCTCTCCCCACAACTGAAAAAATGAAAAGCCGCATGGTAAAATGAGTGAAAGTAAGTAGCCTACACTAAGGTCTTTGGTAGTTTTAACGACAAAAGTTAATTTCTTTTGTTGTACCTAGTATTTCACTCATGACTTTCCTTTGTGAGGGAATGGAACCTAGAATCCAATTCCCCCTGTGCTCTGCACTTTGTAGCATAGAAAGTAGTGGGAAAGAAAGAGTAACCACAGAAACAAGGTCAAAAGAACTGGCACCTAGTATATGCAACTGACTGATGGGAACAAGGCCGTGATGAGGAAGTGGTGTTTGTTAACCTTTTAGATGAGACTCATCTCTTTCTCCTTTGGTTTATGTTTGGATTCATTTTAAATTAAATGTAAATTTGCTGCTACTTCATACACACCGGGTTTCCTTGCTAGTTCTGGACAACTTGAGGCAAGATACCATGCCTTATCATAAAAAATACTACCACCAATAAACAATGTTTATGAGGCACTTATCATATGCCTGATGCCATGTTAAATGCAGCACAAATATTATTTAATTATCCAAACAATAATCTGTTATAAATAACACAATCTTTATTTCACAGAAGAGAAAACACAGAGACATTAAATTACCAGACAAAGTCATACAGTGTCTTTACGTGGTGGCCAACTCTGAATAGCAGATCAAACTGTACAGTAGATCCACAGGTGTATAATAAGCATGATTCAGTGGCATAGGGTCCTATGTTGACAACTGTTCAAAAAAGTGTTTTCCAAAAATGAAAAATTCCATTTGTTAGAACCACTAGAAAGTAAAAGTAATCACAAAGTGAAATAAATAATTCTATTGCATCTTCAGCATGGTAAGAAGCTCACAGGTTATCCATTAGTATAAAAGTAAAATAAAGATAGATTATGTCCTCTCTCTTGGAAAGAGACCTGCCACTGTAGTGGCTGTTACTAAGGTACTTATCTCTCAGAGTTTTCTTTTAGTTATATTCTGGCTTCCTTTATTATTCTTGGTGGTGGTGTTTTTCACCAAAGCTTTCATTGCTTAATAAATTTGGAGAGAAGAAATAAATTTAATATATAATTTAAAGGATTAAGACATGCTCTTATATTAATAATAAGCATATAAAAATCTCATGAGAAAAAGTCCTCACATTTTTCTTTCATTAAAGGAGATTTACAATAGCTTAAAATTGAGTTATAATCAAATCTTTGGATCCAGATGTATCCTGTTTTGCTTTTCAAAAGACTTTTAAAAAATAGTAGTTCTGTGACCATTTTTACACAGACTGCACTTATTTGGATTCAGAATAAGATATGAGTTTTAACATTATTATGAAAATAATATGAAATAGAATAAGATGGTCTGAATGGTTAATTTCATATAGCCAGAACACTGTGCAAACTTAAATGATATTAATGCTTTCATTTTTTTCACAGTCAATATTTGCATTTCTTGATAGTGAAAATCTGCTAAAAATCAAATGAATCATGATCATGAGCAACTGAGGATTATTTTAAAAGAGACCTTAAAGTTTAGCTACATATCTGTTGGTTGAGGTAAAAAATGTACACATTGGGATGTGAGAGGTCTAATTCAGCCGTCCATGCCTTCTAACATGTTTGGCTGATAGTAAACATCATACTTGGAACCAATAAGTAGTGCTGTTCTTTATTTAGAATTGCCTTAGTGGAAAAATAGCAGCCTACATTCACCTTTTAGCAGGCCTACTTTATGATGTGAATTATTTACATAGCAATGATTTCTGAATGGGTATTCTTCCACTTTACTTACAAAAAAAATAGTTCCCTTTTAAAGAAATAAATCAGGTAAACATTTAAACTTCTGCAAGCATTATTGAATTCTGAACAAAAGCCTATCAGACACATCAAATTCTATGCCTTCTGAAAGTAATCATCATTATAAAATTCCTCGTGAGACCCTATTTATCTTTTGTGAAGGAACAGAGTATCACTTGGGCACAGATTTCAAGACAAAACAACCAGCTAATATTTTTCTACATATTGAAAATAAATTAGTAAATTTGTGCCAGAAGAGACTTTGATTTTTTAACAGAACCTTTCTCCGGACCATAGATAAAACTAATTCCCACCTCCTCAATCTGGTCCTTTATTTTTCAATATAAAATAAGTGCAATGCCTTTGAAAAGTGGTGGTAGCTTCGCTTTACAGGCACAATGTGGCATGTGCAACCTTCCCTAGTTTAGAAAGCCAGCAACAAATCTTGCAAGAATTGTGTCTAAAACAAGGAGGGACCTACGGAGCAAGTCCCTATAAGTGAGTTGCATATACTGGGTGTCAGTTCTTTTGACCTTGTTTCTGTGGTTATTCTTTCTTTCCCACCACTTGCTCTGCTATAAAGAGCAGAGCACTGGGGAAACGTGTTTTTGTTTTAACAATAATGGAGCCATACAGGCTGGACTTGGACCAGCATGTTTTATAAAGTTAATGTTGAGAGCTTGATTTAGGGCCACTCTTTTGAAAAGTATGTAAAGCAAAGCTTGCACTCCTCCCATCTAGATGTTTATGATTTCCTTCCAGTTGCTAATCTAAGGTTTACTACTTCAGTCCTACCTTAGATAACAACCAAACAGCACTAAATCTCCATCTCTTCTTAGCTCTATCCATAGAGAACTTAACTGAGTTGTAACTAACTTATATTGTCTATGCTTGTCATACCAACTTCACATAACTAAATTTATATTGCAATGATATGAAGTTATGCTATACTCCTACTTTTCAAAAAATCTGTAGTAATTTTCATTATATCAGAGGCCAGATTTCTAATCAGGTTCTTCTAGAAAATGGACACAACTTTCCTGGAGAATTCTTCCACTTCAAGAGATAGTTTGTGGGTTCCACTCATCCACAGGTTCTATACCAAATGTCATCTTTTCTCAGAAGACCTCCTAGTATTTTCCAGGTAGAAATCTACCACTTTTATTTTCAGTACTGAGGGGTTGAACCCAGGGCCTTGCACATGCTAAGCAAGTGCTCTACCACTGAGTCACACTCCTAGTGCCATTCTTATTTTTACTTTGAGACAAGATCTTACTAAGTTGTGCACACTGTCTCTGGACTCTAACTCATAATCCTCCTGCCTATGCCTATCACGTCAGTGGGATTACAGGCATAAGCCAGGGTGCCTGGCAAGCTTTCTATTCTGTTTTATGCTCTGGTAACATGAGTGCATTCTTGTCATACAGTACTTATTTGTACATTTCGTTTTTCCCCTAGATATTGTCATCTTCAAAATATGGGCTGTATAATCATTTCTGTTTTTCTTGTGATTAGCCACTATAGTGAAAAAAATATGTTTGTAAAGAAAAAGTCATTGGACTGACAAAATTCTGTAATGTGATCCCTACCACATTTCTATCACGAAGGCCATATTTTCCAAATAGTGCACCTTCTTTTTGGTTTCCAACTTTTGCATTCCAATCACCCAGTAATTATCAGTGCATCCTGTCCCATGTTTGATCAATTTCAGACTGCAAAAGCTTGAAAAAAATCCTCCCATTCTTCATTTGTGTCCTTAGTGGTGGGTATGTAAATTTGAATAATAGTCATGTTAACTGGCCTTCCTTGTACGTTTATGAATATCATTCTATCACTGGCAGCAATTTACTTCAGAAGAGATCTTGAGATACCTTTTTTGATGATGAATGCAACCTGACTTCTCTTTAAGTTTTCATTCCCAGTATAGTAGACCATATGATTATCTGATGCAAAATGGCCAAAGCCAGTACATTTTAGCTCACTGATGCCTAGAATGTTGATGTTTATGTGCTCTATTTCACTTTTGATGATTTCTAATTTTCCTAGGTTCTTACTATGTGCATTCCATGTTCCAAATTTTAATGGATGATTACAGTTGTTTCTTCTCATTTTGAGTTGTGGTACATCAGCAAATGGACGTACCTGGGATTTCACTCCATACTCTTCACTAAGGTCAACTCCATTTTGAGGAGGCAGCCCTTCTCTAGTCATTCTTTGAGTGCCTTCCAATTTGGGAGGCTCATTTTCCAGCCCTCTTCCTAACAGTATTTCTTTGCTATTCATAAGGTTTTTAATGGCTTCATAAGTGGGCTGCTGTATTTTTCTTTTCTGGAGTCTTTTATTCTGGAAGCTCAGCTGAAACCTGTCCACCATGAGTGACCGTGATGGTATCTGTAATACCGGTGGCATAGTTTTCAGCTTCACAGTAACACACATGCCCCCACAGCACAGCAATCTGACAGACAAGTCAAATGCAGAAATTATCAAACGATATCATCAATATCACACATAATTAAAATTTTGCTAAAGATCATCCAAAAGTGACCATAGCAATATATTGTCAGGGAAGTGCTGGGAAGTCAACCCAGATTCAGAGGAGGGCATAGAACCAGAGATATCATTGTCGATATCAGATTGGATATTGTCCAAAAGCAGAGAATACCAGAAAGATGACTATCTATGTTCAATTGACCATGCTAAAGCATTTGACTGTGTGGCTCACAACGAAGGATGGATAATATTACAAATAACTAGAATACCAAAACATGTGGTTGTAGTCATAAGGGATCTGTAAATGGACCAGGAGACAGGTATTCAAACGGAAGAAGGAAACACTGCTTGGTTTAACATCAGGAAAGGGTGTGTCTCGGCTCTTCGTTGTAGCTCTTCAATCTCCATGCTGTGCAAATAGTCCAGGAAGCTGGACTTTATGAAGAAGAACATGGCATCAGGATTGGAGGAAGACTCATGAACAACCTAGGTTATGCAGGTGACACAAATTTACTTATGGAAAGTGAAAAGGATTTGAAACATTTACTGATGAAGAGCAAAGGACACAGCCTTCAGTATGGATTACACTTCAACATCAAGAAAACAACAATCCTTACAACTGGGTTACTAACAAACTTCATGATAAATGGAGAAAAGATTGAGGCTGTCCAAGATTTTGTTTTACATGGTTCTACAATCAACATCTACAGAAGTAGCAGTCAAGAAATGAAAAGATGAGTTGCACTGAAAAAAAAAAAAACTTTTATAAAAGACCTCTTTAAAATGTTGAAAAAAATAAAGATGTCACATTGAAGATGAAGGTGTGCCTGACTCAAGCCATGATATTTTCATTCACATCACATACTTGTCTAAGCTGGACAATGAATAAGGGAGACAAGAGGAGAATTGATGCTTTTTATATACAGTGCTGGAGACAAATATAGAGTATATCATGGACTGTCAAAAGAACCAATGGATCCTTCCTAGAAGAAGTACATCCAGAGTGCACTTTGGAAGTAAGGATGGGTAGACTGCATCTTATGCATTTTGGACATGTTGTCAGCAGGGCCCAATCCTTGGAGAAGGACATCATGTTTGCAAGAGTGACAGGTCAATGAGAAATGGAAGACTCAACTAGATGGATTGACACAGTGTCTGCAACAATATGCTTAAACATAAAATATAGCATGTGCATGGCACAGTGTCAGGGAGTGATTCATTCTGTTGTACGTAATGTTAGTATGAGTCAGACCCAACCCAATGGCACCTAACAACTGGAACAAAACCCCTTTTACAAAAAGGCATATTCACTAGGAGAAATAGTACTTCGTAAATATTTATTGAGAAATTGTCATTAAATTCTTGATTTTGTTCATTAGTTTTTATGTCTTTCTCAAATCCTCACATTTTAAAGTCTAGGCATAAGAATTCATATATATTTTGTCTACTCATGTGAATTACACCCGGTACAATAACTTACACACAGTCAGTTTGCAAGTCACTTTTAGAAAAGGAGCAAACAAATGACAAATTGATGACTGATGATAAGAGTGGTGGATAATGGTTTCTAATGTTTAGAGAGATTCTGAACACAAAATTCTTTAACTCAAAAGGATGAAACTTTTGATAAATATCTTGGTATCATTGAAAATATGGTTTTAAGATACAAGTCTGATTTTTGAAATGTGGTCTGTGACTCACAGTTATTTGACATCCTCTCAATATAGTCACTCTGACCATCACTTTTAAAATAGAAAAAATGAAATTGACTTGCATTAATTTTTCTACTTCTATACAACAAATGATCATAAATTTAGAGCTTAATCATAAATTTATTCTCTCACAGTTTCTATGGTCAGGTGCTGGGGCACCTATTAGCTGGTTCTTCTGCTTCTGGTTTTATGAGGATGCAATAAAGTTGTTGGTCTGGGTTGGATCTTAACTTAGTCTTGAGGTCCTCTGCCAAGCTTATGTTGTTGGGTCAGGATTCATTTTCTTGCAGAAACAGTGCCAACTTCCTTCTTCAAGGCCAGCAGGACAGTCTGCTACTTCTGTGAGTTTTTTACTTCTAGACCTTTCTGTTAAAGGGATCACTTGCTTAAGTCAGGCCCATTAAAGATAATCTACCTTTTGATTAGCTTAAATTCAACTGATTAGGGACTAGGACCATTAATCACATGTGAAAAATCCTCTCATTTTCTTATATTATATGACCTTGTAAAGGGGTTGCATTGTATCATTTCCACAGTAATTAACCTCACCCAAGGAGAGAGGATTGTATAAGGGCATGACTCATTGGGAATCATTTCAAGAATCTGCCTACCACAGGGAAGTAGTAAGAATAAATGTGTAGTAAGGACAAATATTATTTCATTTGATTTTTGGTTTAATATGCATATATATGTGTGCAGGCCATGTGTGTAAGTAGTGAGTCACAATGCAAAATATGTTTTGTCCTGTGAGTCATATCGAAAAAAATGTTTGACAATCACTGGTCTCAAGGAAAAAGCTTACAATGCCTCTTATGTTTCCAAAAATAAGGAAATACTTAGCCCTATCATGGACAATTCTAACTTTAGACATTAATTTCCAAGTATCCATTAGTTCTTATTATAGAAATTTTGCAGTTTTCATTTAATTAGTCAATGATTACTAAACATGCATTATATACAAGGCTTTCAATTAAACAACAAACACTACTAATTCCTTAAAGTCAACAGTTAATATAAAAGATACTCTGTGTATACCTTAAGCAAATGTATTTAAATGTGTATAATATGCATTTATTATTAAATGTATAACAAATGTGTATTAACATAAATGTTTCTCAGAATTTTAACATGTTAGAAATGACAAATATTTTCAATAGCAAATCAGACATTAATAGTCTGTTGTTTAATGAAAAGCCTTGCCTATAATGTATGTTCAATAATCATTGACTGATTGAATGAAAACTGCAAAAATTGCTATAACTAGTAATCAATACTGAGAAATTAATGTCTAAAGATTCTTAGCATTGGTCCATCATGGCTATAAGCATTTGTCTTAACCTTGAATAAATGTATATAAGTGTATATAATACACATTATTTTGAAAAGTGTAGAGAAACTGTTAGGGAATTTTGAAAAGAAAACCAGGCTAAGAATTCATAATGTAAAGAGGTTTTAGTATTATTACACTTGATAAAAGATCATATTTTCTTTCCCATTATCTTAAACATAACATCATATTCAATAAGAGAGGAAATAGGAGAAATAAGGAGAAAAGGAAGAAAAATATGAAAGAACTTTTAAAGAAACTAGTGTCTGCAATATGCTTTTCATACATTTTAAAGACAAAAATTCACTCCATCCAGGTATTCCAATAGAGAAATTAAAGTAAAAGTTCATCGAATATCTTATGTTTTATTTTGTAGTTTTATTACTTGCCTCAAATGACTTCAGGTCTCTGAAATGGAGACCATCACCCATTCAAGTTACTATAAAATAAGACTTAAGAGTCATTGCATTTGCTGACTTAGCAACTGATTTGGAACAAACTGTGAAAGCCTCCCAAATCAAGCACAAAGTCAGCTCTCATCTGTCGCTGCCACCAAACAGAAGCCAGTGGCCATGAGGGGATCATACGCATTATACTTTGATTATTATTTGGACTTGCAGACTTCCTAAATTGCTCATAAATGAATGTCAATTTCCCTAAACCAAAGCATATTTTGATCATCCAATTTTGTTGTGATCCGTGACCCATTCTTAATGCACTGGAATTCCATTTTACTTCAAAGTTTAGGTTGAAATTTCAGTGCCTTTAGTCTCCTGATGTGCTCAGCATCAATGATGGCAAAGGTCTGCTCTGTCTTTAGTACCCAGGGATTGTGTGCAAATAAATGTTTTTCCTCAGTACTTGGAAACTTTGTACTTTTAGATGAGCTTACATTCAAGGTAAATCCTCAGTAGTAATTTCCTGAACAGTTAGATAAGGATATGTTTGGTTTAATATTTTTAAATCAGTTGTCAGAGGTCTGGCTGCCCACAGTATTTCCTTGCCCTTTATTTCCTTGTTACCCTAAAACTTCCATCAATGTCATTGTCATCCATAATCTATTGATATTTTTTCCACTATATGAATAGCATTTTCTTTTAAGGATCTCAAAGAGTTTAATGAATTCATCTCTATTTCTGTCTTATTAATGTGCTTGATTAGATTTATGGATTTATGGACTCATAATTTGGGCTCATGAAGGATTTCTTTCCCATTGAGTCACAAAGCCCAAAAGATTAATTAAACCCTCTATCTTTATTCTTCCTTCATGTTCTACCTCTATTAGGAAAAACAAGCATGGAATGAGAAACAAAAGAAAGAATTATAGCTGTTACTAATTGATTGTTTTTTAGCAATCATGTGCAGTGTATAATTATCCAAAATTACATTAAAATCCATAATTTTACATGAAATGGAAAAGGAAGTGGAAGCTCCATCTCGGTGGCAATCTTAATGTTATAAACTCTATTAAATCTAGCACAGTACCTCAGTTGACAACCTTGAAATACTTGAGTCAAACCCTTTATCTCTTGCCCGTGAATTCTGTAAAGATAGCTAAAAATAAATTGTTTACTCATTTTCCTGTAATAGAGATTTTGGTTCTCTATTTGTACAGCTTTTCTTAGTGATGTTTCAGCTATTCCACTTCTGTGTGTATTAACGCAAAAAGAGTTCAAGGGTAGATGTCCTTCAGATAATTCAAAATACATGTTATATTTGCAAAAGTTCAGCTTCAAATGAATAACCTGCACTTAGTACACAGTGACATTTAATTTAGATGTTCAGTAGTATAGATTATTGTTTCTAGGGTTTATACCTTGGCCAATAATGAGTACAAAAGTGGCATATGACTGATGTTATTGTTTGCAAATTATTATACTGCCAGTGAAGGTAACTATTAAAGACAATCAAATATAGCTCAGCAGTATAGTGAAATCATTACTTTCTGCAAATATCTTGTGATTTATTCAAAAGCTTTTGCATTATGGAGGGCTATAGATTTTGAGAGACTACCCACTATAATCCTGAGGTTGTGACCTCACAGATTAAATGAAATGATGAGTTTCTCTTGTCACAATGACACTGCCTGGAAGACAGAATTGGTGGTATAAGGTCAGCTTGATGGGATTAAAGAAAAACTGGATTTACATAACTTTTAAAATATTGGTATATGATCTTTGTCAAGTAAAATATTGACTTATCACAGACTGATTTGAAGTTGAAAATATTCATCATTTCTAACATAAGACAAAATCCTGAAAAACATTGCTTATTAATAGCTCTTATTCTCCAAATATTTTTCAAGGGCAGTTTCTATTTGGCTGGGCCATAGTTCCATCAATCTCTGGGCTTGTAATATATTCACACTCCTAACCACAATAATGTTCTCTTACCAGTCCACCCTTTCTTCTTCCTGATATACTGACTTCCAAAGAATAACTTAGCAAGGACAGTGATGGGCAACTTTAAAAATGATCTCAGGTGTTCAGTTATCCATTAACGTATAATTGAGCTCTTTTCTGAGATTCATCAAGCCTGAGTAGCTTGACTCATCAAAACAGTAAAGAAATAAATATCTTCAATTCTCCAGTCCACCATTTCACTTGGATTAAATGGCATATTTAAATTTTTAGTTTTCCAACAGTACCCTTTCATTATTCCCTGTCCTACCACAGTGCTGAGTTTGTATTTAAATGTTTCATTTTGTGCATTTCAAACTGTCAGGCTGAAGAAATACCAATAAATGTGTTAGATTTAGATAATCGAAAATTCCCTTTACTCAGCTCCTTCATCTATATTTATCTGTCTGGCTGTGAAATCTATTCCAAGAGTATTCATCCACCACCCAAATCTATTCACCAAGCATCAAGACTCATCAGTGAGATGGAATAATGCCATTTAATTAGTCTTTGATATACAGCTTAATTAGGTCTTAATAAGGGGTAGTGCATCCTAAAATCAATTATCTTGCTCTTTTTAATAAGAGCAACTAATTAGTAAGAAAATCACCACAGTTCTCTTTTTATCCTGAAGCTTTCCATGGTGCTAGGAAGAAGGTTATGAAGAAGAAAAAAAATATTTGGGAGAAATGTCAAATTGAACCTAAAAGTACATATTCAAAAGAGTTGCCATAGGTTAGAAATATTGTACAGAAAATGCAGTGATACCTGTTCAGCGTCTTTGAACATCTCATAATTTTTTAGTTCATGCGATAGACAAAAGAAAACATTTTCTTCTCTCTGTATAGCTCTTCCTTTTGCACTGTTGGTAAGTGCCCTAGATACTGGTCCACTGTGATTATGTCTGCAGTGTTCAGGGGGCTACAGTTATGAGTCACCTTGTTCTTGCCCATGAACTCCTAAAGAGAGTTATTACATGTATGGCTAGGTGTTCCAGGTCTTAGGAGTTTTCTGTTTGCATTTTATTTGTATTCTATAACAGTAGATTCTGCCTGAGTGTAGAAATATATTTCTAAATTCATTCAGAACATATTTATTCAAGTTTCCCTATGTACTACTTCCTGCTTAAGCCACTGAGATTTGGATCGGATTAAAACAGACAAGGTCCTAGCTCTTAGAGTTCAAATTTTAATGAAATGTAATACAGAGGAAATGAACACAGCAACAAATATATAAGGGAATTTCAGAGAGTGGTAGGTGCTATAAATTCAGCGAGGTATGGTATTATGGTAGAGAGTGACTGGGAGTACAGGAAGTATTTTTGATGGGAAGGTCAAGCAAAGAGTCTCTGAGGATGTACATTTAGGCCGAGACCAGAAGGAGGAGAAGGAACTGATAAGGGGAAGATGTAGCAGGAGAACAAAGATAATGGCCCTGGGTCAGGGAAGAGCCTTATGTATTTGAAGAAGATGAGAAGGGCAGTATAATTGGATACCAGAACTGGAGGGGAGGGAGGGTTTGAAATGAGGTCATATTGTAGCTAGAAATCAGATCAGGCTAAGGCTGGTAGACAATGGCAAAGAATTTACATGTTTTTGTTTTGTTTCGTTTTGCTTTTTTGTGGTACTGGGAGTTGAACCCAGGGCCTCGGGCTTGCATGCTTTGCAAGTGCTGGACCACTGAGCTTCACCTTCAGCCCATGATTTTACTTTTTGAGACAGGGTCTTGCTAAGTTATGCAGACTGCCACTGGTTTCGAGCTTGTGATCCTCCTGCCTCTGCATCCTGAGCTGCTGGGATTACAGGCTAGAATTTGCATGGTTTTGAAATGCAGTAGTATGTGTTCATGGGAGGAGTGGCATAATTGATTGATTTTGCATATTTAAGAATCAGTATCAGTATTGGTTATAGCATGTAGTTTTTGGTGTTCAGATTTTTACTATACAATTTTTCAACTTTTCTTCATGCTTAAATTTTCCATAATTTTTAAATGGTGTGTATGGGGAACCAATATGTCTATTAAAATGGGGAAAGTGGAAGCCGCACTCTGTGGCTCATGCCTGTAATCTCAGTGACTTGGGAGGTGGAGACAGGAGGATAGCAGGTTCAAGGCCAGAGGTAGCCCATGTAACTTAGTGAGACCCTGTCGCAAGATAAAAAATAAAAGATGGGTTGAAGGTGCAGCCTAGCAGCGAAGCACTTGTGTGAGGCCCTGGGTTCCACCCTCAAGTACTATAAATAATAATGATAATGACAATGATAAGAATATAATAAATAAGATAAAATAGAGAAAGTAGAAGCAGGGAATGGCTCAAGCATAGATGATGGTAGTTTAAATTAGGATTTTAGTGGAGGAATGGAGAGAAAATCCACCTCTCTAAACACAAGAAGATGTGTTACAATCAAAGCCAAATTTTGTTGTTGTTCTGACAAATAAAAATTCACTAAAACCATACCACTGTGGAGTCGGAGGGTATCAGATTTTGGGAGCTAAGCAGGGTCGGGCACAGTTAGTACTTAGGTGGGAGACCACCTGGGAATATCAAGTGCTGTAGGCTTGGGAGAAGGACCTGGCAGCCCTCTCCTCCTCAAAACGCCAGCTATTGAAAACCCTGAAGCACTGGCAATAGTGCCGAACATGGCACAGTGTCGGGGAGCGTTTCCTGTGTTGTACAGAGGGTCACTATGAGTCGGACCCAACACGACAGCACTTAGCAACAACAAACAATTATTTGTTGCATTTAAAAATCAAAATTCTTTCCTGAACTAGGAACACTCAGTGAAAAAAAAAATCCATTATCAGACAAAAGATAGCTGCCTTGTGAAATTTGTCAGGAGTTGGGAAAGTATTTCATGGCAGGGAGGCTGGTCTGTAGAGTGTACTCTATATTATGCTCCTTAACTTCTGAAATGAAACAGCAGCCCCTTTTCCTTCCAGCCATATGTGACACATTTTAATTGAGGCATGCTTAAGGATACAGTAAGGAATATAGAAGCCAGTTCAGGCTTAGCTTAGCTCCCATGGGGACAGTTACTCACCTCAGCAGGTGACCAGCTTCCAAGAAAATCCTTCAAAGGGTAGATTAATAACAGCCGCTTGATGCTAACTACTTCCTGGGAGCGGGCACTTCACAGTGGGGACAACAAATGAGGGACCTTTTTGAAGAGCCTGGTAATCAAGCTCAAGAAGGTATAGGTCATGGGCTTTGTGCTTGGCCCCAAACACAGTCATGTGTAATTGGTACTTAGTAAAAACAACTCTGTGATGATAAGGGTGCCTGTACCCTGGAGAGTGAACACATTTAAAAGTTTCTTTGACACTAAAAGCTCTACGCATCCTCTCGCTTGCTTGCCTCAGCAGTATACAATCAAAAGATCTATCAACATGTACGTTATTGGACACTGGTCACATTTGAGGAGTCCTTGCATAACTACGTCCTTCAGTGAATTTAGTGTGTGTTTTTACCTTGAACCATTTAAGAGAGGAAAAATGATTGCCTTTACAGAACTCCTTTGGTCTGGCTTGGAAGACTTAAGGAAACAAAAAAGTGGCCCGTTAAACCATGAAGGAAGTGCTACAGTTTTAGTTTCTTACTCAGAGTTCGAGAGAGGGCATAATACAGACGAGCAGGTGTGTTCTTGCTTCAGCCTCCCTCACTTGACTCTGCATCTTTTTGTCTCAGCTTCCATGACAGTCGTGATCCCAGCACACCACTGTTATTTAACAAGTCTCACATGCGCTGTGCCTCTTTGTTTCGCTCCTCAGTGTGTCAGTCACGCTTCTTTGAGGGGAGAATTATTCTGAAAAGCCAGTCCCCCACACGGGGCCTGGGAAATGGCTGCCTTCCTTTGATAGCTAATCCTGGTTCAGCTGTTGATCCTGAGGGTTCAAGTCTCAGCCTGAGCTTATGAGACGTAGCTGTTAGATGGGAAAAGCAATAGCGCTCCTCTGAAGCAAGCTAGCTTGGAGGTTACCACAGAATAGAAGATCAGATGTCCTGGCTTCCTTTCATCCAAATACAGAGAGGTCTGGGGAGGGGAAATGGGAAGGAGAGGACAAGCTATGATGGAAGAAAATGGGTAAATAGCACCACATCTTTCGAAGGAAATGATTGCATTGAATGTGGAATTTACATTTCCAGAAGGAATTAGGTATTGAACTTAAGCAAAAGCAAAGGACTCCAGGGGAATACTTGATGCAAGTTATAAAAATTAGAAGATTGTCAGAAGGAGGTTTACTGCTAGCAAGCTTCAGTTTATTTGTACCTTGCCAGTGTGTACACATAAGCCACACTGTAGTTCAGAGCCCCAGTACAGGGCTCAGCTCCATGAAAGATTAGCTGATGGATGGATGGACAGGCGGAAGGGTAAATGAATTAATGAAGACATGAGTAAAGGGATATTCTTAGGATAGGACGAGAGGACACCAGTTTTGACCTGAAAATACCACTGTTGGGATACTTTAGAGAAGATAGTCAGAGATCCATTTCATTTTTGTGGCCATATGCAGGAAACAAAGATTTAGGTCCAGAGTCTCCAACCTCGTCTCTTCCCAGACAACTTGGTGAAATGTCACGTTTGCTCTGTCCAGAACAAGCCAAGAAACTGCTAACACTGGAAACTCTGAGTAATCCACACATACAAACCTACCAGAGAAACTTGGCTCTGATGGCAAGCATGTGAGGCCTTCAGTTGACTAAGGCCTTAATTGTTGGCTCTGGCTGAGGGCTCCCTCTGTTTCAAAGTATCAATGCTCACGCGCTTTGAGTCCTCAGTGGTTGCCTGTTTCATGCGAGTTATCACTTCATGCTAAGCTCCAATACCCCTGCGGTTGTCTTTATATTTGTGCATCTAATGTTTGACAATTTGGCTCAGTTGGTAGAGCACCGCTCTGTGCTCTGTGAGGCCCTGGGTTTGAAACCCCAGCACCCAGAAAATGGGAGGACGTGGCAATCCATTCCCAAAGCCATCCCCAAAAAACAATCATCCATTGAAAACCTACGAAAGTCTCTGAGTCAGACCTGACTCCATCTAAACCAACATCTTTGACAGCGGACAGATAGAAGCCACTAAACATAAATAATCAGCTGCAGAGTTTCAGATTCAAGCACCTTCATTTTTCTTACTTGCGACCCTGAGGGAAGAAGTTAAATTCTCAAGCCTTGTTTTCCTCAAGGATTACCGTGAGGAACAAAAGATTCTGATAAGATTCTTAGAATAATGTTTGGGACTAGTAAACCCTCAAAAAGTTAGTGTCCTTACTTGAAGATGTTGAATAATAGTTTCTCTCTCTCTCTCTTCCTCTCTCTTTTCCTCTCTCTCTCTCTCTCTCTCTCTCTGTCTGTCTCTGTCTGTGTCTGTCTGTCTGTCTGTCTGTCTGTCGGTCTGTCTCTCTTTTCTATGTTCTATAACTGACAAGAATGTTAATTTAGATACTATGGCCCTTTTTTATATTCCTTTAAAAAACACTTTTTTCTCTCTCTGTTTTCTTCCTTCATAAATCAGACCCTTGATTTTTTTCAATGCCCACACATAAACCTTGAAAGTTCATATATAGAAGCACATTCACTGCACCTTTCTCTTCCTACCTCCACACCATTTTGTCACAGCTAAATGTTGTAGTATTGTTTCTCTACTATTCCATGAGTTAACACACTTTGATAGCGTTCAAGTCCACGGAACTTTGCTATTGTGACTAATAACTAAAGAATTTCAGGTGTCCATTTAGGCCTTTGCAGATTCACAAATAGCATGATTCCGTGTAAAAGTGAAATAGGTGTTGATTACAATGATGATAGAAAATACAAAAATATCTCTGCCATGAATTTGTCCCTTCTTTCTGGAGATCTACGAGGGTCACAAGCCCAGGGAAGTGTTTCCTTATATGGCTAACTTCTATATAGTTCATGGAGCCATTTATGGCTTTTTTTGCTATTCTCTTTAATTGATTCCTTATTCAGCAAATAGAACCAAGACATAATTAACCTTGTGAATCGTTCTTTAGGGGGGACATATTTAGATTTGATTGGGTCTCGGTTGGGTCACTCTCATTGACCTGAAGGTCAACAAAAGACCATGCTGGCTGCTTTTGAGTAAGTAATATTGAATTAAATCTCTTCCGAGACTAGTTTAAAGCCTGGAAAAAGTCTTCAGGCTTAAACAGTGAAACATAATTGGAGTGTCTTGTGGTATCAAGTGTTTAAGTGCAAATTAATATTTTGGTGTGATTGCCTGCTGTATGTTTTTAAAGGATTCCCATTGAAAGACCATCTCGTTTATACACAAGCTTCTCTGTTATCTGCGGAGAACAGTTGCAGGTAGCAGTTACAGCACTAATTGCTAGATGGCCATTCTTTCAGAGTGTGAAAATCAGGTTATATTTTTATGACAATTTAAACGAGCATCATGTGAGCCCGGGTGTTCCAAAATTTAAATGCCTTCTGAAGACAAACATTGAATTGAAATTCTGTACAGTATTTCTGTTTTTCTCTTGTTTTCAGATAAAGATTTCCTCTTCTGTCACTGAAGAATGAGTTATGAAATTTGGGATTTATAAGGCAGATAGATGACTCTTATGAAAACTGGGCATGAGTGGGCTGGGAACAGCCCCCCAACTCTGAATGGCCTTCTTTGAAGCTCTTAGCCTCATGGAGCCACCTAGCTTTTCTTTCCTGTGCTCTGGCTTTCATAATGTGATTAATCGTTTCAGTTTTTTTTTGAATGAGAATTTCTCTAGTCGTTTTCTTGACCCCCAACATATATTTTAACTTTAAAATATTTCTTTTCCTCAAGGTAATATTCTAGGACAAGAAGGACTCTCTCTAAGTCATTTATTTTCTCATATCTTGTATTAAAACCTGGAGGCTTAGTTTTTACACGGCTTTCATGGTGGAAATATTTGATCTTCAGTTACATTTTATCCATTAAGTACTACAGGCTGGGTGCTTAGGGCCTATGACCTTATTAAATAACTTAAAAAATGCTTCAGACTTGAAAAATGTATTGTCTCAAAATGTGGAAGAGTAAAGTTAAAATCAATGCATGTTTAATGTTGATAAAGTAATATATCACTTCCATTAATTATGTTTCATATCATCGAAATCTTCCCATGATTTAAAATAATTTGCAAGTTAGGTAAACTTCTTTTATTAGAGTTTATGAGAATGTGCAATGATTGTTGAGTAATCATGTTGTTGTTGTTGTTAGGTGCCGTCGAGTTGGTATCCGACTCATAGCGACCCTCTTACAACAGGGGAAACACCATTGTCAGTGCTTCTCTGCTGTTCATACGGTTTTCAATGGCAGATTGATTTTTGGGAGGGGGGTGCCAGGTCCTTCTCCCAAGCCTACAGCTTCTGGTGTTCCCAGGTGGTCTCCCATCCAGGTACTAACCAGGCCCGACCCTGCTTAGCTTCTGAGATCTGACAGATTGGATGCCACAGGGCTACAGTTGCAGGCTGAGGAATCATAGCCAATGTTAAATTAAGTTAGTGATAGAGAACCAGATATGGTCAAAGCCAAAATTATGCACAGTAACTTTTCACCAGTTACTAGTCATTTAGCTATCAGACATGGATGCACTTTAATACTTTCAGTCAGATGTCAAGTACTACCTATAAAAACAGAAGCACCTACAACCTGTTAGGAAGATTAACAGTGGCCCTCCAGGGCCCCAGAAAATATTTTTATAAGAATTGAAAATGGGATTTTTTTGAGGGGAGCAGGATCTCATTATGTAGTGTAGGCTTGCCTCAGACTGGTAATCCTCATGCCTCAAATTCCCACGTGCTGAGATTAGAGGCACACACCACCACTCCCAGCTGAAAACAAGATCTTGAAGAAATATTTGCATATTCATGTTCATGGCAGTTTTATGCACCAGAGTCAAAAATTAGAAACAATTTACTGTCCACTGACAGATTAGTAGATAAACAAAATATATATTACTGCAAATATACAGTATTACACCAGTAACAGCATAGATGAATCTTGAGAGCATCAGGCTCAGTTAAATAAGCTAGTCACAAAAGTATAAGTGCCATATTATTCTACTTACTTGAAGATTCTCAAGGAGTCAAACTCATAGACACAGAAAATAGAACAGTGTTAGCTGTAGTCTCAGAGCAGAAGGAAGTAGGGAATCATGAAAGAGGTATAAAGTTTCAGCTTTATAAGACGAAAAAGCTATGGAGAAATGTCTAATCATATTAATGTGGATATACTTAATGAGCTATGTACTGAGATGTGTACTTAAAATGACTAAAATACTAAATTGTATATCATTACCATAATTTGAAAACATGTTTGTATGTACACTAAATTTTTGAGTCTTATTTTATTCCTGGGATTTTATGTAGAATACTTTGATAATATAGTAGGTTCTCCTCTCTTATTTGTCATTTCCCCCCAAATAGTGGAAAAGTAAATCATAAAACAACAATATTATTTCGAAAACTTTAGTATCTTGTGTTTTTGTTTTGTTTTATTTCGTTTTTAAGCTATGGCTTTGCACATGCTAGGCAAGTGCTCTACCTCTGAGCTATACTCTGAGCCCTTTTTAAGTTTTTTTTTTTATTTTGAGACAGGGTCTTGAAAATTGGTGAGGTTGCCTCTGCCCTGGAACTTGAGGTGCTCCTGGTTCAGCCTCTCAGGTTGTTGGGATTACAGGTATGCACCACAGCTCCCAGCTAAAATTGAATATTTTAAAAACCATTTTAAATTTAAAAGAAAAATCAGTTAAAAGTATGGCATACATTCGTCTTGTTATATTGTTATGCAAATGTCTACATAAGTATGTTAAGGAAATAGTATGTAACATTTGGATAAATATAAAGCAAATAAAAATTTTAAATGATACTTTTCTCCTACTATTTTTGTTTTCCTGAATTATGTGAAGTCTGCTTTGTATAGCATTATAAGGGTGTTTATTGGACCTGAACTTGGCAGAGATGTGTCATTTATACATTAAATCTGTCCCATGTTCTTTTCTCATTAACACACACAACAATAAAAAGACTATGATGTATTTCCACCATGATTAAAAATGTAAATGCAATCCAGCATTTAAATAGTGCCATAACACTGCAGTTCTTAGCTATAAATATTCAACTAGATGATTTAGAATATGCTTAAGTTTATTGTTCTAGACCATTACTCAAATGAAAACAAAGTCAAAATATTTCGAAAAGAATTCTAAGACACATTGTGGATCTAAGCTTAGGAAACTCTAAGTTATACTATAGTATGAGAAGAGGTATAATATATATACAAGGTGATGTTGGAATATAAGATATTCCCAGATGAGATAATAATGCAAGGTAGATTCCAAAGTGATACAGGAATATATGCCAAATTACTCTGCTAAAGGAAATCAAGGAAGACTTCAGAGGGAAATGAGAATTAATGTTTAAATTGGACTCTGTTAGCTAAATATCAAATGCCAGTGGAAGAAATGATTGTGTCTTGCCTGAACAGGAAATTCCAACAGAGGGAGCAACTTAGGCAAAAGCCAAGACATGTGATGAGTGTGGAGCATCTGAGGGAGAGACAAACAGTATAATTGGTAGAGTAGCTACAGAAGGAAGTAGAAAGTTACAGGGAGGCCAATTTATGAAGGACCTGTTGCCATACTTAAGAATTGTGTACATTATTTAACAGCAATGTGGTACCATCATTATTAAATTACAGAGAATAGTTTGATAATATTTATGTTTTAGAGACATGCCAAAAATGAACTGCATAAGGATGTTGTTGTTGTTAGGTGCTGTCCAGTAGAGTACGACTCATAACGACCCTGTGTACAGCAGAATAAAACACTCTCCAATTCTGTGCCAGGCACAAGATCTTATTTATGTTTAAGCCCATTGTTGCAGATACTGTGTCAATCCATCTAGTGGAGGGATTTCCTTTTTTTAGTTGACCTGCCTCTCTCCCAAACATAATGTCCTTCTCCAGGGATTGATCTCTCCTGACTACATGTCCGAAATAAGTGAGACACAGTCTAGCCATCCTTGCTTCCAAAGAGCATGGGGGTTACACTTCTTCTAAGACAGATGTGTTGGTTCTTCTGGCAGTCCATGGTACATATGTTGAATATACCATGGACTGCATAAGGATAGAGGTAGCAAGAAACAGTCATCAGGAGTTACAAATAAATCTCCAAGCTTTGTCAATGCTGAAAATAAATGAACTTAAAGGCAATTACTTTGTTTAATGTTGAGGAAATAATGGGAATATGTTTCTCTTAAGGGAGAACTAAAATTGTAAAAGAAACTTAAGGATTGCTGTCATCTAGCTTTTGAAATATGGGTAAACAACCCATAAAACATCTTTAAATAAATAAGCTGGATTCCAAATTACAAGGAATGAGAGGAAAAGGCTTCTGATATTTGTAAATATGTTTCAAAGGAAAGCAGGGCACTAGAGTGCAGACTTAGGGGAGATGAGAAGCCCAAGATTTTCAGACTCTCATGCTGTATTTTTCCCATTGAATGTGATTCATGCTTCCTTCAAGAATCGAAGTGAGAAGATTATCTTTTTGTGATGAGCCAAGTTGAGAACGCACAGACATCACAACTTAGGTGGGGATCATAATAGATTGATTTTTGTTACAACTTGAATTGGAAAGAAAACTAATGAAAACAAAAAGATTCTCACTCATTCTTCAGTGTGATAAGCCATCATGTAGAGAGAAGGGGAAACGTTCATTAAAAGACATGTTGTTAGTCTAACTTCCTGGGTGTCCACTGATGATTTCAATTCACTGTAATAAAGATTGAATTCATAAACTTCCTCAACCTCAGACATTGTTTCTCTTTCTAAATTTTCTGTATTAGTAAAAGGAAAGCCTATTCCCGATGGCATTTGCTCCTGATTCCTAAAACCATAGCCCCTGAAAGTCATCTTAGAATCTTTGCTCTCCCAAATGTTCTTGCAAATTTTTCTATTATGTTTACAGAACTCGCTCATTCTAGACTGCACTCACGGCAAGCAGCTCCCTCCATTTAATTCTGTATTTTTTTCAGCCTCCATTTTTGGAATATTGTTGTCTCCAGTCTTGTCTCATTTTCAATTCATCCTTCACAGACCTAGCATACACATATTTCTACCTAAAATATAATCATTCCTTTATGCCATTTTGGAACAATATTATTGCCATCTTCCACAGTCATATAATGGGATTAAATATCAAGCATAGTCCTTACTGACTGATGGTTTTGAGATAATATTATGCAGACTCTGTCCCTCAGATTCTCTCCAAATTGTGGGGATTAATTAACACAACAATGCATAGTGAGTAGTAAATGCTCAACGATATTGTTGTCTTTCTTAGTTTTCTTCTGGTTCCTCATATCCATCTTAAAATCCAACCACAAAGTGAGGTTTTTATGTTATGGCCACGGTATATCCCTCAGGTCTTATCTTTCCCCTAACAGCAACCACAGGCTCAACACTTATGCAAGAGCTTCTGTTGCATGGAATATCCTATGCTTATTCATTGTCCCAGTCCTTCAAACTGCTGTCCTCTTTGAGTGAAGTGCTTTTTACACTGTCCAAATAACTTAACTTTTGATTTCCATTTTTGTTCATATGGAGGGTGTTTTCTCATAGTGCAGCCCTTGAACTCTGTCAAAACATAATTGTCCTAACGTTGTTGTTGTTAGGTGCCGTGGAGTCCTGTCCCACTCATAGCGACCCTCATGGGGTTTTCAATGGCTTATGGTTACAGGATTGCCTCAGGAGTGTATTGCCACATCCTTCTCCCATTTTTGCGGTGCTGGGAATTGAACTCAAGACCCCAGAGACTGCAGAATGGTGCTCTACCAACTGAGCTAAATCCCAGCCCTGTCCTAACATATATGCCTGCAATGTCTTACATGTACCTCTGTTGTGATAGTTATTACAATGTTGGCTTATCATCTTTCCCATAAACCAAGCTGTAAGGACAGAATCGTAGTCTTATTTTCTTCTAAAATCTCAGTAGATAGGCCAAATAGAGCCTAAAATACAAGGGACATAGTTTATGTAAACAACATACCAAAATTTTAAAAGATTCTCTGTAGAGAATAAAGTTATTTCAGTGATACACTATTATTCTATGCAATTCAAAATTGTAAAATGGATAAACCTATATGAGATGTTTAGAATTATTTTGCCTATTCTTTAGCTTAATATTCTGTATTTATTTCTAGACATGATTGGTAGTTTGAACTAGTTAAATATAACTGAGAATGTATCCATATTAAAGGGAGAAAATATGGATATAGTTCAAAAGAATAAGCACCATAAAATGTTTGAACACAAAGAAAAGCTGGATCTTTTGGTCTTTATGGAGGACAGCTGAAAAAACCAACATGATCTGGTAACTGACCAATTGAAATTAGGTAGACTAATTCCATGATTCTCCTTTATCAAAATGGCCTTCAACTGCTTTGGCTCAGTTTTAAAAGTATAATTTCTCAGTTTCCAAGAAAGCATTACATTGATATTAGCTGGAAAAATAATTGAAAATCATTGATCAAATTTGGAAAAGAAATTATTAGATGATGCATTCCTTTAATCCAGTGTGTGAGATTTCTGTTTTTCCATTTTTCTTTCCTTCTTGGTTTATCAATTTTTTCTATCTCTCTTTACCAATTTTGTTTAATGCTATAGGGTTCAGAGAAGTACCCAAAATTTACTTATTATTTTCTTCTAAAAGAAAATATCTTGTGTTAAAATTGAGACCCTGTCATTGAGCCATAATTCCAAACTAATTCCCAAGGTAAAGCTGAAATCATTCATGACCTCCTTAAAGTAATATACTAAGAAATGGGAATCCAATGTATTCTTTAGGAAAAAAGTCACCATAGAATCCTCTATATTTATTATCCTAGGAAACTATAGTATCCTAGAAATCTGTAGTTTCTCTCTCTCTCTCTCTCTCTCTCTCTCTCTCTCTCTCTCTCTCATAATAATCTTTGTCTCTCTCTCTCTGAATGTATGTATGTGTATATATACACACACCTAGGTACATACATATGTGAATATTTCGTCAATCATCACACATCATTCCTCTTGTCAGTGTACCAGTATTTCTATATGGAGGACAATTCTCTCCATTATGTCCTCCCAGGGCAAATAAATCCATCTCTCACTATAGGATTAGGTACACGATTCAAGGTTGGCCATGTAGTCAATGAACTTGATGGAGCATTTTGTTTTGCTTTCTATTGGTTTTCATTTTTTACCACTCCACTTAGTATAAGGATATCAACAATCTGGAGAAGATACAATGTGCTCCCACAAGGGAAAAGCCTTAATGAAAATAGGACCCATTTAATACGAAGAGATTGAGATGCAGAGAGTTAGACACCAGGATTATCTTGAGTCCTGACTTCACCTTATCCTGCAATAGCAAGAATAACAATTGATTTGTCAATCTTATGACCTAATAGATGCTGAGTTTTCCGTTGCCTTACTGCTGTGGTGTCTGATACCATCAGATCTTAGAAGCTAACCAGGGTTGGACCTGGTTAGTACCTGGATGGGAGACCGCCTGGGAACACCAGGTGCTGTAGGCTTGGGTGAAGGACCTGGCAACCCACTCCCAAAATACAATCTGCCATTGAAAACCCTATGAATAGCAGAGAAACACTGACAATAGTGTTTCCCTTGTTGTCCATAGGATCGCTATGAGTTGGACACCCACTTGACAGCACCTAACGACAACAACGACAACAATGAAAGGAAGCCACCTTGATATATGACTATATGATATAGTTAGTTGCTAATGGATGCTAAAAAATCTTCAAAGATGTAAGAGATACTTAAGAACTTGTCTAAAACATTCTTAGTCCCTAACCCTAAACACTTAGATCTATTTGAAAGGAGAGAGATGCAGGGAGAAAAACTCTTGAGTACTATACTTCTAAGAATTGTCTACAATTATTCTAATAGTGGTGGTCTATACAGCACTAAGGTAGTAAAAATCTGATTCTTTTTTCAGAATTGATGAAAAATTCTGCTGATAGAATGTTTTAGAGCAATATTAAAACCCAATGAAGAGCTACCTAAATTTATGTCCCTTTGTCACTTACATTTTGAACTTGAATTCCTGTCTTTCACATTGTATCATCCTGCTTCAAAGAGGGGATGGAGAAATTTAAAATGATACTAGCTATGCTGTATTATGAAAATTACCAATGCTTATAATTTGATTTAAAATAATCTAAAACTAAGGCCACAATTGAAGAAGTGGAAGATTTTTACCAGTTTCTGTAGTCTGAAATTGATGGAACATGCAATCAGTTTGCACTGATAATTAGTAGTGATTAGAATGCAAAAGTTAGAAACAGGAGGAGAAGGCTTAGTAGTTTGAAAATACGGCCTTGGTGACAAAAACGATGCTAGAGATTTCATGATAGAATTTTGTCAGATCAACAACGTTTTCATTGCAAGTACATTCTTTCACCAACATAAAGAATGACTATACACATGGAATTCATCAGATGGAATATACAGGAATGAAATTGACTACATTTGTGGAAAGAGATGATGGAAATCCCCAGTATCAGAAGTCACAAGACAAGGTGCTGATTGTGATTCCATTATCAACTGTTCATATGCAGGTTCAAACTGAAACTGAAGAAAATTGGAACAAGTGTACAAGAGGCAAGGTATGACCTTGAGTATATCCACCTGAGTTCAGAAACCATCTCAAGAACAGATTTTTAGAAACTAGTCATTGAAAACCAGATGTGTAGTGGCATGATATCAAAAACATTATTCATGAGAAAAACAAAAAGTTATTTAAAAGACAGGAAAAAAGAAAAGACCAACTTACACATCAAAAAAGACGCCAAAACTTGCCCTTGACTGTCAAACATCTAAAGTAAAGGGAAAGATGATGAAGTTAAAGAACTAAACAGGTTTCAAAGGGCAGCTTGAGAAGATTCTATCCTAATATTATCATGACAGGTGCAAAGAGCTGGAGATAGAAAACCAGAAGGGGAGAACTCACTCTGTTTTTCTCGTGCTTAAAGAATTGAAAAAAAACATTCAAGCCTTGAGTGGCAATAATGAAGGATTCTATAGGGAAGATATTGCACAACACAAGAAACATAAAAAAATGGAAGAAATGCATGGAGACATAATAACAAAAATAATTGTATGATCAACCAGTTCAAGAGGTTGTGTGAGATCATGAACCAACGGTAAAGAAGGAAGAGTGGAAGCTGCCTTGAAAACATTGGTGAAACACAAGGCTCCAGGAATTGATGGAATATCCATTGCATCTTTCAACTAACAGATGTAACATTGGAAGTGCTCAGTTATCTATGCCAAGAGACTTGGAAAACAGCTACCTGGCCAACTGACTTGAAGAGAATCATATTTGTGACTATACCCAATAAAGGGGATCCAACCAAGTGGAAATTATTGAGCAGTATAATTAGTATCACAGACAATTAAATTTTTGCTAATGGTAAGTCAAAAGTTACTACAGCAGTATATTGACAGGGAACTGCTGGATCTTCAATCCCAGTTCAGACAAGGGTGTGGAACTAGGAACATCACACTGGCATTAGATGGATACTGACCCAAAACAGGGAATACCAGAAAGAAGTTTATCTATGTTTTATTGACTATGCAGAGGGATTTGACTGTGTGGATCACAACCAATTATGGATAACATTGCAAAGAATGGGACTATTAGAACACCTAGTTGTACTCATAAGGAATCTGTACATAGATGAAAAGGCAGTGGTTTGAAAAGAACAAGGAAACACTGCTTGGTTTAATATCAGGAAAGGTGTGAGTCAGGGTTGTATCTTTTCCCCATACCTTTTCCATCTCTACGCTGAACAAATCATCTGAGAAGCTGGACTTTATGAAGAAGAACACAACATCAGGATTGGAGGAAGACTCATTTAACAACATGCATTATGCAAATAATACAACTATGCTTGCTGGAAGTGAAGAAGACTTGAAACATTTACTGATGATGATCAAAGAAGACAGCCTTCAGTATAGATTGCACCTCAACACAAAGAAAACACAAATCCTTCCCACTGGGTCAGTAAGCAACTTCATGATAAATTGTCCAAGATTTGGTTTTACTTTGTTCTATAATCAATACCCAGTAAAGCAGCAGTCAAGAACTCAAAAGACACATTACATTGGAAAAGTCCTTGCAAAAAAACCTCTTTAAAGTGTTGAAAAGTAAAGATTTCACATTCAAGACAATTGTTCTTGTTAGATGTTGTTGAGTTGGGTCTGACTCATAGTGACCTTCATAGGTTTTTCGATTACTGATTGTTTGGGAATTGCTTCAGCAGTGGATTGCCACATCCTTCTACCATTCATGTGGTGCTGGGGATTGAACCCTGGTCCTCAGAGAGTGCAGAGCAATACTCTATCAACTGAGATAAACCCCAACCGCATTCAAGACAATGGTGAGCCTGAATTCTGCCATGCCATTTTCAGCTGCATCATATATTTGTGGAAATTGGACAGTAAATAAGAGGAGAAGAGCTGATGCTTTTGAATAATGTGCTGGGGATGAATATTGAATATACCATGGCATACCATGGACTGCCTAAAGAGCCAACAGATCTGTCCTAGAAGAAGTACAACCACGGTGCTCCTTGAAAGCAAGGATGGCTAGATTACTTCTGACATATTTTGGATATGTTGTCAGGAGGGACTAATCCCTGTAGAAAGACATCATGTTTGGGAGTGTGAAGGGTCCACAAAAAAAGTATGACTCCCAATTGGATGGATTGACACAGTGGCTGCAACAATGGGCTTAAACATAAAAATGTGTGCATGGCACAGTGTTGGGTAATGTTTCATTCCGTTTTACATAGAGTCATTATGAGTCAGACATGACTTGAAGGCACTTAACAACAAACAACAACAGGACTTAAACATTATTATTTTGGTAATTTTCAATATTAATTTACTTATTTACCCCAAAGCTGAAACTTCATTATCATTAGATTATCCATATCAGCTGACAAACACATTCCTTATTCAAACAACAAAGCTGTAATTTATTATTTATTCAAGGAAAAAAGAAACAATAAAGAAGAAACTAGATAAGGTCATGAACACCTATAATCCCATTCTGAAAGCTAGGCAGGGGATAGCAAGTTTGAGGCCAGCTTGGGCTAGAGGAGGGAAGAAATGAATTTAGAAATAATAAAGTAAATCACTGAACATTTATTAACTATTGAACCTACTGAGAAAGATCAAAATAAATTTCCTTTTCCTTTTTTTTTTTTAACTTTTTGAGATAGGATCTCCCTAAGTTACGCAGACTGCCTCTGGTCTGGAATTTGCGATCCTCCTGCCTCTGCCTCCACCTCCCGAGCCACTGGGATTACAGGTGCACTTGCGCCCGGCTTAAAACAAATTTTGCAGCAATGCTGTTCTGCTAATTTCATTTTATTAATCTGCTGGTTTCATTAATGAGAATTTACAGAGTATATTATCCTTGTTTCAAGCTGGGGTTTAGCTCAGTTGGTAAAGTGCTGCTCCACACTCTCTGAGGACATGGGTTCAATCCCCAGCACTGTAAAAATGGGGAAAGGATATGGAAATCCTCCCCTGAAGCAATCCCAAAACAGTCAGTCATTGAAAACCCTATGATGGTCGCTGTGAGCCGGACCTGACTTGATGGCACCTAATAATAACAGCCATGTTCCAGGGGTTGAACTAGGGTAAGAATATGAATATACTTAATACTACTTTTAAGTAGTTAACAGTGTAGTTCAAAATATATTCAGTGATTAGGTTTCATGTAGTCAGTATTTTGCTAGGTATTTGGGGGCTATAAAATGGGACTTTACATTTGCAGGAAAAATATATGTCTTCTTATAAGAACCCAAATATCACCTTTTTACCAGGTGATCAAGGTGGCAAAGGTTTAAAAACGATGTTAGTGCCAGGCCAGGTGTGGTGGTGCATGCCTATAATCTCAGCACTCAGGAGGCCCAGGCAGGGGGATCACAAGTTCCAGGCCAGGGTGGGCTGCACAGCAAAACCACGTCTCAAAAAAAAAAACAAAACAAAAATGAGTCACCAGCCAGGTGCTGTGGTGACTTGGGAAGTTGAGGCAGAAAGAATGTGAGTTCAAGGCAGGAGGCAGGCTGCCCAACTTTGTTGAGACCCTGTCCCAAAATAAAAAAGGGGCTGGGAGTACAGCTCAGCAGTAGAGTGCTTGCTGAGCGCTTGCCTAGCATGTGCTAGGCTCTGGGCTCAACGTCCAGACACTAGGGTGGGGGAAAAAAACTCAAACAATGAAAAAACAACTGATTTTTTGCTTGAAAAGTCAATCACGTTTAACTACTAACACAATTTTACTAGCTGTAGTGCATATAAGCCACAAGATGTACCATTCAAACACATGCCTTTTCTAGATGCTTGAGTAAGATACAGGAGGATTTTGTTAATCTGCCAGTTCTCTTTTAAACTGGGTTTTGCAGTTAAGGACCTGTAGAATAAAGTACAAAAAGCAGCCTAGCTTTTTTTAATATCTCTACTTGTCTCTTCAGACGTCCCTTTGTGGCAATACCCATTTCTAGGTGGCTCTACCTGCTAACTGTTGCCTTTTCTAAGTTGTGAGCGCTCAGCTCTCACTCTCTGACACTTCAGCCTCTGCTGGCTCCCTGGAAGTTTTGTTTTCATCTTCTGACTTCTTTTTCTTCTTTGTCTTTCGTTCTAGATTCAACTGAGCAATTTCTTCATTTTTCTCTGTAATATATTTTAGCAGTGAATTACTCCTCCTGGCTAAGAGCTTCACATCCTCAGTGTTAATTGTGCTCCTTTTTGCGTGTCTGGCAAACATTTCAAGGTCTTTGGCAAAATTTTCGCACTGTTGAAAAGTCATCTCTGAAATTGCTGCAATGGTCTTCTTTTTTTTTTTTTTTTTTTTTTTTTTTTTTTTTTTTTTTTTTTTTTTTTTTTTTTTTTTTTTTTTTTTTTTTTTTTTTTTTTTTTTTTTTTTTTTTTTTTTTTTTTTTTTTTTTTTTTTTTTTTTTACTATTTGTTGAACTCTTTATTATGTGTGAGGCACTACGATCTGGTAAACATTCTCTTTTATTCCAGACCACAAGGCTTTAAAACAGTGACAGAGCTGGGCGCAGTGTCGCACACCTGTCATCCCAGTGACTTGAGAGGCAGAAGCAGAGGATCACAAGTTCAAGGCCAGAGGCAGCCTGTGTAACTTAGCGAGGCCATGTCTCAACATAAAAAATAAAAAAGGAGTTGGGAAAAGGAAAAAAGGGGGACTTGGGGGTGCAGCTCAGTGGTAGCAATGGTCTTCTTAACAAACTATTTAATGAGTGATTTGAATGATTATTCATCCCACAAACCTCAGAAGACTAAGGAAAGAAATTCATGAAAGTATAGATAACCACTTGAATTCTAAATCATCTCATCCACTGGAATTATCCTCTAGAAAGTATCATGGCAAAGAATAATAATACAAAAACCAATTCTTTATCATTGTTTTTTGATGAAGGCAAATTAAAAGATACTTAATGTAATGCATTCACCCATTTCTATGCCTTGGACAAACACTCTGAGTTCTAATAACATTTCTTTTGTTTACTAGTTGTCTGATACTAGATAAATGGCTAACTCTGTCTAGATCAGTTTCCATATTCCTATAAGGACAGTGGAATTTATTGCATAAAGTATTTTAAATGCTCTTCTTTTCTCAGTGTAGATCCATATTTCCATTTGATGTTGCTTTCCTTGGACCTGAGGAACTCTTTATTTTTTCTATATTGTGTGTCTCATGATAATGAATATTTCAGTATTAGTATGGTTGTTGTTGTTGTTGTTGTTAGGTGCTGTCAAGTTGGTATCCGACTCATAGCGACCCTCTGTACAACAGGGGAAACACTATTGTCAGTGCTTCTCTGCTGTTCAGAGGGTTTTCAATGGCAGATTGATTTTTGGGAGGGGGTTGCCAGGTCCTTCTCCCAAGCCTACAGCTTCTGGTGTTCCCTGGTGGTCTCCCATCCAGCTACTAACCAGGCCCTACCCTGCTTATCTTCCAAGATCTGACGGATCGGATGCCACAGGGCTATGGCTGCAGGCATTAGTATGATTAGAGATCTTTATTTCACCCTTTTCTGGGAAAGATAGATTTGATGGGTTTGGAATTCTAAGCTGATTTTTTTTTAGTACTTTCAGGATATTGTTCCACTATCTTCTTATTTACATTGGTTCTAACAAGAAATGTGTTCTCTTCTATACCTTATCCCTTCTTTAGGTCATGTATCTTTTTTCTTTGATGACTTTATGAGTTTCCTTTTTTTCTTTGATGACTTTGTGAATTTCTTTTTATCACTAAATGTTAAAATTTTCTCATACTTTGATGTGCATTGGTGTAATTGTTTTCATTTTCTTATATCAGGAGTTGGTTCCCATTCTTGAATCTCTGGTCTTATGTATTTCATCAGATTTGGAAATATTTGGTGATTTTTATTTCTTCAAATGTTTCCAGCTGTACCACCCTGGTGTCTGATGTGATCAGATCTCAGGGTTGTGCCTAGTTAGTACTTGGATGGGAGACCACCTGGGAATACCTAGTGCTGTAGACTTGGAAAAGGACCTGGCAGCCCAATCCTGAAACAACCAGCCATGAAAAACACTATGAACAGCAGAGAAACAATGACAATAGTGCCAGGCATGGTATAGTATTAGGGAGTGTTTCATTCTGTTGTATATAGTGTCACTATGAATGAGACCCAACTCAATGGCACCTAACAACTGCAATAATTTCTTCAAATATTTTCTGTCCTTTCTTTATCCAGGACTCCTATTGCACTCATATTGGTCCATTTAAAATTGCTCACAGATATTTTGGTCACTTTTTAAAAATTGTTTTATTCTCTGTATTTTTAATAACATTATTGTTCTGCTTCAATGATCACTAATGCTTCCTTCTGTCATTGTCAATCTTCCATCTATACAACACTTCTAATCAGGCATTGTGGTTTCCAATCTTAAATTTTGATGTAAGTCTAATTTGAACTTTCATGTCTATACACATCTTTTGGAACATGTAGTGCATAAAAACTATTTTAGTGTCCTCATTTGCTAATTTTAACATCTATGTTTGTTGTAGATTCGTTTCAGTTGATTGATTTTTCTAGTCATTATGGAGCACATTTTCTGTTTTCGTGCATGGCTGTCAACTTTTTTATTAGAGGTCAAATATTTTGAATTTTATCATTTGTGTCCTGGACATTTTTGCATTCCTATTCTTGAACTTTGTTCTGAGATTCAGATAAGTTTCTTAGGAACCACTTGATCATTTTAGACCTTAAAAAAAAAAGATTTGTTAAGCAAATCTATAACAAGTTATAATCTTGATAATGTGGGGCTAACTATCCTGTACCTTAGAAGTGAGCCCATTTGACTACCGAATTCCCTGTGAGTTTTACGCTTCATTTCATACTGCCTGGTGGGAGTGGGCTCTTTTCCATTCCTGAGTGAGCAGTGAGCATTGTTCTCTCTACTCAATTCTTTGTAGCTGTTTCCTTTCCTTGCCACAGCTAGTCTTTCTGCATTTGCACATGGATCAGGGCTCTGCCAAATACTAGAGTGCCACATGCTGCAGACTTGTGGGACATTCCTCTCTGTGCAGCTCTCTCTTCCAAGGCACTCTAACTTGCCAGCCCTGCCTTCCTTCACTGCTGTGTCTATCCTTAAATAATCTCCATAATGCGGGAACCACTGGGCTGGGCCTGAGCTCCCTCTCTTTTGGCTGCAGCCTGGAAACTTTCTCTACCATCTCACCTTGCCTTCAGGAAGCACTTCCCTTCACTTTCTGGTGTTCAACACCTTAAAGAGAATTTTGTTAGATATTTTGCCTCGTTTTCAGATATTTCTAGCAGAGGATAGATCTAGTCTCTATTACTCAGTCTTGGCTTGAAACAGAAGTTCCTTAAGGGTAATTTTTAAAATACTAAAATATGTTTACTGTGAGGGTATAATAGCAGGCAATGTCATGTTCCACATTTGTAGGAAGACAAAGAGTACTCATTCCCCCACTGAGGTTCTCAGGAGAGGTACCCTTGCAGAGGGAAATCTCACTATCTAGATAGAATTCACAAGAGAATAATGGAATATTTGATGGCTAGTATGAGATGCTTACTAAGAATAGCACACATTTTGGTAATCTTGTGGTGCCCTGCTGATTGCTTGGCTGGTTGACTTGTTTGACCCTCTCATGTGATTCATTCCCAATACATGTAAGCAATGCTTTAGTATAACTTTTTTTTTTTTAGATACTAGCAGAATGCTCTGGCCGAGGTTTAGCTCAGTTAGTAGAGTGCCTCACTGCATTCTCTGATGACCTGGGTTTGATCCCCAGCACCACAAAAATGGGAAAAGGATGTGGCAATCCACACCTGAAGCAATCCTGAAACAATCAGCCTTTGAAAACCCTAAGAAGGTCGCTATGAGTCTGACCCTAACAACAACAAGTAGGATACTGAAAGAATGAAAGCATAATCTATTTCACCAGTGGGTGAAAGTCTGGTGAAAAATAGAATATATTTCATTGAAATATAATAGAAAATTAAGGCATTAGCTGTATTAAAATCAACCAGAAATTCATTTTTAATTTTTTTGTGAAATACACAAATACACTTTTATTAAAATCTTACATTAAATACATTTGCTTAAACTTATTAGGATTTAGAGTTACATTAATCATGATCTTATATTTTATGTCATACACACATACACAAACACACAAACACACACACAGTGGGTGCCAAAAAATATGTACACATCTTGGGATGAAAACTTTCCATTATACTGTTTTAAGAATGTGTCACATCCTTGTACTGATGCAATAGCGTAAATATATTCCAGAACATCATACTCCATATTGCTACCATAATTCAATTGACCTCCAACAAGTAAGACATGAATAATATCTCTAAATTGTGTATATACATTTTTGGCACCTCTGGTATATATGATAATTGTTCATTTCTAAGAAGTCAAAAATATGGGTATTTAAATTTTAAAGTACAAGGATTTCTATGCCTTTATTTCTACTTTCCCCCCTAGCATTGCATAATCTGGATAACTCAATTTATTTCACAATGCCTTCATTGATGATACTCATATGCTTCTAATGTTTCTGTTTTGTAATTAATGAATTGACGCATATATCATTGTTCAAATACCTTTGTCAAATTATATGAATATTTTGTTGAATATCTGCATCAATTAGAATTTTAGGGAAGAAAGAATATATACAGCTGTAGCTGGGGCACGGTAGCACACTCCTGTAATTCCAGTGACATGGCATGCTGAGACATGAAGATCGCAAGTTGGAGGCCTGAGGCAGCCTGCATCACTTAGTGAGACCCTGTTACAGAGTAAAAAAATTTAAAAAACATTCTAGCTGTGCAGCTCACTGGTAGAGCGCTTACATAGCATGAGTGAGATTCTGGGTTCAACCTCCCAGTATTGAAACAAAACAAAGCATATACACACTTTTTCTTTTGTTGTAACTGCCAGATTGTAGTCCACAAATAATGTCTTGAATTACAGTTTTTATGATAATCTATGCAAAGTGATTATAATAAAAATAATAGAAAGCCTTCTGCTTTGCTTTGTCAGGACTGGTATGAAAATGTTTACTTGAGATATAGTCAAATTGCACAGCATAATCCACCATACATCTTAGTTGTTTATTATTAGTTATAATAAATATATATAAAGATGAGGTATCAATTACTAATTTAGAAGTACTCAACTTAATTGGCAGTTTAATAATAAGTATCTATTGTGGATCCATAATTATATACAATTAGCTTATTATCAAATAGGTATATGAATCTTCCATGTCAGTATCTTGAGGGACAAAATGAGAATATTAACCCTCACAGATTGTTACGTCAATGATGTGTAGTAAATACAACATAACTTCTAATTCTGTGTTAAAAGCTGTTATCATGAACAATTCTCTGCTCTTTAAGATATCAGGCCTCTAAGTAAGTGGATTTCTGCATATAGCCTTTTCCGTATTTGAAGTGTCAAGGGAAATAGTCAGAATTAGATAAAATTATATTGTGAACTCTCAAGGAAGGAAGTTTGTAGGAACAAAATGAGCAGCAGTAATGTAATAAAAGTTGAGTTTCCTGAGTAGACTTTTTGGATGTGTGAGAAGAATCCAGACCATGTTTCTTTTCAGTTTAAGTTTAGGGAGCCAGCCATGACTGACCACAAGGTAGATAAGAAGAATTCATAATATTGCTACAGACCCATCTGGGTATTAGCATTGCTATGTTATTTTAACTATTGTGAGGGCAACGCCTGCAGGGACCATGTATTTATTCGCATCTGTTCCTCTGATGGCTAACCATTATGAAAAGTAAATGGACATGAAACTGGTCCCTTCTGCTGTCTTTCTTTTAGGGTCTTACCAACAGTAACATAGATGATGATCAGAGGAAGATAGGGTTATTTTAATTCATTGGACATGTTGTAATAATGCTTCCTATGGACATGGTTGCACTTCTTCCAGGACAGATCTGTTGGTTCTTTTGGCAGACCATGGTATTTTCAATAATCGTCTCCAACACCATAATTCAAAAGCATCAATTCTACTCCTGTCTCCCTTGTTAAATGTTCAGCTTTCAAAACCATATGATGCAACTGAAAATACCATGGCATGAATCAAGCGCACCTTCATCTACAATGTGACATCTTTACTTTGCAATATGCTGAAGAGATCTTTTGCCACAGCTTTTCCTAAAGGAATATGTCTTTTGATTTCTTGACTGATGCTTCCATGGGTGTTATTATAGAAACAAGTAAAGCAAAATCATGGAAAACCTCAATCTTTTCTCCATTTATTGTGAAGCTGCATACTGACCCAGTTGTAAGGATTTTTGTTTTGTTGATGTTCAGTCACAATCCATACTGAAGGCTCTTATGTTCTTTGATCTTCATCAGTGAATGTTTTAAATCTTCTTCACTTTCAGCAAGCAGAGTTGTGTCATCAGCGTAACGCAGATTGTCAATGAGTCTTCCTTCAATCCTGATGCCACCTTCTTCCTTCTGAAGTCCAGCTTCTCAGATTATTTGCTCAGCATAGAAATTGAAGAGATATGGTGAAAGTATACAGCCCTGACGCACACCTTTCTCAATGTTAAACCAGGCAGTGTTTCCTTGTTCTATTCGCACAACTACCTCCTGATTCATGTACAGATTCCTCATAAGTATAATTAGGTGCTCTGGTATTCCCTTTTTCAAAGTGTTATCCATAATTTGTTATTATCCACACAGTCAAATGCCTTTGCATAGTCAATAAAACATAGATAGACATCTTCCTGATATTCTCTGCTTTCAGCTAATATTCACCTAACATCACCAATGATGTCCCTGGTTCCCCGCCCTCTTCTGAATCCCGCTTGATTTTCTGGCAGTTCCCTGTCTATATACTGCTGCAGTCACTTTTGAATGATCTTTAGTAAAATTTTGTTTATGTTGTGATATCAATGATATTGCTTGATAGTTTCCACATTCAATTGAATCCCCTTTCTTGGGAATAGGCAAAAATATGGATCTCTTCCAGTCACGTGGCCAGGTAGCTGTTTTTCAAATCTGTTAGCATAAACATGTTAGCACCTCCAGTGCTGCATCTGTTTGTTGAAACATCTCTATTGGTATTCTATCAATTCCTGGAGACTTGTGTTTCACCAATTCTTTGAAGACAGCTTCCACTTTGTCCCTCAATACCATTGGTTCCTCTTCATATGCAATCTTTTGAAATGGTTGGTTGTCTACCAATTCTATTTTGTATAGTGACTTTGTGTATTCCTTCCATCTTTTTTTATGTTTCCTGCATTGTTTAATATTTTTTCTGTAGAATCTTTCACTATTGCCACTTGAGGGTTGAATTTTCTCTACACTCTCTTAAGCTTGAGAAACACAGCATGTGTTCTTCCCTTTTGGTTTTCTGTCTCCAGCTCTTTGCACATGTCATTATACTAGTTTTTGTCTTCTTGAGCTGCCTTTTGAAATCTTGTGTAGTTCCTTAACTTCATCATATCTTCCTTTTGCTTTAGCTGTGCAACTTTCAAGGACAAGTTTCAGAGTCTCCTTGGACATGTAATTTGGCCTTTTCTTTTTTTTTTTCACGTCTTTTTAATAAGCTTTTGCTTTCTTCATGAATGATATCTTTGATGTCATGCCACAACTCTTCTAATCTCCTATTATTTGTATCTAATTCATTAAACCAGTTGTTAAGGTGGTCTCTAAACTCAGGTGGGATATTCTCAAGGTTGTACCTTGGTCCTCGAACACTTGTTCTAATTTTCTTCAGTTTCAGTTTGAACTTGCATCTAAGAAGTTGATGGTCTGATCCATAGTCAGCACCTGGTCTTGTTCTGACATTTGATATGGACCTTTTCCATCATTTCTTTCCACAAATGTAATCAATTTCGTTCCATATGTTCCATCTAGTGAAGTCCATGTGTATAGTTGCTGTTTACATTGGTGAAAAAATTTATTTGCTATGAAAAGGTCATTGGCCTGACAAAAATCTATCATGTGATCTCCAGCATTGTTTCTGACACTAAGACCATATTTTCCAACTCTTGAGCCTTCTTTGTTTCCAACTTTTGCATTCCAGTCACCAGTAATCATTGGTATGTGCTCATCGCATGTTTGATCTATTTCAGGTTGCAGAAGCTGGTAGAAATCTTCCCTACCTTCATTTGTGGCCTTAGTGGTTGTGGGTTGCCCCTCCCTGCAGCCAGGCAGGCTAGCTCTTCTTTTCCAGTACCGGGACCCCACACCACATGGACTGGTTAGCATGACGGATTGGCTCAAGGACAGCTTCGGGGTGCCTTTAGATAAGGTTTTATTATACATCTGCTGTAAGGAAATGAGTGCTACACCTCTTACATCCTTTAAGCCCACCCTTTGGGATAGTGGAAGTGTCATGGCTCTGGCAGTGGCAGCACTCTGTGTGCCCTCCAGATGCCCTCTGTGAAGGCCTGTGTCTTCTGTGCTGCTGGTCTCTGATGATCTCTGTCTTCATCCAACTTTGGGTTGGCCTGTACAATGACAGGCAGCCTTCTCTCTTGATCTGGTGATGGTGCAGCCCGTCTGCAGTGGAGTGGCAGAATATACAGAGTGGTAAGCGAGTTCTGCTTATATAGTCTGTGGATAACTGCATCAAGATGGCAGTCAACCAATCAGGTCATGGCATGAGGGGCCAGGCCCAACCAATTAGGAATAATATTCAAATAAATGGTGAAATCAGATGTCAGTTTCTGGCCAATCAGGGGATGGTTTTTAGTGCCCAATCAGGGGGCAGGGTGAGGGTCGGGAGTAACCAATTAGATAACAGGGGATCCAGGCATGCAGGTACCATCTTGGCTCACTCAATGCCAAGAAAGACCCAGATGTGGGGCAAGGTCACCAGGAGCCATCTTGCCTTGGAGGATAGATGTCATTCCTCCAGGCAGGCTAGATAGGCCCTTATTATGGTCGTACTCTCTAAGATCCCAACAAGTGGTGGGTGCATAAATTTGAAAAATTGTCATATTAACTGGCCTTCCTGTAGGCATATGGATATTATTCTATCACTGACAGCATTGTATTTCAGGATAGATCCTGAGATATCTTCTTTGATGATAAATGCAACTCCATTTCTCTTTAATTTGTCATTCAGCATAATAGACCATATGATTATCTGACTCAAATTGGCCCATGCCGGTCCATTTTAGTTCACCAATGCCTAGAATGTCCATGTTTATGTGCTCCATTTCTCTTTTAATGATTTCTAATTTTTCTAGATTCATATTAAGTACATTCCAAGTTCCAATTATTAATGAATTGCTTCTCATTTACAGTTGCTTCTCATTTTTAGTTGTTCTACATCAGCAAATGGAGGTCCCTGGGGATTTACTCCATTTTCATCGTCAAGGTACACTCTACTGTGAGGAGGCAACTCTTCCTTAGCAGTCTTTTGAGTGCCTTCCAACCTAAGGGCTCATTTTCCAGCACTATATCGGACAGTGTTTCTTTGCTATTCATAGGGTTTTCAATGGCTAGTTGCTTCAGAAGTCATTCTCCAGTGCTTACTCCCTAGTCAGCTGAAACCTGTCCACCATGGTGACCCTGCTGGTATCTGACATACCTGTGGCATAGCTTTCAGCATTATCACAACACACAAGCCCCCATAGTGTGGCAAACTGACAGACATGTGGGGGCTAGCTATAGCAGATGTGAGTAAATACATCATATCCTCCTAATGAGGGAATATTAAACTTTATTTAGCTCTTCCTCTTCATCTGTACATATTGTGAGTACCCACACACATATATACAGAAACGTATTTTTCTTTCTCTTTCTTTCTTTCTTTCTTTCTTTCTTTCTTTCTTTCTTTCATTTTTTTTTCAGCAAATCCAAGTGCTACTTATGAGGAACTAGCTATGGAATAATCAGAAGACCTTGTTTTGGAAACTGGGCTACAGAATTAGAATAGAAAATTTAGGAAATATGTCTTGTATTCATGAAGACTTATCTGCTTGGAAGAATTTGTTACCCTGAGATTATGCTAATAGAAGGTTGCCTAAATGTTAAAGTTACTATTGTTCCTCACTGAATGGACCAGTGGCTTGCTAGAATATTTTGCACATTTCAGTAGATAAGAATTTCATTGCAGTTGAATCCCCATCAGAACTGATTTTTTAAAAGCACATAATCAAAGCAGGCATCAGTTTTACCTTGTTTCCTGAGTTTGAAATTATAATAAATGACTGTATTTTGTTTGAAAACAAAACAAAAGGCATGATTAGTATCCTCCTTAAAGTGAAGCCACCTGCAAGACTCAAAAGAAAATTAGATATTTACTCTATTAATGTGAGAAATTTTCTGAAACCCAGCTTTGTTCTAACCATCTAAGTGGAAACTTGTGACAATAGAGTCTTTTTCTTAATTTATTTTTATTTTTATTGTTTTCCCTTTGTTGGTAAATGTTGGTGGGGTGCAGAGTAATATAGCATTGGCTTTTTCCATTATGCAACTATTTAATCAGTTTTGGTTACACTTTCATCAACTTACAAATTTTATGTATGCATAGATGGGTTACAGTCCCATATTTTTCCCATGTACTCATGAAGTTGAATCACTTACATTGAGATTATTGTCTCCCTCTTTGTCCCTTTACATTGTTTCTCTTCCCCTTCCCACCTTCCACAACCTTGCTTCCCTTTGCTAATCCTCTTCCTCCTTCTTTCTACTTTTTATACTTTCCCTTTTTTGCTAAGCTTAATTGTGCATTTTTATATATCTACTTATGTACAGGTTTTTTCTTCCTTTAAGATTCAACTCCCACATATGAGTGAGAACGTGAGATATTTCTTTTTGAGCTTGTATTCATTCACATAAAATGATATTCTCCAGTTACATCCATTTTACTGCACATGACATTATTTCATTCTTTTTTATTGCTGAGTAATATTCCATTTTGTGTATGTGCCATGATTTTTTAAGCCATTCTTCTGTTGATGGGCATCTTGGTTGGTTTCATATCCTTGCTATTACAGAGAGTGCTGCATTGAATATGGAGATGCAGGTATCTTTGTGGTATGATGACTTGTCTCCCTTTGAGTATATTCCCAGTATTGGTATAGCTGGGTTGTGTGGCAATTCTATTTTTAGTTTTCTGAGGTATCTCCATATTGATTTTCAAAGTGATTGAACTAATTTACAGTCCCACCCACAATGTAAAAGTGTTCCATTTTCTCCATATAATCATTAGTATTTGTTATTATTTGTTTTGTTGATTTTGGCCATTTTTACTGGAGTTAGGTGGAATCTCAGAGTTGGTCTGATCTGCATTTTTTAAGTAAAAATCAATCACATGCATTTAGCTTCCCTTGTGATATTTATGTTGCTATTTGTTCAGGGTACTCTAATCAGGAAAGAAATCCAAAAATTATCAAGCACACTCACATTTCTTATAAAAGTTAGTGCTATAAAGTAATCTCTGCCCTCTCATTTCAATAAACTTAAGACAAAAAATCTTTAGCATACTTTTTACCAACTAAGATACAAATATCATCCTGAAATGCCAAGAAATTCATCAAGACCAGTTACTCTAAGTGGGAACTTTCACATGCAGGTTTGGTGAGCTAAATCCATTGTGCAATACAAAACTGAAATCAGGCACCTCCACTGGCTCTTTCTTCCAGGACCTTTTAGTGACTTTGGCATCTTCAGTGTTTTACAATCATAATATATTGCATGTAAACATCCAAAGAGATATTTCAGACTGCAATGTTTTATGGTAAGAAGACATTCAAAGAAACAGTTTGCTTTTATTATACAAGTATAGGAGCCTTTGTTACAAGATTGGGTTTTTGTTGTTGTTGTTGTTGTTGTTTGTTTGTTTGTTTTGGAACTATTAAAAACACCATTCACTTTCTCACTGGTTTTATGTGGTGGTACATTTTCACTAAGCATCTGACTTTTCACATTCTGAGATGTATCATGGAATTAAGCACTAGAAAAATATTTAGATGTTTCCCAAACATTCATCACTACAAGCTCTACTACAAGAAGCCTAGATCCATAGCTAGGCCCAGTCTACTTTGGTGGACGAATATATTTCAGCCTAAGAAGTGAAAACAAGCCCACCAGATGTTTCAAAAAATTAATAGGCAATTTGAATAAAAATGTTCTGAAAATTATTATTATTATTATTATTATTATTATTATTATTATTATTGTTATTTCCTTTTGCAGCACTGTAGGTTGAAACCAGGGCTTCATACATGCCTTTTGCAAGTGCTCTACCACTAAGCCACATCCCAGCCCATTTTTTAATTTTTTATTTTGGGACAGGGTTTCACTAAGTTACACAGGCTACCTCCGACCTAAAATTGCAATCTTCCTGCCTCTGCTTCCTAAATTGCTGGGATTACAGGCATGTGCCCCTGTGCCCAGCTGAAAATTATTTTAAATCTGAAAAGGATATAAGCAATTTTAGAAACATAGGCCAAGCTCTGTCATCAGCAAATCACTGGGCAAATAGCGTCAAGACACAGATTCCCTCCCCATTCCTGGAACCAACTTTTGCTAGGAAAATGGAATTCAGCATTTATTTAAGACAATGTAAATTGCATTTTAGAGAAACATGATGATTTCTTTACACAAACTACCTCAATTTAGATTCTATGGGCTGTGGTCTTCTGAAGAGTAACAAGAGGAAAATGGGTAATATGAATTTGCCTTCAGAAACACAACCAGATTTAATTATATAAATTTTTTTTTTTTTTGGTGCTGTGGGTTGAACTCAGAAATCCGCATCTATTTTGCTTTACCATTAGAATATAGCCCAAGCCCTTTTCAAAATTATTTTATCTTGAGACAGATTTTCACTAAGTTACAGAGCTCCCTGTGGCCTTGAATTTACAATCCTCCTGCCTCTGCCTCCTGAATTGCTGGGATTGCAGGAGTGCCTGTGCCAGGCCAGGTTTGTGCATCTAATGGAGACTGAAAGTTTGATATCATAATTCAAGAGAAATTTGAGGAAAATCTTATTTAGGAGATAAGAGAATCATGTTTTGGCTTAACATTGACTTTTGCCCATATTAGTTGATAACATTTATGTTCCTGTGAATTAATTATAAGATGGATTCTTGGGTCAGACTGTGAGCTGTCTACATGTTTATTTTATCTAATGAGGTAGAGCTGGATGAATAATAGCAAGTGGGTTTTAAACTTTTTTTGTTGTTTCGGTTATAAGTTGCTTTTACTTTTCATCCTTGGATAATTTGTGTAAATATCTTCCACAGGATGAATCTTCCAATTTCTTTTGCAAATGGTCAATGAAATCCTGTAGAAACATGAACTTCAGATGTCTAGAGGATGCTCGTTATTGCTCAAGCACCATTTTGCTTTTCTGTCCATATAGGATTCTCTTTTCCCTAATTCTCATTTGCGATGATAAGTAGACATCCAGAACAATTTTTGACCCACCAAGACGTGTCTCTGCAATATGCTGATGTTTCTATGAATATAAAAAGATTTTCTCCTGCGGGTGGTTGTATTGGCTTTAAAGTGCTAGAACTATCCATTTTGAATGTAATTATGCAAAATAAATGAAAGAAATCTACCCTGCTGATATTTATGTAACAACTTCTAGAATAAATCTTCTGATTTACAAATATACCAGGACCATTAGCTAGAAGCCACACCACATCATTGTTTCACAGAACTTTAGGCAATTGTGATAAGTTTTTTTTTCAAATCAGCATTATTTTGCAAAGTAAAATAAAACAGAGTAAACGAATTGACTTTTTCCCCAGCATTTGCTAAGAAGAAATAAAGCTACTTGAAAATCAATGAAGGCAGTACTTTCAGAAATATTTTTAGGTGTGCTTAAAAAAAATGATTCTTTTTGCACAATTCATCTTTCTTTTTCAAAGTGAGCCACTTAATATTCTTCAACCGCATTTAACTTCCCTAGGAAACTATAAAGAGTGGATTGAAATCCATAATTGTATTAAAGCTATGATCCAATAACAATAGCTATTCCACAGGTGCCAGCAAATAACTTGTCATAGGAATATAAAAGCCAGGAAAACGTGAGATTTGGGGTTTTTTTCTCTGCTTACTTTTAAGAAGTACTGATCCTAAAAGGGAGGTTGATGGATTTCAGGAAGGAGATGGATGGAAGAGAAGGGTTCTTTTGTCCAGAGAAGTATGGTCAATGGCTGTTCATCTGTGGCTACAAGCTCCCAGATAGTCATATGGTTGAACAGGTGGTCTCAGCACCCCTGGGGAGGTGTGGTCTTTGCTAACCCTCATAGGCATGCCGGATTCCTGATCCTCACACAGACAGTCACTCTGTGTGGCATCCTATTCCCTTAAAATCCTAAATCTATGATAGGTGATCACTTCTTATTGGCTCAAAAGCTAAGTCCAGTATATTTTTGTTTCTTACCTTGGTGGATGACATAATGGCATTTTTATGAGAACTCCCTAGAAATGATGTCTTGATTCAAAAGAATGTTTCCAGGGGTCTAAATCTCAAATGGAATTTCATAAGTAAAGACTCCTGTATAGGTGGGGCATCCCTAACTACCTCAGGCCTCCCATGGATGGTCGCCTTTCCTGACTACGAATAGATGGGCCCTGGAGAAGTGAGATGATAGAAAGGTACCAGGGCTATGCTTTTAAAACAAAGATTCGACTGGGTAGTGATAATCTTTTGTCCTTTAGGCTGTGTGTGTGTGTGTGTGTGTGTATCCAAACTTCCATTAAATAATTTTAAAAATCTGTTCCTGATATTTTTGTTGTTAGGGGCCATGAAGTCATGTCCGACCCATAGCGACCCTCATAGTGTTTTCAATGGCTGACTGTTTCGGGATTGCCTAGGGAGTCGATTGCCATATCCTTCTCCCAGGTTGCTGATATAGATAGATCCTATTCTCTTATTAAAATATCCTTATGTCCATTTGTATATTAGTGTAGAGATAGATATCCCATAGTTTCAAATTCAACTCTAAATGCCATAACCACAAAAAAGTATACCTAATATATAGAGGAAATTGTTTTATGTCTCCAAGTTCTCCTTAAATCATAACAAAGTAAAGGTAGCAATCATAATGGCCATCTGTCCAAGGAAAATTAATTCTATAGGCTGGTAAGACAATGGAAACAGATAATTTGGAAATTGAGTACTTCACTTTTTTCCCCCACTACTAGGGATTTGAACCCAGGGCTTCGTGCATGTGAGGCAGATGTACCATCACTGCGCTTTACCTCTTGCCCCGTTTTAAAATTTTGTATTTTGTGACAGAGTCTTGCTAAATTATACAGGCTGCCTTTGGGCTGAAACTCGCAATCCTCCTGCCTCAGCTTCCAGATTTGCTGGGATTATAGGTGTGTGCCACCGCAAATGGTGGGACTTTCTTTTTAGGGGTCCCTGTGTGGTGGTTACATGTATTCTCATGTGTCAGGTTCTATTCTGAGGACTTCACAATAACCATCGCATTTACTTCCTGAAACCATCCTGAGGACAGTCTCTGTGACAACCTTGGGTAGGTACTATTACCCTTCTCTTTTTGCACATGAACTCGGGCACCAAGACATTACATAATTTGGCCAAGGTCACAGAGCTGGTAAATAGCAAAGCCAGAATTCAAAAGCAGGCAGTCAGGCTTCAGACGTCTCACTTTTAGCCACGACAAGGTGCCTTTAAGCCAGTGATTCTCATACTTTAGTGCACATAAAAATGGCCCAGGAGCTTGATAAACTGTGCACTTCCCAGGTCTTCTCGTTCAATGGGTTCGGCTAGGCCTAAGGATTTGTGGTCCTAAGCAGCTCTCAAGTGGTGCTGATGCTGCCTTCCTGCAGATCACATGCAGAAAAGCACTGACCTAAGGAACTATGCAAATAAGCAAGATAGAGCAGCCTAGCTAGGGGGCTGCAAGTATCTGGGCTCAAGTTCTCTATGGAGTTTTAGAGGGCTTTGCCTTTGGCTGTAGAGTAAAACCGCACTTCCATTTTTAAACCCTGGTTTTTGTTTTACTTTGTTTTATTTTGTTTTATTTATTTAATTTTATTTATTAGCTCTGCTAGGGACTGTACCCAGGGCTTGGTACAAGCCACGCAGGTGATCCACCACGGAGCTGTATTCCCAGCCTGAGTGTTCCTTATTCGTCTAATTGCTGTGATCACCCCTCTCATTCTTTGCCTCTGATCTGAGCTGTAACTCAGTATTTCTAGGGTAAATGCACACAAATACTCAGGAAGTGTTCTTTCACAGAGTTCCCCTCCACCTCCATCTTGCTGCCAGCTCAGTGGCTGTGTTGCTCTGCTTCTCTGACCCTGAAGGAGCTGTCCCTGGTCCTACCTCCAGCCTGCTGGGGAGCACCCTCTGCTCCCTCCTCTCTCCCTGCTCACAGTAGGTGCTCAATCTTTGCCAGTGCTGCATAGGTGTCTCTGCCCCTAGCCACAGACCTGCTTTGCTGGCAGTCACAGATTAGCTCCAGACACCCCCTGAATCAGCTGGCTTTTCTCCTACTATTTTTTAGTGTCTGTCATTGTCATTGATTTCAGTTTAGGGATCAATACTTTCCCTAAGGTGACTGATGGTGGGAAATCTTTTCCTTCTAGGGAAGACATTTTCTCTCATCCTCAGCAGTGTGATGTGACCTGTAGCCTGAACAAGGCAGTCTTAAAATACGTGAATATTTATGCATCTCCTCCTTCCTGACTTACTTAGTGGTGCCATGATAACCACGTTGTCCCAAACTATGACTCAAGTTGCTTCACCTGCCACATCTGGCAGAATGTTATGGGATTTTGCTGTGATTTTCTTCTCTCTCACCTGTAGAATTCATCAGCCAGTTTGGGAATAGTCAGTGGGAATTTTTTTTTTTTTTTTTTTGCGGTACTGGTGGTTGAACCCAGGGCCTCGCACTTGCATTCTCTGCAAGTGCTGGACCACTGAGCTGCACCCTCAGCCCATTTTTTTAGTTTTTAGACAGGGTCTCGCTAAGTTACACAGATTGCCTTTGGTCTCAAACTTGTGATCCTCCTGCCTCCGCCTCCTGAGCCTCTGGGATTATAGGCGTGTGCCACCTCACCCAGCGTCAGTGGGAAACTTAACAACAAAAAATCTCCCTAAGGTGAATAAAGTAATTTTTTAGCATAAAGAAGAAATTAAAAACAGAAACCTACAATTACTTTTTATCTCATTTAACCTGTTTTGAAAAGATAATACACAGACACCATTTTTAAAAGGAATATAAAAATCACACGTTAATTTTTTTTTAAGCAATAGGCTTACTGAACAGAATAATTGAAGAATTCTATTTTAGGTAGGCCTTCAGCCCTATCACTGTGGAATCCTACCCTGACAGATCTTGGAAGCTAAGCAGGGTCGGGCCTGGTTAGTACTTGGATGGGAGACCGCCTAGGAACACCAGGTGCTATAGGTTTGGGAGAAGGACCCGGCAACCCACTCCCAAAAATCAATCAGCCATTGAAACCCTGTGAATAGCAGAGAAGCACTAACAATACTGTTTTGCCAGTTGTACATAAGGTCACTGTGAGTTGGACACCAACTTGATGGCACCTAACAACAACATCCTAATGGGAATTTGTTTATTGTGTTTACTTTATTCCTGATAGACAGCTGTTATGAACCATGCATAATATTCTACTACTAAAATATCCAGGTGTCTTAATGCCCATTCTTGAAGCATTAGGTAGACGCATGTTGATATTTAGTTCATTCAATTACTGGTTAATTGTATAAAGATACGAATGTCATTTTCTTCTGAAAAATCTAAAAAAAATCTTGTCCAAAAATAAATTTCTTTTATTCATATAATCAATAGTATTTAAAGAAGGTACTTTTGGAATTGTCATAGAATTTTTTAAAAGAAAAAAACTAAGCCCCCTAAACAATGCAAAGAAAATGTATTCTTGGAAGATGTCTATGACTCATATTAACACATGTTCTAAATGAACTGTTTTGCCCTAAGTTTGTTTGTTCGTTTTTTGCATTTTTCCTGTGGAAACAAATCAAAATATACAATGGAATATTTCTCAGTACTTGGAGGACATTTTTCATAGCTCTTTCTTAGAATACCTGGTTCCCCCTCTCCAGGGCTGGCAAACATTATGGACTATGGTAACTAATGCAGGTTAAACAATTTGATTTACATCTAATGAAAAAGGTTGCTATATTATTACCATCAGAACTTCTCCCTTCTTCTAAGGATAGTTTCTGAGACTTCCTGTAAGATTCAAGTGGGACATCCCTAAACATTCTGCTTAGCCTTATAACAAAGCAGGAAAAATTTGGTCATTTTTCTTTTCTTTCCTTTTTTTTTTTCAGTACTGGGGGTTGAACCCAGGGCTTCGTGCTTGCATGCTCTGCAAGTGCTGGACTACTGAGCTGCACCTTCAGCCCACTTTTTTACTTTTTGAAACAAGGTCTTGCTAAGTTATGCAGACTGCCTCTGATCTTGAACTTGTGATCCTCCTGCCTCCGCCTCCCGAGCCACTGGGATTACAGGCATGTGCCAGGCAAGGTCATTCTTTTTTCAGGTGTGCACTGGGACCCATCATTTTGAATGTCCCAACTCACGTATTCACTCATTCCTCATATAACAAACATTGAGTATCTCCTGAGTCTCAGCCAGCCTATTATCCACCATATCCCCAACCCAAAGGGAATCCATGACACACATTTTCCATTTCCTCTATATTCTGGTTGCAAAGCTCCATTATTATTATTTATTAGGCTTGTAAAACATCACCTTCCCTATTCAGCATCATCCTCAATTATTTCTAAGTACTGTCCAGCATATGATAAAAACAGTATTCAAATGAGGAAAATTAAATGTAGTAATATGGGATTCTTATCTAGGTGAAGTATTTTTTAGAAAAGGAAGAAAAAAGAAACAAAATCTCTCCTGTTCCTTTTGTTCTCTAGAAACCTTCCAATTATCCAATTCGGAAGCCTGTTTCTAGACATGTTCTATGAAAATTTTAGAAAATTACTAACGTGAAGCAAAACTTACATTGAAAGCTACATTCCGAGTTAACAAATTAAGCTAGTCTTTTACTTTGCATTTCTTTTCTACCTGTGGCTATAGGGGAAAGCAAAAAAAGCAACTTATGTAAAACAAACTCAATATGCAAGTACTAATAGACTCAGTAACATTTAGTGCTGGCAAATTGCTGAAAATTTGTCAGGTAATGTGATTTTGTTTTCAATTTATGCCACTGAAAAATAAGATAACGTCTAATGCCAAGAAAATAAAAAGAAACCTACACTCCATAAAACTATATTACTGTATGTGGGTTTGGCATTTGAGAAACAAATGAGAGCAAGTTGCCCTTTCTGTATTTCTTAAACAGTGTGTAAAGTTGTTAGATTATACTGTAACATTTTAAGAAATCCTTTGTGCTATGAGAAAATTGCCTTGAAGAGCATGGTGATGTGTACCAAATGTAGTATGTGAGTGAGGACTCAGTTCAGGGACTTGAGGTATCTGTTCTTTTTTCTTTCTTTCTTTCTTCTTTCTTTTTTCTTTTCAGTACTGGTGGGTTGAACCCACGGCCTCGCATATGCTAGTCAAGTGTTCTACCACTGAACTATACGCTCACCCCCTTTTGTATTGTATATTTTGAAGCAGGGTCTCACTAAATTATGCACGCTGCTTCTGGCCTTTCAGTCATGAGGCTCCTGAGTCATTGGGATTAGAGATGTGCTTCACAGTGCCTGGCATCATTAGGTCTTCAAGAGCTTTGTCAATCTGGGATCTGAGCTTCTTAATCAAGAAAAAAGAAAACAGCGAAATTCCACATAAACAAGTGAAATCCTTAGGTACATTTAAGGTCCTACTTAGAGCAACTCCATATTCTTTTGTGTGTGCGTGTGTGTGTGTGTGTGTGTGTGTGTGTGTGTGTGTGTGTGTGTGTGTGTGTGTTACTGGGGGTTGGACCCAGAGCCTTGCGCTTATATGTTCTGTACGTGCTGGACCACTGAGTTGCACCCTGAGCCCATTTTTTTTTTTACTTTTTGAGACAGTCTCGCTAAATTATGCAGACTGCCTCTGATCCCCAACTTGCAATCCTCCTGCCTCTGCCTCCTCTGCCTCCTGAGCCGCTGGGATTACAGGTGTGCGCCACCGCACCCGGCGCTTCTATATTCTTTCAAAATACTCCAATTGTAAATTCCTCAAACTGAAATGTTAAATCTTTTCTTTTCCTTTCTTTCCTTTTCTCTTCTTTTTTCCCATTCTTTCTTTTTCCCTTTTCTTTCTTCTTTCCTCCTCCTTTCTTTTTCTCCTTTTTTTCTTTATTTGAGACAGGGTGTTGCTATGTAACCCATGTTAGCTACAAATTGTGATCCTCCTGCCTTAGCCACCCAAGTGCTGTGACTACAAGAGTATGCCACTATATCCGGCCAAATGTTCTTGTTAATTGTCTGATATGCTGCAGTGAGGGCTGGGGTTTGTCTCAGTGGATAGAGCACCACTCTGCAATCTCTGAGATCCTGGGTTCGATTCCCAGCACTGTATATAAGGGAGAAAGATGTAGCAATCCACTCCCAAGGCAATCCTGAAACAATAAGCCACTGAAAATCCTATGAGGGTTGCTGTGAGTTGGACACAGTCAGACAACTACAACATGCATGGAGAGACAGATACGGGTAAATACTGGGAGTCCATTATGTTAGGGGAGGCAATATGGAATTTCTTGAAAACGACTTCTAGGTTTTAATCGTTACTGTCATGCACTTTGTTAACTTGAATAGCTTTTTTACCTTCCTGAATATCTTTCCTTTCTGGGAATGTTAAAATAATAAGATCTTCTCTTCACATCTCTGATGATTGCTGTGGGGATTAAAAGAAATGTATGTGAGAATGCTTTGAAATGAATTATTAGAGCTATATGTATCTGAATTCTGTTTTCTCATACGCATGGGGGTCTTGACATAAGGTTGAGTGGGTGATCTTCGCTTAGTGGATGGCTATATATGTGTAAGCCTGCAGCCGTAGCCCTGTGGCATCCAATCCCATCAGATCTCGGAAGCTAAGCAGGGTCAGGCCTGGTTAGTATTTGAATGGGAGACCACCTCGGAACACCAGGTGCTGTGGGCTTGGGAGAAGGACTTGGCAACACACTCCCCCCAAAATTCTGCCTTTGAAAACCCTATGAACAGCAGAGAAGCACTGACAATCATGTTTATCTGTTGTACGTAGGGTTGCTATGAGTCAGACACTGACTCATGGCACCTAACAGCAACAGTATATGTGTGTTACAGCAGAAAGAGTGATGGAACGAAAAAAAGGCAGGTAGTACGAGCTATAGTTTTCTGCAGCGGCCTTACAGAAATTGAAAATAACTCTGATTAAATGATTATAGAGATGTGGTTTGACCCAACCCATCAGGCAAATTTAGAAAGACAACTTGTGTGTTCACTCAAGAGAGCTTTGCTTAAAGTTCATGGAGTTAGAAGATGACGTTTAGCAGTTTCTCTCGGCTACTTGGTTAAAGTGGTGACCTCATCGCCTACTCTAGCCAGCCTCCATCGACTTCTGAAAAAGTAACTTACTACTGAGCCTGTGTTTTGGGAGACAGCCCTGTGTCATGTCAATCATGCCATCTTTTCCCCAAGATCAGGCTTCTTATCATCAAACTTGTTGTTGTTGTTAGGTTGCCGTCGAGTCGGTATCCGACTCATAGCGACCCTCATAGGGTTTTCAATGGCTGACTGTTTCGGGATTGCCTTGGGAGTGGATTGCCAGGTCCTTCTCCCATTTGTGCGGTGCTGGGAATTGAACTCAGGACCTCAGAGACTGCAGCGCAGTGCTCTACCAACTGAGCCAAATCCCAGCCCCCTATCATCAAACTAGTGTGTGACATTTCTTTGGGTTGTCTGCTTTTCTTTCCCTTCAGACTTTGTGTGCTCTTTCCCTTGGCGGGTTCCTAAGGGTTGATTTCAAGGATCTCAAATGCTACCTTTCCAAACTGACTTCACTGTGTTTTAAGCTATAGCTAAAAGAACTCTGCCTTTCATTTTGAATACTTAAATTTCACATGGGTGCTTGTCTACTCAGCTCTCCGTCTGTTTTTCTACAATAATTATATACCTGAAGGTTTTCACCAGCCTTTTATTCACTATTCCCTCTTTGAGTATTTCATCAAGCAAAAATGAACTGTCCCTTCAGTGTATTCTTTTCTTTATATTTCCAATGTGTATTTTGATGTCATTCACCTTCGTTTATAAAAATTTCCTATTTTTCATTATTTCTGTATTCCCTTATAATATGATGTTGTTGTTATTGTTGTTGTTGTTGTTGTTGTTGTTGTTGTTGTCATCGAGTTGGTTCTTACTCATAGTTACCTTATATACAACACAACGAAATACTCCTGACATTAGTGGATGGCTAAGCAGGGTCAGGCCTGGTACCAACGAAATACTCCTGAACACTCCTGGCATGGTACCATGCCAGGTACCATGTTAGTGCTTCTCTGCTTTTCATAGGGTTTTAAGTGGCTGATTGTTTTGGGATTGTTTTAGGATTGTTTTGGGAGTGGGCTGCCAATTCCTTCTCCCATTTTTGCATAGCTAGAGATGGAACCAAGTGCCTCAGAGAGTGCAGAGATGTACTCTACCAACTGAGCTATATCCCAGCCCTCCCGTAAATATTTATTGTTGTTAGGTACCTTGGAGTCAGTATCAAACTCATAGTGACGCTACTTACAACAGGTGAATCACTATTCTCAGTGCTCCTGTGCTGTTCATAGGGTTTTCAATGGTGGATTATTTTTGGGGAGTGGGTTGCCAGGTCCTTCTCCCAAGCCCACAGCACCTGGTGTTCCCAGGCGGTCTCCCATCCAAGTATTAACCAGGCCCCAGTCTCCTTAGCTTCTGGGATCTGATGGGATCAGATGCCACAGTGATATGGCTGTAGACCCTGTAATTACATATGGTTGTTGTTGTTAGGTGCTCTCCAGTCGGTATCCGACTCATAGCGACCCTCATAGGGTTTTCAATGGCTGACTGCTTTGGGATTGCCTTGAGAGTGGATTGCCACGTCCTTCTCCCATTTTTGAGATGCTGAGAGTTGAACTCGGGACCTCAGAGAATGCAGCACAGTGCTCTACCAACTGAGCTAAATCCCAGCCCAGCCATAAATGTAGGCATAACAAAATAGGAGCTTAAGTCCAGTCATGTATATACAAAAGTAAGGTACGGTACGGTCTGTTAGTAACTAAAACTACTCCGTGCCCAACATTCCCCACCATTCATTTTTTATTTTACATTTTAAATGTCCATTGAGTATGAGAAGCATCTGATACTGCCAGCAATTTATTAGTCCACATTTCTACTGGTCTCAATGTTTCAGCTTAATTTTTCAGCAATCCCTACATGTAAAATTTTAGAATGTCGATACCTAAATTATATAGATAGGTAGAAACAGAGCATCTGATGTTTCAAATTTATTTGTTGCTTGTATTAAAAACAAATCTTAAACTTTTAAATCATGTTGTATGTTGTGCCAGATTTAATACTATTCACACCAACATCTCCTAACAACTTACTTCCCAAAGCAGATAAATAATGGAAAACTGCACGCAGCACCTCCTTCCATCAATATTTTTGTTTTGTTTTGCTTTTCTCCTTGCCTGGTTTTTTTCTACTTCCTCTCTTTTTCTTCTTTCTAAAGCATTTCTACAATTTCTCTACTACTCTTCAACCTACCATTAAAGCAAGCATTTCTTTCCATATGCTTCTTTTTGGCATTTAAGATGTTTAATTCACCTTATTCCGCTGGGAAAAAAAATCTTCCTGAAGCTTTTCATTATTGACTTTCTTTGTAGATTTCCATTATTTGTTCTCATTTATGTTTGACCAGTTAACATTGCTTTGTTAATTCCTCAGAATCACCCAGTATCTTTTAATTTTTGCTTGCTTTTTTAACCATTGGGGGGTTATACTTTTGTCATTTGCCTTCTTAGAATTTCGTATTATCCTTTTGCCATGTTTCAATTTCATGCTACACTGAAGTTTTGACTCTTCTCAAGTCTCTTTCCTTTTTGTCATTATTTACTTTCCTTTATCTATTCCTGTTCTATTTTCAGCTTTTCATTTTACACCATTTCAAAACCACATGGACATTTTCACCATTGTATAAGTTTTCTTGTTTTTTTTCACCTTTTTCCTTCTGTTCTTGATAGAAGTTGAACTGCCACTTCACTTACTATAATTATAACTTAAAATTTTATGGAATTATATTTAACTTCATCCTCACTAGTTATACCTTCACTTACCTGCACTTTAATTTCTCACTTATGTTTTAAAGTCAAATTTTATCTACCTATATTTTATTTCTATTTTAATTTACCATTTCATATTCTTTTATATTTTTTCTAAGACTATTTTAAGCTAATTTTTTGTCTTGAACTTTTCCATTTCATTGTCTTTCTTTAACTTGTAGTTTTAGCCCTGTTCCTAATCTTATTTAAAATCTTTCTTTGATTTCATCTATTGAAATCTTTCAAACAATATAAGATACTAATAAGAAGAAGCATATTTTAGGCTTAAATCTATATCATTTATTCTACAACACAGAACAGTACAGACAGAAGAACTATTTTCCCTACCAGAGTCATTTGAAAGGTTTCCAAGAAATACCTCTTTCTTTTGCATATAGCATTAAAAGTTATATGTGTGTATATATGTACATGAGAATGTATATACATATATATTTTTGATAGCTTTGCCCATAAGAAGAAGAATTTTATGAGCCACTCAGTCTTCTGTAACATGCTAGCAAAACAAGCCTGTTGAGGAGAAACTAACATTTTGTAGCACCATTGTAAATTGTCCTCATGAGAAGTTTTCCTTTAATTATACTCTCTCTAATACATTAATTTAGCCTATGGCCATACCACTGTGGTGCTGGATCCTTTCAGATCTCAGAAGCTAAGCAGGGCCCGGCCTGGTTAGTACTTGGATGGGAGACTGCCTGGGAACACCAAGCTATAGGCTTGGGAGAAGGACCCTCGAACCTACCCGCAAAAAACAATCAGGCATTGAAAACCCTATGAATAACAGAGAAGCATGACAAGAGTGTTTTGTCTGTTATACATAGGGTTGCTATGAATCAGATACTGACTGGATGGCACCAAGCAACAACAACAATATTTTAATTGGGAGAAGGACATGGCAATCCACTCTTGAAACAATCCCCAAATAATCAACCATCGAAAACTTTATTAGTGCTGTTATGAGTTGGACCCAACCTGATGGCACCTAACAACAATAACAACAATAATATTTTAATAGGGCAGAGCTCTTTTTCCTAAAACTTGAAGATAACAATTTTTTTTTCACTATTGGGAGGCTGAACCTAGGGTTTCATGTATGCTAGGCAAGTACTCTACCATTGAGCTGCACCACTCCAGCCTATTTTTTTATTTTTTATTCCAAGTCATAGTCTCACCAAGTTACATAGGCTGGATTTAGCCTCAAATTTGCTATCTTCCTGCCTGAGTCCCTTGAGTTGCTGGAATTACAGGCAAGTGCCACAGTACCCATTTTAGTAAACACCTTATTAAGAACATATTTTATGTCAGGGCATTAACTTCATTTTTACAAAAGGAATAAAGGTTTTGAGAAGGTCAGTTGGTTCCATGGTACTATTTCAAGTCTTAATTCTGTAGATCTTCTCTTAATGAGTACCAGTCTTTTTCCTGAGACTTAATGACTATGCTTGTTTTTTTCCTTAAAGGGTCCTTTACTTTCATTCATAATTTTTCCATCAAGTTATTCATAAGTAGGATGATTTGGTTTTACTTGATTTTGAATTTTATAAAAATGAATCAAACTATGTATATTCTTTTATACCTTGCTCTGTTTCTAAACAACACATCCATGATTCATTTATGTTCATTTATATAGCAATAGCTGATTTTTTTTCTTTCTTACTATATAATATTCCTCTGGATAGGAATACATGCAAGTTTAGATATCTTTCTGATTCCTTTCATTAGGATACATTCATAAATGGATTATTAGGTCAATGTTGGCCACTAATTAAAATTTGTGTTATGAATGGAAAATATGTTCTCCAAAATTTATACTTTAGTTAAAGACATTTTAAGCTGTCCCTGAAAATACCCATTTCTGTCTTACACTACCAACACTGATTTTGCATACTTTCTCATTTCTTTCATGTTAAATTCCAAAGTCATTCCCTGAGGAAGTATTATAATGTACATGAGACTTCCCAGAAGAAATTATGCACACAAGCAAGAAGATAGGATGTTGAGGTTGTTCAGTAATTTCTGTGTGGGAGGGCACCTAGTTTATATGTGACCAATGGGTCTTCAACCTCTTGGACATCAGCATCAAAAGGAAAATACTAGACTTCAGCCTTTTACTGGAAGGGAATGGTTTCTACAAATCTAGTTTTGAGAGACACCAATTTGGTTCAATTTTAAATCTGTGCATATGAAATTCAATTGCAGTGTGTGACTGGCAGCTATTTTCTGGCTAAATCTGCCTTCTGCTTTCCCCTATAGCACTTTGACCCTTGCTAAGTAAGTGGCATCTTTCCAGAGGAAATGATTAAATCAAAAGGCTGCTTTGCAATCAGAATCATTCAAAATAAAAGCTTACCATTCCTGCTATAAGCTAGCAGAGGGGGAAAAAAAAGAAAAAACTAAAAAACCCTGTTGATAACAAATTCGTGATTTGGGGCCATCTATCGGATTTTTTTTTTCAGAAACTTATTTTTTGTATGATCTCTCCCAAATTTATATTTAAATGTTTAAATGTTTTCTCTTCAAGTTTCCTTCCTCCAAGGTAAGATTTAATTACATTATATATTTTTTCATTTATTAATCCTCTTCTTAGAGTTTGTAGTTTGATTTTTAAAGAGGGTACATGTAATTAACTCTTGGAGAGAAGAAAATTTGAAAAGCTGAAAAGATGTTGGTTTTTTTTCTTGACCTTCTTAAATACCTTAGGAAAAAATTAAAAAAATAATAAGGGGAGCACAATATCAATAATTAGCTTAGGACCTTCCCCAGGTAAGGATCATAATGGAGTCATAGATCATCTTCTCCTTCAACTATTTTGATCGAAACTTCTTTAATATGTTGCTGATATAACTAGTGATCTCCCTTCCATGGAGGACTCTATCATGTGATCTTTCCAATTTGGGCCAATAACAAGAGCCTTCAAGTATTAAATAATCACATGTACAGTTTAATATGTTTTGTTGGTATTTTGAATTTTGCTGTTTTGCATTTCATGAATGGAGAAATCCCTAGCAGCCCTGAGTTGATACCATTTATGTTGCAGTATGACTTTTCTTAGTGAAAGTATTTACAAGTACCTTGAACATAGCATGGCACATAAAAGGCATTGAAGAAATAACTGTTTAATGAATGAAAGAACAATAGAAGTTCCAGCTGTATGCATTCTTGAGGGCAGTTAACACATTTACTCTAATGAATTTCCTCCCTAAAATTTTCATTTATTTAAACCAGACTTAATTGAACTATAGAGGACTAAAAATGCTAAACATTGCTTTTCACTGACTTTTGGATTTAGTAGACCAATATAGCCATATTTGGGGATTCTTTCAGTATGTATAAGTGAACTCAGTGTATATCTCTTACCATTGCAAACTTTGACCCTTAATTTAGATATTGGCCTTTCCACTAGTAAACTATACAACTGATTGGTGCATATGAGCTCACAAACTTTTGACTACATGTACAAAAACTCTCAAATTGGCTAATGAGTATAGAGCATTTCAGGTCAGGTTCAATCCAGTAATTTAAGGCTATCAACTAAAAATAAAGAATCTCTCACAGCATCTCTCCATATCTCTGCTCTGTCTTCTACAGTACCCACTTATCTAAGGTAAACTCCTTTGTCAAAGAAGGCTGTAAAGAGGAACAAATTTCCGTGATTTCTCATTTGTGCCCACCATATAACCAAACAAAGCTCTGTACTTCACATTGGTTCAGCCATGTGCATCGCATACTCATTCTGAAACAGGACCTTTAACCAGAGAATTCCATTCTTATCAACTTAGATCTGATTGACAGTTTTAAAGAAACACTTAGTTAAAGATGGTAGAACAACACTAAGATCAGTGAAGCATCCTCTCCATAGTTACAGGGGCATTCAAACCTGCCAAAGGCTGGCTGCTGTGCAATTCAAAAAGTAGAGTAAAATTCTGATGAAGGAATCATCAGTCTACTCTGTGTGCAACAAAGGTCTTGACTGCTCTATTAAGTAGTTTATAATTTATTCCATATATGAAGAGAAAGTATCACTCATGGGAACATTTCATCTAAGATTGTACTTAATCTGTTTGTTTTGGGTCACAGGGATAGAACTCTTGTTCCTGCTTCCCAGGAAACCACATTCTCATCTTACTCATGTGTTACAAACTATGTTTTCTGAGGCCCTAGTAAAGTCAAAGTATAGATCAACTGTTAACATTAATCAAAAGTTCTTTCCTGACATTTTTGGAAATGATAAGGATCATAGTTAACATTTACAGCTATGTGCCAGATACTAAATGCTGTACATGGGTGATGTCTTTTCATTTTGTTAGGTTATGAGATTGTGTTTTTCTCTTATTTTCTGGATAGGACACTGAGGCTAAAGGAAATTACATAATTTGCCCAAGCTGATGGCAGATCCAAGATTCAAAGAGAAATTTGTGATGATTTATAGTATACACATTTAATCTACAAATATAATTACATTTGATGAAAAATAATGTATACTAGGTGCTAAAAAGATTTAGCTCAGTTGGTAGAGTGCTGCTCTGCAGTCTCTGAGGTCCCAAGTTCGATTCCCAGCACTGCAAAATGGGAGAAGGACGTGGCAACCCACTCCCAAGGCAATCCCTAAACAGTCAGCCATTGAAAACCCTATGAGTTGGACTCGACTCAACGGCACCTAACAACAACAACAACAAGGTGCTAAAAATGATCATTAGCTTCACATTTGAGGCGAAAAAGAATAAATTGAGCCATATACTTGGCTCAATATTCTTTTGAAGGGCCATACACAGACCTTAAGAGAATTTGTCTATAATTTGTGTGAAACTTTCAAAAATGTACGAGTGGCCCTTAGGTTAGTCCTCAGGGTACAAACATTTCTAATATTTTCCCACAATATTTAAATATTGTGGGAAAGTGTTTGGGTTGAGTAAGTCATGGAGAAGTGAGGAGGAAGCAGCAATGGTTGGAGTGAGGAGACAGGAAGAAGTTTTCTCTTCATTAGTCATTGCTTTCTTAAAAGTGGCTAATGGGAGCTAGCAAGTGATTTTGGCACACGAATCAATTATTTTGATTGGTGAAAACTTTGGAGTTCTGGAAAAACTCCAAGTGGGTGTAAGTGCTTTAGAGAATTGGATCATACATGAAATATAATGTAGAATAATGGAAATAATGGATATTGGCAAAAAATAGCCTTGAAACCCTCTTGTGCCCTGATGGGTACCTGATTCGGAAAGTTCCTCTGAGAAAAAGGTTTAGGAGTCATCATGTCTACCAAGGGTTCTTTGCACTTTATGCTCAGTACATGTCAGCATTCAGAGCCAGAAATAAGCTGCAGGTGCCTTAAGCAAGGGATAGAAAATACTTAAAATATTATGAATTAATGACATGATTAAACAGTGGTGTACTACAGCATCTCAGCTAGGCTACCTCATTCCAGTTGCTTTAGTTTATAGCTGCCTATGATATATATTTAGGTTTTATAAGCACCAAATCTTGTAGAAATTTTAGAATTTGCCTTTGGTATTTAAATTTGGTAAGACATAATATACTGCTCATAATCTCTTAGTGTTGAAAATGAGACCCATACACATACATTTAGAATAAATTTACATTTTTCTGACACTTTGATTTCCATGGTCAGAAATTTGAAGTTTGCACATAAAAAGAGCCATTAGTGTTCAGTTGTGTATCATTTTTCAAGCCATAAATACTATTAGAGTTATTAGTCCAATTTTATAAAATGTATATCTTAATGGAGCTTTTCTATTTTAATTCTGATGGGCTGGTTTCCTCTTTTCTTTTTCTTTGTTATATTTAAAATATTTTAATCACAACTGGTTTGAGTGATTTCGACTTTTATATTTCCCAAATTTTCATTGTGTCTATAACCATAGCTTCCAATAAAATTGACTATAGTCAAAATTAGTATTGAAATGAGCAATAATTTGAGTCATTTAAAGATTTAAATACTTGGACTTAGTTTGGTACAATTTCTAGGTCTCAGATACATTTCTAAATTGTGTATGAGCATCACAATGAAATGCTAAAAATTGGTTGCATATCTGCTGCTTTTGTAGACTTGACATTCAGATCAGTGAATGAAATTCTCTGACTTCTTCTGTATGCTTAGCATTGATCTCCCATAGGCTTTCTTTGTTATATAAAGAAAATAACTTCACCAAGTGTCAATCTGAACCTTTTCATGAATAATGAATTATATATGGGTACAGGTCAATATGATAAACTATGTTGCTTTATTTTTAATGAAGTTATGACTTTAAAACCACTAAGACCCGTAATCTTGCAGGTTGATACAGCGCTAAGTGTTGTTGTTGTTGTTAGGTGCCGTCGAGTCGAGTCCGACTCATAGCGACCCTATGTGCAGCAGATGGAAACACTTGCCGATTCTGTGCCAGGCAAACGATCTTATTTATGTGTAAGCCCATTGTTGCAGCCACTGTCTCAATCCATCTGGTGGAGGGTTTTCCTCTTTTGCATTGACCTGCCACTCTCCCAAACATGTTGTCTTTCTCCAGGGATTGATCTCTTCTGATTACATGCCCGAAATATGTAAGACGGAGTCTGGCCATTCTTGCTTCCAAGGAGCACTCTGGTTGCACTTCTTCTAGGACAGATCTGTTGGTTCTTTTGGCAGTCGATGGTATATTCAATAGACGTCTCCAGCACCACAATTCAAAAGCATCAATTCTTTTCCTGTCTCCCTTGTTCAATGCCCAGCTTTCACAACCATATGATGCAACTAAAAATACCATGACATGAGTCAGACGCACCTCATCTTCAATGTGACATCTTTACTTTTCAGTGCTAAGTGTAGTCAGATCTTATGTTTATAGTAGATCATAGCCCTACTGACCTGCATATCTTTACTGTAGCTACTATGGAAATAGGAAATTTAAAATACCCAACAATGGCTGAGTGTGGTGGCCCAACCTGTGATGCCAGCACTTGAGAGGTTGAGGCAGGAGAATCAACATGACCTTCGGGTCAGCTTTGTCTACAGGATGTGTAGTTCACATGTGAGTTCCACACATCCTGTAGACAAATTGAGACTACGTAGTGAGACTCTGTCTCAACCTCCCCCACAAAAAAAGAAAAATAAAAACAACAACAAACACCCGGCTACATAATAGTCATATATTGGTGAGTTGGATTACTTTTTTTAATTGAGTTTTTTACTTTTAAACTCATTAATAGATTCTGTGATAGGCTAAATATACTACAGTCTATTGGCAGTAGCCTCAAACATATCTTGAAGACAGAGACCATAATACCGGAATTTGTAAGCACATGGATTTAGTATTTGCCAACTGTGGGCATTTACCCGGTTCCAGATTTTTTTATTCATGGAATCAATCATAAAGGGCAAAGCAATCTTGTATACATGAACACAGAGACAAAACAGGGTCTCACCTTCATTCAGTTTTCTTTGGTGTATATTTAATTTCTCTCTGGTTTGAGGTCATACACCAATATTAAGGAAAATACAACAATAACCAACAAAAAGATTTGTCACTTTTTCTGTGCCTCATTCACTACTTCGATTCTGTGGGAAAATGTAAAGCTGTACAGCACAGGGGTTTAAGGTGCTGGCTAATTTTTTAACCTAAAGATTGTCACTCAGACTCTCAGTGCTTGTTTCTGCCACAGGAAAGTGAGGACACTACCAGAATATGATGTATTGAGTTGTTGGAATTGTAAAGCATGTCTACAGTGTCTGACACATGCAAAGTGCATGATACATATCGCTCTGTTATGTTATGATTTTGAATTCTCAGAAAGACATGGCGGCTAGGTATTATTAGGAAAGAGAATTAGGCAACTTATTTAGACTCACAGCCATCCTGTAACTCTGTCCAGACCTTGCAGATGCCTGAGCACGCATGCTGCTCCTCTATAAGATGCAAAGCCTAGAAAGCAGGAGCCTACATGCATCATTTCCTAAATGGGCATTTAGAGGTTTAGTGGAAAAGGTAATTGGTTATTGACTCAATTTGTCTCTCTGTTTTATTTTCTATAAATACATTATGTAAATTTATCCTATAGGAAAAATTTTTAATAGTTCAGCTAGGTGTTTACTATGTGCTGGACATTTTTCTAAAAGCTTTATGTGGATCAAATGATTGAATCCTCATCCCACAGAGTAGTTAAATAAATGGTCCAAAATTGCACAGGAAGAAAGGGATAGAACTTTCCCTCATTACTGCTATATTTTATATAAATGAAGAAATGTTATGCTCTTAGATAGGAAGGCTCAGTAGTAACAGGAATCTACAAATTGAATGCAATCCTTAATGTCACAGATCTACAGATAATTAAGTGGGACACCCCAAGATGGTTTTAAGTTAATCTAAAGGAGAAATATTTAAGAATAGAAAACAGTTAAGAAGAAGTATAGTGCAGTTTGTCATAAAAGACAGCAAATATACTATAAAATGCTATAATAATCAAAATATTGCCAGTTTGGCATGAGAACAGACAAATAGGTAACTGGCACAGCAAGTTATTCAGAAATTAACCTATGTGATTTTGAGAATTTAATATATGATAAAGCTAGAATCTTAAACTGTTTTAACTTGAAGAAAGAGTGAGTGGTGAACTCTTCATTTAATAGCACTGGTTAAACAACTATAATAGAGAAAAAAGTTTTTCTCATTTGCATAATACAAGGAATAAATTTTCACAGATTAAGAAAACTAAACAAAAAAACATAAAGCCATGAACTTAATAGAAGAAAAGTTAGTTTGATTTTTTATCATTTTCAAATAAAAAAGGCTAGCTTATAAAAATATAGAGGTTGTTAAAGAAAAATGTGTAAATTTGGTGATATATTTTCCCATGTATTTTATTACTTGTAACAGTACGCATTTATAGTCCTCACACTGGATTCAGTCTTGTTTTTAGACATCCTCTGGGGATTTTTTTTCTTTTCCTGCTCATTCTTTTACTGGGGGAGGGCACTCTGGGTTTGAACAGACTTGCAACTTGCACATACTTTGCAAGTTGTTTACTACTGGGCTGCACCTCCAGCATATATATTTTGTTTGAAATTTTTAGTCACTGTTTCCCTAAATTACACAGGCTTCCTCTGGCCTCAATTTCATGATCTTCTTGCCTCTGCCTCCCACGTTGCAGGGATTACAGGCATATGCATGACACCTGGCTACCCCATTCATTGTAATGCACTTATAGTAGTAAAGAACAGAGTAGCATTTTTTTAGGTATAAAACATATATATGTCTAGTTTTTTTAAATAACAAACTACAGTAGTATAATGAGCTTGATGTCCCTACCACACAGTTCATAGACTTCAAATTGGAGAGAGGACATTTTGAACCATAAGACATAAAGTATGTTCATAAACATCTAATCTAGTCATGCTTCCAGAAAGTTTGAGTTTTGTGTAGTTAACCTTAACAGAATTCTTTATTTCCTCAACTGACTACTTAGTGACCTGACATTTCAGCCGGAAGGGCTCTTTTTAGCATTTCCTGTCCAGTACGTATACTGGTGCCTACAGCCATACCACTGTGGTGTCCAATCCTGTCAGATCTTGGAAGCTAAGCGGGGTCGGTCCTGTTTAGTACTAGGATGGGAGACCGCCAGGGAACACCAGGTGCTATAGGCTTGGGAGAAAAACAGGGCAACCCACTCCCAAAAATCAATCCGCCATTTAAAACCCTATGAATAGCAGAGAAGAACTGACAGTAGTGTTTCACCTGTTGTACATAGGGTAGCTATGAGTTGGATATCAACTTGACGGCACCTAACAACAACAACAAGAAGCATACTGGTAATGGTACTCCCTCGGCTATTGTTGCTCAGTTTGGAATGTCTTAATTTCTTGCTCATTTTATGGAAGATAGTGTTGCTGGATATAGTATTCTCAGTTGACACATTTTTTTCTTCAGTTTAAAAACATTATCTTACCCCTCTGGCTCCATGATTTCTGATGAGATATCCACAATTAGTCTTGTTGAGGTTCCCTTGTACATAATGAATCACTTCTTACTGCTTTGAAGATTCTTTGTGCTTTGACATTTTGACTGTATGTAATGTATCTGTTATGCATCTCTTTATATTTGTCCTTCTTATATTTATTTGAGCTTCCATGTATAGATTCATTTTTAAAAATCTATTTGAGAACTTTTTAAAACCATTATTTCTTCAAATATTCTTTCTATTTATCTTTCTCTTCTTCTGGAATTTACACTAAAAGTACATATATTTAGTGCTAGGCAAAAGGTCTCTCAGGCTCTATTCATATTTGCTCATTTATTGTATATTCTCAAATCTAATTTCAACATGTTTAGAGGGCTACAAAATCAGATGTAGATTAGAATCATGTGTGGATTGGATTTGCAAAAAAGTTCTCTGGACCTTGAATCTAACTCCCATGTGATTCTAATCCACTTCTGATTTTGTAGACCTCCAAAATTGTTGAAAGGTATGAATTAGATTTGAGTTTTTTCTCTTCTTAAAATCAAATAATTTCTGTTGGTCTTCCTTTAGGTTTCCAGATCTTTTTACTAACTGGTCAAATCTGCTATTGAAATCCCCTAATGTTTTTTTTTTTCATTGTGGTTATTATTATTTTTCTGGCCCATAATTTTTATTGGAATATTATTATTCCAATAATAATTATTATTCCAATGTTTTTATTAATGTGTATTATTTGTACATGTTAATGTTGCTTAGTGTAATATTTCAATAAATTTATATAATGTACACTGATCAAATCAATCTCCATTTTCCATCCCCCAACCCCATATCCTTCCAAATCACAGTTCCACATTCAAATTAATGTTTTTTAAGTTCCACAAACAAGAAAAAATGTATGGTACTTATATTTCTGAATCTGGCTTACTTTACTTATCATAATGTCCTCTAGTTTGTATAATTTGCTATAGATGACAGAATTCCGTTCTTCTTTATGATTGAATAATACTCTTTCTCTGTGTGATTCTCATATTTTCTTTATTCATTCATCTGTTGATTAGTGCTATTGATTAGCACCTAGACTGATTCCATATTTTAGCTATTCTAAATAGTGCTTCAAAAAACATGAGAGTGCAAATATCTTTTTTGTGTAATTATTTCATTTCCTTTGTATAAATAACAGTAGTAGTAGTAGAATCACTGGATCACATATTAGTTCTGTTTTTAGTTTATGAAGGAGTCTCCATACTATTTTCCATAACTGTTGTTGGTGGTGGTGCCGTTGAGTCGGTATCCGACTCATAGCGACCCTCTGCACAACAGGGGAAACACTATTGTCAGTGCTTCTCTGCTGTTCATAGGGTTTTCAATGGCAGATTGATTTTTTTGGGGGGTTTCCAGGTCCTTCTCCCAAGCCTACAGCATCTGGTGTTCCCAGGTGGTCTCCCATCCAGGTACTAACCAGGCCCGACCCTGCTTAGCTTCCAAGATCTGACGGGATAGGATGCCACAGGGCTACGGCTGCATATTTTCCATAATAGCCGTACTAATTTTCATTCCAGCAACAGTATTTAAGAGTTCCGTTTTCTTCCTATCCTCTCCAGCATTTTTTTAAATTTTTGTTTTGTTTATTTATTGTTATTTTTTATAATGGGCATTGTAACTAGGGTGAGATGATATCTCATTACAGTTTTGATTTGGTTTTCCTTCATGGCTAATGATACAGAGCATTGTTTCATATATTTGTTGGTCATTTATATTTCTTTGAGAAGTATGTATTCATAGTATTTACCTATTTATTTGGATTATTTGTTTTTTATTAACTTTTTTGAGTTTCTTACAAATGCTGTATACTATCCTTTGTCAGATTAATTGTCAATATTTTCTTCTATTCTGTACATTATCTCTTCACTCTCTTGGTTGTTTCCATTGTTGTAAAGATTTTTCCATTTGATATAATCCTATTTTTCTCTTTATGCTTTTGTTACTTCTGCTTTTGGAGTCATGTTCAAATAGCATTGCCTATACCAATATCTTGAAGTGTTTCACCTATTTTATCTTATAATATTATCAGGGTTTTAAGTCTTACATTCATTTAGGTCTTTGATCCATTTTGAATGATTCTGTATAGGCTGAAAGATAGGGAATCATATTTCAATCTTCTGCACATAGTTATCGAAGAGGAGGCCCTTTCTCCAATGTATGGTTTTAGTGCCTTTGTTGCATTGGGTAGAGATGCATGAGTTTATTTTTGTGATCTCTGTTCTGTTCCGCTGGTCCATGTATATGTTTTTGTGCCAGTGGCATGCTGTTCTGGTTATTTTAAGCCTCAGAATTCTTGTTTGCTTCCACTTAATAGGTTTTAGCTCTTCATTGGTTTTCTCACTGATATCTTCTATTTGGTAATGCATCATTCTGTTGTATTGGTTTTGTCCCAGGTCTTTTTTTTTAACCTCATTGAATATATTTGAGATTATTGATTTAAAATCTTTGTCTACTAAGTCTAATGTCTTTGTTTTCTTAAGGATAGCTTTTTTTTTTTTTTTTTTTTGGAATTTCTTCTGAGAATTAGTCACACTTTTTTGGAAGTTGTATATTTTAAATACGATAATATGTTAATTCCAGAAACCAAATTTTTCCCTCATCAGGGTTTTTATTTCTGCAACCTTATGGCATAAATTTTTAAGTGTTTAATAACTTTTCTAAAGTATTTTTAAAAGTCTGTATTCTTGATCTGAAATTTTTACCCCTTTGCTTTTTGGAAATTTCCATTTGCCTAAAGGAATAAGATTTAGCAGTTGAGGGAAAAGTTTTTAACTATTTTTGCAAAAAGAAAATATATTAACATATTATTTATGATATAAAAACCTTCTAGGAACTATAGTGCAACTTATTAAAAGTATAAATATCACTCACTATCCTACTGCACTAAGCATCTATTTTCAGAGCTTCATATTTCTTTCCAGTCTGTGATTAATCAATATTATAAAATTATAATCAAAATATATTTACAGTTCTCCTTGTAGCATGAATATTTCCATTTTTCTGTTGTCTATATTGTCCATGTTTGCATACCTTTAAACATATTTGGAACTGGGCAGGAAATACATAATAAAAGTTATATATGAACATTTCACTGAGGGAGTAGATACTTCTTAATACCATAAATTTACTCATGTAAAATTGGGCATGTACACTGACACTTTCTTTTTCACTTTTCCATATACTAGAACTGATATCCAGAGAACTTATTTCCTTGTCTAAGTTTACACACTTTTGGTATCCCAGAACTGGGGCCAGGGCTCAGATCTACTGATGATCTGATAATTTGTCACTAGTCAAATCTTAATAGAATAGGGATCGTATCGAGAAAGGAACTATGTATAATGTTCAAAGTAGGTGAAAAATGTAATTCTGACTCTTGTACATGGAAAAAGAGTTTTATTATAATAACTACTGTCATTGGGCATGAGGTCCAGCATTCTAGAAAGATCATCTGAACACTTAGATAAAATTGTAAGAGTAACTTAAACTCAGCAGTGTTTCACTCAGAGCTTATAATATCAGACTGAAATCAATGTCTTTCTTAGAATAATAAATACTAGATAGAATGAATTACTTTTGGTATTCTTAAAGATCTGATAGATGAATGAGTACTGTGTACAAGGGAGATTGAAATATAATCTTAACTAAAGAGTGTTGTATAGTAAATCTGTATAAAATGTCAATTAGAAAAAAAGGGGGGAAGTGGAGAGAGGCATGTGTTTCTGTCACATATACGTTGGCTTGGGAGATACTTTTAGGACAAACTAGTTGAGAAGTATGAAAAAGGGGCTTGGAAAGGAAGAACATCAAGCATAATTAAGACATTATGGAAAGTCCCTTGGATTGTTGTTGTTGTTAGGTACCATCAAGTCAGGTCCAACTCATAGCCACGCTATGTTAAACAGAGTGAAACACTTCTTGACATTGTGCCAGGCACATGATCTTTTTTATGTTTAAGCCCATTGCTTCAGCCACTATGTCAATCTACCTAGTTTAGTGTCTTCCTTTTCGTGTTAACCGGCCACTCTCCCAAACATGATTTCCTTCTCCAGGGATTGGTCCCTCCTGACAACATGTCCAAAATACGTAAGATGCAGTCTAGCAATCCTTTCTTCCAAGGAAAAGGCTTCAATCAGGCATGCCTTTGTCTTCAATGTGACATCTTTATTTTTTCAACACTTGAAAGAGCTCTTTTGCAATAGCTTTTCTCAATGAAGTGCATCTTTTAATTTCTTGACTGCTGCTTCCATGTGTGTGGATTATAGAACCAAATAAAGCAAAATTTTTTCTCCATTTATCATGAAGTTATATACTGACCAAGTTGTAAGGTTTTTGTTTCCTTGATATTGAGGCACAATCCATACTGAAGGCTGTGTTCTATAATCTTCATGAGTAAATGTTTCAAGTCTTCTTCACTTCCGGTATGCAGAGTTGTGTCATTTGCATAACACAGGTTGTTAATGAGTCTTCCTCCAGTCCTGATACCATGTCCTTCTTCATAAAGTACAGCTTCTCATATTGTTTGCTCGGCATAGAGATTGAAAAAGTACAGGGAACAGATACAGCCTTGATGCATATCTTTCCTGAGTTTAAACCAAACAGTACTTCCCTGTTCTGTTTGAAGGACTGCCTCCTAGTGCATGTACAGATTCTTCATAAATATAATTAAATGCTCTGGTAGTCCCATTCTTCATAAGGTTATTCATAACTTGTTTTAATCCACATAGTCAAATGCCATTACATAGTCAATAAAACATAGATATCTTTGTGGTATTTTCTGCTTTCAACTAATATCCATCTGACATCAGCAATGATGTTATCTTGGTGAAAAAATATATGTGCAATGAAATGTCATTGAACTGACAAAACTCTATCTTGTGATATCCAGCATCATTTCTGTCACCAAGGCCACATTTTCCAGCTACTGAGCCTTTTTCTTTCCAACTTTTGAATTCCAATCACCAGTTATTATCAGTGCATCCTGATTACATGTTTGATCAATTTCAGACTGCAGAAGCTGGTAAAAATCCTCATTTTCTTCATTTGTGTCCTTAATGATGGGTGTTTAAATTTGAATAATAGTCGTATTAATTGGCCTTCCTTGTAGGCATATGGATATTATTCTATCACTGACAGCATTGTGCTTCAGGAGAGATCTTGATATGTCTTTTTTGATGATAAATGCAATCCTATTTCTTTTTAATTAGTCAATCTTGGCATAGTAGACCACATGATTATTTGACTCAAAATGGCCAATGCAAGTCCATTTTAGCTTTATGATGCCTAGAATGTTGATGTTTATGCATTCAGTTTAACTTTTGAAGATTTATTTTCCTAGATTTAACCTATGTACATTTCACATGCCAATTATTAATGCACGTTTACAGTTGTTCCTTCTCATCTTAAATTGTGCCACATCAGCAAATGGAGGTCCCTGGGGATTTACTCTATTCCCCTCATTAAGATTGACTCTGTTTTGAGGAGGCAACTCTTCCCTAGTTATCCTTTGAGTGCTTTCCAAGCTGGGGGCTCATTTTTGGCACTATATCTGACAGTGTTTCTCTTCTATTTATACAGTTTTCAATGGCTAATTGTATTTTAGAGTCGGTTAACCATATCCTTCACCCTAATCTGTCTTAGTTTGGAAGCTGTGGTGAAATCTGTCAGCCTTGGGTGACCTGTTGCTATCTATAACACCGATGGTGTAGCTTTCAGCATCATAGCAACATGCAAGTCCCCAGAGTATGGCAAACTGATAGACATGTGGGGGTCACTTGGGCTACTGTGACTGAATCCTACAAGTAATCTCTGAAGGGTACAAATCACACTCAGAACTGTCCCTACCAGGGGCAAGGCAGTGTTTCTATACTTCTGACCCAACCAGTTATTGGTTACACCTACCACTGTGGTGAAATGTGGAACTGGGCTGTGAATTTTCTGGTATTTGCTGCAAGAAGTACAGGTACTGGATTTGAGGAGCAAATGCACAACCTTACCATGAAGGAAAATGGTAAAAAGAAGACACACAGGTAGAGAATTAACTGTGCCTATGATTCCATTTCAGCATCCTTGTATCTCAGGAAAAGTTAACTGTCTTGAATGGAACATAGAATGACATGCAAAATGTGAGACTAGCCAAGTAAATTATAAAACATAAATCAGTCAGATTTAGTTTACAACAACTCAACAACGATGTTTGAAAATTCAGTAATAAAAAAATTCAGTAATATAGGAAGTAAAATTGAATCATGCTTATAAAGACAAATTGGTGAAGAATCCGATATACCACACTAAACTTATGTGACATGTATAGGAAAGAACAGGCTTATTATTAGATGTTCACTAGGTACTTGTTGGACTGAGTTAGAACATTGTTTATCCTAAGCATCTGATTTTATTATTAAACAAGATAAACCTGACAAAGTCAAATATAATTACCTCTCCTTGAATTCTTGGATTACGTCTCCTCTCCTTACAGTTGCCTAAATACAGACTACAGAGAAGGATCACTCATTAATTATAAATAAATAAAGAATAAGTTTTTGCTCACTAAAAAAATTCTATGAGATTTGCTGATTGAACATCATGGAATATATACTTCTTTTCAGTCAGCTTTTCAAATTACATTTGAGTGCCCTGGACTAGTTCTAAATATGATAAATGTAAAGAAACATGTTGTTATTGTTAGGTGCTGTCAAGTCCATGTCCAACTCATAGCAGCTCTATGAATAACAGGTGAAACACTATTGTTAATGCTTCTCTGCTACTCATAGGGTTTCCAATGCTGATTGTTTTTGGGCGGGGATGGGTTGCTGGGTCCTTCTCCCTAGCAAACAACACCTGGTGTTCCAAGAAAATCTCCCACCCAAGTACTAATTAGGTCCGACCCTGCTTAGCTTCCAAGATCTGATGAGACTGGATACCACAGTTGTATGGCTGCAGGTGAAAAGAAATGTACACCAACTAAAATACACCCTAAGAATGATTTTTCGGCTGGTTTCATAAGCTTAGTAACTGGTAAATATGAATATTTAAGATGATTCACTTACTCAGGAAGTCCTTGAAAGGTAACAAGACTCCACTTTTACCCCTATAGCCTATTCCCAACACTTCCCTCTTCAAAACCTACCTTTGACTTCTGCCTTATATAGCTTAAACATCAACACCGAACCCATGGCTACAACATCTTGCAGGATCTGTCATCATGGCTTTCTGATATCAGGGCTTTCTCTCCTCCTCTCCTCCCTTGTTCCAACCATATAGGACTCCTACATCTTTGGGTTTACCGAGTATGCTCTACCTTTGGGAGCTTCACATTCTTCCTTCTGCTTGGGACAGTCTTGCTCCAGGTATCCAGAAATTGTCCTTCTCCTTAAGTTTCCTATTCAATGTCATATGATCATATAGGCCTTCCTTCACCATCAAATATATAATTACAACACCCCACCTGTACCTAAATACACTCCCTAAACTCTTTTTTTTCTTTCCTTGGCAGGCACCTATTTAACAATCTGACCTACTACACTGTATATTTATAAGCAAAATTTTCTCTTTATGTGTCTTTCATTAGGATATAAGCTTATTGAAGACAGGGATATCCTCTGCCTTGTTAATTGCTGTATACTCAGCACCTACCAACCGTCACTGGTATGAAATAGAAAAAGTACTTAACAAGTACCTCTGAATAAGTTTCTAATTGAATAAATTAAATATCATAACACATGAGCTTTGTAGAAAGACTAATACAGTATACCTGCATGAACAAACACAATACTCTATAAAAACATACACATAACTAGAACTCCACAGAGTTATACAGAAGAAATAATGCAGGAAAGAGGGAAGCAGGGGATGCTTATTCACAAATAAGTCCCAAATAGTTAGTATGCCTTCATTTCTAGGTGCTTTAAGAGCTCAGGGAGTGGGAGATCCCTGTGAGGAAAATGCCATTCAAAGGCAATAACAGCATGTGCAAAGGCCCCAGAATATGAATCAGCTGGGATTTAGCTTAGTTGGTAGAGCACTGCGCTGAAGTCTCTGAGGTCCTGAGTTCAATTCCCAGTATGGCAAAAATGGGAGAAGGGCCTGGCAATGTACTCCCAAGGCAATCCCAGAACAGTCAGCCATTGAAAACCCTATGAGAGTCGCTATGAGTCGGATACCGACTCAACGGCACCTAACAACAACAACAACAAGCAGATTATTCAATATGGCTATGGATTATAAAAAGAGTAGAAAAAGTTGGCACTAGAAGGAGTATGAAGTCTTTGGTTGCCATACTTAGAAGTCTAGAAACATTCTTTCCTAAAGGCAACAGAGTTCCAAAGGAAACCTAAGCAAAAAGTTATATGTTCACAATTCTGTGTGACAAGAAAGAGCATGAAATATGTTGGGTTTACAATTTTGAAATTTTAGTGGCCTCCAGCGTACACAGGCAAAACCGACTAGACATTTTAGAAAGCAAATTTGAGTGAAAATTATGAATGTGATGTTTAATTCTGACCATAAGAGTTTAAGGTGGTTTTAGGCTTCAGGGAAAGATGATCAAGAGGTACTTACAAATAAGACATGTGCTGAGGTCTCCCTCACTGACAGCTTGACCCAGGAAGAACATGTGGCGTGAGAAAGCAGGGCAGAAAACCAAAAGACTAGAAGGACTCAGCAGGTTTTACTCAGAGAAAAATCAGAAAGATTGACTACCATCTGGAACTTACTATCCCATGAAAAGGGGATTTCATTTATTTCCCAAGTCTTCATTGGGTATGCCGAAAATAATAAAAAAGACTTTATTGCACTCTACACTAGTCATTTACATATTATATAAAATTATGCTGCACAGATAAAAATTATATCAAGATGAGCAACCAGAAACAATAGCAAATGTTTATTGTTTCTCAGTGTCTGGGGCGTCATGGGGCCGGCTTTGCTTGGATGAACGGTTCTGGCATGATGTCTGTGTCTCTCACAAAGTTGCAGTCGAGTTCTTGGCCTAAGCTTCTGTCATCTGAGGGCTTGACTGAGCCTGGAGGACCTGTTTCCAAAGTGGCTAGCTCATATGGCCGTCACTGGACTGCTGGTTGCTGGAGGAGGCCACATTCTCTCTCCACATGTGGCACCCCACATGGGGGCCTCTCCACAGAGGCTTGAGTGTCTTTATACTATAGGAGTTGGTTTCCCCAAGAGTTTGTGGTTCAAGAGATAGGAGGTTGGAAGCGGTAGTACCTCTCATGACAGTGTCTCAGAAGTCATGGACCGCTACTTCTATATCTTCTTCATTACGTGGGTAAGGCCTACTCAGTGTCAGGAGGTGCAGATTTCCATGCAAGAGCATGAATTCCAGGAGGAGAGGATGACTGGGGCCATCTTGGATGGTAGCTGCCATAAAACCATTGTCAAAAGACAGAAAACTGTTTCATAAGATGCTCAGTGTCAGTCACCATAGGTGTGCAAAGACTGGGTGGAAATTGAACAAAGGAGGAAGGGGAAATTATAGAACACGAGCTGATAAGACTAGACAAGTTCCCTCTACTTAGCACTGTTCTCCTATGAGGATTTAAGCTGACTTTGAAACAACAAGAATGAGGAGGGGGGAGAGGGAGAAGATACACTAAGTGAGTTGAAAACACCCCAACAGTTTTCATTTTTATAGTAAAAATATTTGATAAGTTGTTAGAGGGTTACGTGTATTAATTGAGCCTGGAGGTGAGGGCTAACCAGAGCAATCCCCCAAGATGATATGATTGGCAGTATACCCTGGAGAAAGGAGCAAGAATTTAAACACTGAGAGTTGTTTAATTAGTCTAACTTCATTCAAGACCTCTCAGCTTAATTTCCATTGTTTGTATTACATACCATAACACCTTTCAGTATCATCCCATCTTTTTGCAGTATCAAGCCCCAAGACTCCAAAACAGTGTTTTAAGATAACCTACTAGGCATTTCATCCTCTAAAGAAACCAATTATATATGAAATTAATAATTAAAAATTATAAATAGAAAGAACAAGAAAAACATGCATACTCCATGTCCTGCGGGTAGATTTTTGCATGGTGTGTAGGGAATTAGGTGCAAAAAAAAGTCCATTTATGTTAATGGGCATTGCATGTCTAATTTCTCATGTGCCACACTGCTGATTTCCCCCTTGTGTCTTTCACAGTACATGGGACCATTGGAGGGGGAAGAAAAGTGAATGATTTATTTGATGGTCTGTCAATCATAATGGCAACCAGAGAAATTCCAAAGCTGTTTTTAACCTCTACAGAAACAGTTAGTTAGACCATATGCTTTTTTCTTCCTGCCAGATGCTGTCATTCATCAATTTCCTATTAAGAAAATGGGATTCTGTAAAAACCACTGAGGTTTTTTTCCTCATTTGTAATAGATATTCCACAAAATCAGAGTGCAAACATATTTTTGAGCCTCTGCAAAATAACTTCTGGCACTTGGTAATCTCCATATTAATTTTGACTGACCTCTAGTGATGTTTCTTACGTGTGGCCTGTTCACCATTCAAAAACATTATCCCTAAAATTGCCTTTACCCCAAACTTAAGCCTAGAGGTTAAAAAGATTTGTATGTGATGATCCAATAAAAAAAGGTAAAATTTAATCTCTGTTAAAAAATATCAGGAGCCTAATGAAATATCCTTTAGTGAGTGAAGAGAGATAATAAGAGGTTGGAGAATTAAAGTCAACAGTGAACACTGAACATTGATTATCCAAAGATGTCTAAAGCAAAAAGACAAAACAAAACTGTATATAATTTCCCCTCCTCTTAAATAGAATGATTATTTTGTTTGGAGCATAAGAAATACTCAAATGCTATATCATCCTATCCAGATTTGTTTGTTTCCTTGTTTGTTTATTGTCAAGGATAAAAACACCTAGAGAACCCAAGGACTCTTTTTCTTAGGGCTAATAAAACCCTTATCATCACATACATAGCAGCAGAATGTCTTCAGGGTTCAGCTCAAAGCTCTAGCAGCAATTACATTTTAGTTCTTAAATCTGAATGTTGTAGGTAGTGGGAATATACAGATACTTGCTATCATTTCAAGCACACATTTTGGTGAGGTATGCCTGTGATAACACCAGTGGCTTCAAATGTTTGCTTCTCATGCGATATTCACTTAGAAACCAACTAACATGGAAGTTTAAGGAGGAAAAAAAACAATATTGTTGCATAACTTCAGGATCTGCAGCATTTTTGCATTGCCTTATTAGTAGGAACTGACTCTTTGACAAACCCTGAAAATAGCTTCAGAGAGAAACGGTCTGAAACTCAAGGCAAATTTCTTCTAGTAGTTAAGCGCCAATCAAATTTTGAATGTAGTTTGGCTGTCAGCCAGCCAGAAACACACGGGTTCTGCTTATCGTTTAAAATTTTGGTAGAAAACCGCTCAGAAAAAAAGTAATAATAAATCTATAACTTTACAGCTGTCAGACTTGGTTGAATCCACTCCAGCCCAACATTCTAAAGTCTAATTTTTCCTTAAAGGTCACAAACGAGGTATAGTTTTTAACATTTTAATTTTCCCTTTTCTTCCCCTGCTGTTTCTTTCCCCTGCTGGTGCGGCTCGCTCCTGAAGGTCAGGGGAATGATAATGCTGAGGTAGCTCTGCCTTTTTATTCATAGACGAGGCAGAGAGTGCATATGGCCATAAACGTGTGCTTCCATCACACAGCATTGCTATTGACCCTTGCCCTGAGTGGAAGATTGTACCTTCTCCTGGGGATAACAAATGATTCACTTTGCAGGTAGGCAGAGGCCTGGAGCTTGCTTAGCCAGACTCTGCCAATTTTCCTGAATGATCTCTTGTGATTGGTTTTCTCATATGAATAGGCTATTTGCGAATCCACTATTGAACTCTGTTTATTTAGGAATTTGTTTTGACAAAAACAGCCGTCCTAGAGTTGAGATGATTAGTACTTTATCTGCTAATGCAGGTTTCCATTCCGCTGTGGGCTAATAGCACATTTTTATCCAGAGAAAATATTGCTGTTGCTTTTTGGCAACAGAACAGCATTCTGGGGGCTTGATCAAATCCAGCCATTACAAAAACAAAACAAAACAAATCGTTATTTAAGGTCACTGTGAGTTTACTCTAACTGCCAAATGAAGTTTCCATTTTGGGCGGTGACCCAGAGGGAGGGAGCCAGTTCCACACGTATAGGTGGTAGCCATGCTCATGGTTAAAACAAGGAAAGAAGTGAGCACTAAGAGATACAGCACCCGAATCTGCACCTAACCTTCATGGGGAAGCCATAGCCCATAGCAGTTGAGGGTAGGTAGAGCCAGATACCCAGAGCAGTATAATTTACCCCGGAGCTACCATTTTTGAAAACTTAATATTTAAACATCTGCAACCATACCACTGTGGGGTCCAATCCCGTCAGATCTCAGAGGCTAAGCAGGGTCAGGCATGGTTAGTACCTGGATGGGAGACCGCCTGGGAACACCAGGTGCTGTAGGCTTGGGAGAAGGACCTGGCTGCCCACTCCCAAAAACCAATCCACCATTGAAAACCCTATGAACAGCAGAGAAAAAATCAGCCATTGAAAACCCTATGAATAGCAGAGAAGCATTAACAATAGTGTTTCACCTGTTGTACATAGGGTCGCTATGAATCAGACCAACTTGATGGCACCTAACAACAACAACAACATTTAAACATATGATCTTAAGATTCAAATACAGTTGTACAAATATACAATCTCTTAATATGTTAAAAGCAACTACTATAAAATATTATTTTAATTATTTTATCATTATTTTTAGTACTGGAAGGTTCAACTGAGGGCCTTGCACATACTAGGTAAGAGCTTCACCACTGAACTCCACCCCCAGTCCCACCTCAACCCCAACTCCTTTCTAAAAAAGTTTTGAGACAGAGTCTCATCACATTGTACAGCCTGCCTCTGGCCTTGAGTCATGGCCTCAAACTCCCAAGCTGCTGGGATTACAGGTGTGCACCGTGGTGACCAGATTACATTTCTTTAATTATGCTGTATTGCCTTAAACAATGGCATCTGCATGAGCCCCCTGAAAAACTATTGCTATAGTTTGCCTCTGGAGTGTCCCCCAGAAGCCCATGAGTTAAGGATTTGTACCCCAGCTTGAAGCTATTGGGAGGTAGTGAGAACTATAAGAGTTGAGGCCTGGTGTGATATTTTAGGGCATTTTAGGGAGCACCTTGAATGAGACTGCAGAACCCTCCTCTCTTCCCTTTTCTTTCCCTCTTTCACACAGGGCCATGAAGTGAATGAGCTTTCTTCTCTATATACTTCCCCACGCGCCATCTTGATGTGCCTCACAGCCCAAAACCAATGCAGCCATCTGATGATGGATCAAGCTCCAAACTTGCAAGCCCCTAAAAAACCTTTTTATAAGTTGTTTATAAGTTTATAAGTTCAGATATATTTCTGCAGTAGCTAACATGATGTTAGTCTTTAAGATCAGTTTAAAATAAAGCTGAAGTAACCCGCAAAAAGTATAGTTCTCAAGGCTGCACTTGAACCCCAAAACTCAGATGGGGGAGCTCCTCTGCACTGATTCACCCTGTTTCATCTAATTCCTTTCCACAAAGGAAGACCACAAATAATTTAAATGACCTCTTCATCTTCCACTCAGAATTCTCCATCCTGATCCCCGTCCATTATGCTTTTGCCTCTTCCTCACCCCGAGATATAATGTCTGCAATCTTTTCTTTATTTTGCTTAATTAAAATGTACTTGATATCCGCCAGTGGTGGGGCACATGCCTGTGATCCCAGTGACTCAGGAGGCAGAGGCAGGAGGATCGCAAGTTGGAGACCAGAGGCAGTCTGTGTAATTTAGTGAGACCCTGTCCCAAAAAGTTAAAAAATGGCCTGGGAGTGCAGCTCAGTGGTGCAGCACTTGCAAAGCATGCAAGCACAAGGCCCTGGGTTCAACCCCCAGCACCACAAATAAATAAATAAATAAATAAATAAATAAATAAATAAATAAATAAATAAAAATCTATTTGATGTCAACTGTAATTAACCCCTTCATATCCATTTCTGCCACAGCGCCTACATCCTTACAGCCTCACACCTGTGCACCTTTAGCTAAGGATGCCAGCATTTCCTGGGAGTGTGTACTAAAATCCCTCTGGGCACCCACGTACGCTGGTTTCCCAGGGCTTCTTTCTCAAGTGGCAGCAAACTGTGTGGCATAAGACAACAGCAATCCAGTTCCTCCCAGTTCTGGAGGCTAGGTATCTGAAATGAGGGACAGGGAAGATTGTATTCCCCCGGTGTCCTGTTTTAGCCTGGTGTCTCCCAGCAATCCTGGCCCTTCTTGGGCTTCCGGTTGCGTCCCTCACATTCACCTCTATCATCAGATGGTCCTCTCCTTGGCTCTGTCTACTGTGTGTCTGCGTCTCTCTGTGTTTATAAAGACATAAGATACTGTATTTGGGGCCCACCCTCATCCAGTGAGACCTCATCTTAACCAATTAGACCTGCAAAGAACCTACTTAAAGTAGGTCGCATTTCTGTGGTTCTGGGTGGACCTGGATCTGGGGGCAACACTGCTCCCGCTATACCATCTAAAGATCTCTTTCCCTAATCACCTGTCATGGTTTCTAGCATAATAAGAAAGGTAGGAAGATCAGTGTTCTGCTTTTCTCTGTTTAAAGTACTCTGATGACTGAGAGTTGCACACACCACAGCAAAGCCTGTGTAATAAATGACATGAAAATAAGACTGAGAACCACTGAGACAAAGTGGGCTCTGCATGTCATCTTTGTGCAACCCTCATATTTCCCCAAAGACTTGGCTGACGTTTGGAATTGCCTCCAACATGGAAGCTGCTTTCACGGTAACCCAGAGCACAGGAAGATGGGACGTGGAGGGACCAGATGATGCTCTAAAAATGTGACACATCCTTTTGGGGACATCAGTTACATTCAATTATAAGTTATTGAAAATGGTATTTTAGGTTAAAATAAACATGAGTACTTCTTGAACATTCTTTCTAATTTTAATTTTTCAATTACTAGGATCTCACAGTTCATAGATACCCCTTCACTGTCTTCTGACCTCTGGATGATTTCATTAGGAAAGTTTCCATCCATTCTGTATGGACCACAATCGGATTAATCTCCACATGATTGCCATGGAGTGAAACTTCAATAAAGATTTGTTAGATTAATAAACCACTCTAGGAAATTGCTCTGATTCTGCCAGTCCTTAGCCAGGAAACGGCTCCAGAGCTTCTCATTTTTTAGAGAGGCCCAAGTCCTGTTCTTGATTTCTAACTCTCTTTCCATGCTCATCTCCCTGTCATTTCCCGTGAACACATAACTGTTTTTCTGTTGCTCAAACCAAAAAAAAAAAAAAAAAAAAAAAAGAATGAAAAGCTTTTGCTTCAAGAAATCTTTTTACCTCAGAACTTGAACACACTACAACAGAAGAGACTCGGGTGATAGCAGTGATCTTAAAGAATGACTGGGTAAGAATCATTTTATCCTTGACTATTTAGGCCATAATTTGGTAAGTCCCCCACTATAAATTCCAACTATAAACAAAATAAGCTGTACACAGTGATATTCTAAATAAGACTCCACCAGTCACCTCCTCTCCTCTTACTTTTCTTCATCCTTCTTTTGTCTATTGACTCTCTTGCTTTCCCTCTTTCAAAATAGGAGTACAGGGATCCCCTAATGAATTCTCTTATCCTATTTAATAGTTTTTGCCTGCAGCCCTACCACTATGGCATCTGATCCCATCAGATCTTGGAAGCTAAGCAGGGTTGGGCCTGGTTAGTACTTGGATGGGAGACCACCTGGGAACACCAGGTGCTGTAGGCTTGGGAGAAGGACCCGGCAACCCACTCCGAAAAATCAATCAGCCATTGAAAACCCTATGAATAGCAGAGAAATGCAACAATACTGTTTGGTCTGTTGTATGTGGGGTTGCTATGAGTCGGACAGCCACCTAAAACAACAACAACAATTTATTAGTTATTAGGCTATTCAATCTAACTCTCAGCTTGAGTGTTCCTAACTTTTGGCATCAATTCCTACTTACCCCTTCCTGTTAACTTATCCAAATACAAACCAATGAACATATAGCCAAAAGCCACATCCCTCTGTCCCGTTATTAGTTGTGGTACAGTTGACCAAGTTCATGACAGTTACATTAGAGAAGTTTTATTTATCTCTCCTACATTAGCATGGAGATAAATAGTGTTTCAAGAAATTGCAGTTCTGCAAGACTTAAGTTCCTCCCAGGCGACTATTCCACCACCCTACTTGGCTCTGTTCTGTGTAATCAAACCATGTTATTAGGACCGTGTCCATATTCCAGCCTTTTGGACAAAGAAAAAGAGGAAGTGGAGAGAAAGTACTTATTTTCTTCCTTCCTTCCTTCACTCCTTCCATCTCCTTCTCTTTCTTTTCCTTTCTTTCTTTTTTTCTTCTTTCTTTCTTTCTTTCACCTTTCTACCTTTTTTTTTTGTTTTTGAGACCAAGTCTTGCTCTGTGTCCCTGGCTGATGTGAAGATTTGGAACTTGCTATGTAGGCCAGGCTTTTGGCAATCCTCCCCCAAGTCCTGCACTTATAGGTGTGTGCCACCATGCCCAGGTTAAACAACTTTCTCTTAAAACTTGATTCTCAGTGACAAAAACATAGTTACATGACTTAGCCTTAAAAGATGTACCACCTCCACCTGAGATTTCAATTTCTAAAGGAAAAGTGAGAGACTGGGTCCAGGGAGCAGTGAGCAGTGCCTGCCCATTCCGCTTCCTCATCCTCCGTGACAGTCCCAGTCTGATGTCAGCTCCATCAAGAGTTCTCCCTGATGGCTTTAGAATTGCATACACCCTTCAATTTGACACTCACTGAACAATGCATTTAATTGCCAGTTAAATGTATATCCTAATTCCTAACTCTAAGTGAAATTTTTAACAATTGAGGAAATATATCTTTTTTCATTTCATACAGTTCACAGAGATTAGCACACAGTAGGCACTGAATAAATACTTCCTGGTTCAAGCAATGGGTTGGAATAGAATTGGGGATATTACACATCCTTGATTGTTTTTTGTAGCACTTACCCTAATTTGTTGAAAACTTGAGCTTCTTCATTAATATTCAAGACAGAGAACTATTATCTTAAAACTAACTAAAGTTTCCTAGCTTCAAAAGAAGAGATAATAAACTACAGAACCCACTAAGGGCAAGCGTCTTTGAAGTTAGTATGTAGGGAAGGGAATTAATCACTAGCATTAACTGTTTCTTGGAGGCTTGGAGACAACACTGTGTTTTCCAAAAAGAATCATTTACTTCGAGGAATGATACAGAGATTGGTTAAAAGAAACACACAGGTCAGCAGTTCATGCAGCCATCTCTGGATCCTGAAGTTTAAGAGGGTGTAACTTGTAGACCTGCAGGCTGGGAAATGGAAGGACCATTGCACAGGAAATGAATAACACGAATCTGGAGGTTATAAGCCTTCATCAGTGTGAATAATGAGAGCGTGGTCATGTGGTAAGAGTCTTTTTTTCTGGAGTCAATTTCTCTAAATATACTTAAGACTTTTCAGTTAGCTTTGCCCAACTCTCTGTAGAGTGTGAAAATGGTGCATGATACAGTCTTGAAAATATTTGATGTATCTGAGGAACAAATACAGATGTTAAACTAAAAGAGCAGGCTACACTTTATCTCTGATAAAGAGACACTTCGATGAGAGGGGAACATGTCAAGTAATCCCTGTACAGCTGAAATTATTTTAGTTTACTTAGTAACCAATGAAGGGGGATAATGTTCTAATAGTACTGTTAACATATATCACCTGGTAGATGCTAACGTGACTGGTATAACCACACCCTCTTTTTCGTGATTTGATAGGGATTTTGTGGTTTGAAAGAAGCAGAAATGACTCTCTCTCTGCTCTTGATAGAGGAAACACATGGGTACTTACTGGGGCTCTGGAGTCAGGCTGACAAGGTTCTGATCTCTGCTGACCCTCGACTGCTTAGTGATGTGACTGTGGGCAAGTCACTAATCACTATGATTCTCAATTTCCTCCTGTGCACAGTGGGAGTAATAACATTACCTACTTTCAAGGAATCTCCCTGAAACAAGTCATCATCTTCTCACAGGAACATTTTCTTTCACACCTGTCCTCCAAGCTTTCATTTTTGCTGTACTCCTACCCTTCCCCACAGCACTGGGCACTGTCCAGAGCCAGAATGATTTTCTAAAATAGCAAGCTAGATCATGCTCCTCCCCTGCCCGTGATTCTCTGATGATTTCCTATGCAGTACTAGAATAAACTCCAAACCTCTATTCAGGTCTATAAGGGTACAATAAGTTCTAGCCCTTGTGTCCTTCCCTCCCTCTTATACCCAGCTCTAATAGCACTGCTGTTCCTCCTGTTTTCTCCCATCAATCTTATTCTCTCCACATGTTCCTGAAACCGTTTCTTTCTTCCTGTGGCTGGCTTCTTAGAACTTTCTGATTTCAGCTCAAATGTTGCCACACAGAAGTTGTTTGCAGATCACTCTTCAGAATAGTTCCCTCATGCTTACTGCCTGGCACATCCCCTTGTTTAATTTCTCTTGGAGCCCATATCATTATTTTAAATTATCTCATCGACTTTTATACTTGCTTGTTTTCTATCTCCTTCCCCTGGAAGGTAAACGTAGCCCTTCTCTGTTCACTTCTTTCCCTGACATTCCTGTTGTTAGGTGCTGCCGAGTTGGTGTCCGACTCATAGTTACCCTACATACAACAGGGGAAACACTATTGTCAGTGCTTCTTTGCTGTTTATAGGGTTTTCAATGGTGGATTGATTATTGGGATGGGTTTCCAGGTCCTTCTCCCAAGGCTACAGCACCTGGTGTTCCCATGCAGTCTCCCATCCAAGCATTAATCAGACCCGACCCTACTTAGCTTCTGAGATCTGGTGGGATTGGACACCAGGGTGCTACAGATGCAGGCTTCCCCGATGATTAGAGGAATACTTGGGACATAGTTGGTTCTGGTATTTAGTCATGGGAGGAATGAGCAAAGGAGCGGATAAGCATCTCAAGGTTTGTACTACAAACTGACTGAAAGAGTGCACAAAACTCATTCACATTCATGTCAGGCACATGGCAAATTCTCAAAAACTGTTAGGGGTTTTGTTATGAGGAGGCTTCACTTCTGAGCACCCAGCACTCACTTCCTCCTCCGTAGTTCCTTGCAGTCCTGTTGACAACAGTCTTTCCCTGACCCTAGGTATTCACAATGCAAAACATAGTTCAAAGTATCCTGATTTTTAGGAAGTGAAAAGCGGTGATGGACAACAGTTGTGGGAGGATCTTTGTACCTGTAGAAATATCTGTCATTGGGGGTGAGGCAAGGTAGAGTAGTGAGAAGGCAGAGCTTTGGGAAAATTCAGACATAGGTTCTAATCCAAGCTGTCTATAATGGCATTTTTTAAAATCTATGTGGCCTCCAGAAACAACTCCAGTCTTCATAATTTTTCCTCTCAGACTTGCTTTAAGAGGTTAAGTTCAAAGAGCGGTTGAGTATAGAGTGTCAGTGGCACACAGTAGTTCAATACTTGTGGTTATTAGCACTAAATAATGTTGTTCATTGGTTTAACTAAACTTTGAAACTTCCGAACATGGATATTATTCCACAGAACTTTGCAACTAACAGCAACTTCAAGATCACTCTCCCCAGAATATGTGCAAAGTGGAATTAAATGAAAATGGAAATCCCCCTCTTAACACCTTCCCAATCAAAGGATAATGCTCACCTTTGACCGTATTGCTGACTGTGAGTCCAAACCACCAAGCAGACAAAGAATGAGATTTTCCTCCTGAATGAGAGTCAGTGTAATCCAAAATCATGGTTGACCAAGTTTCTAAATTGTTGGATATAAAGATGTTGCCATATTTAGTCCAGAGAAGCATAACCCTGACTGTGCAGGGAGGATAGTAATTGAGCAAGAGCACAAAATGAAATAATCACTTATTAAGTATCCTTTGTGCACAATTTACAATGAACTTGGGTTTCTTTCAATGGTGTGAAATATGCTGAATGGGAATTAGAAGCTGAGATCTGCCTAGAACCCATTCTAGAGGGTGTGGACCGATTTTAAACAGGATTGTTTGCTGTGCTCATGATGCCTGGGAATATTTTAACACCAGATCTGCACTGAAGGAGCAAGTGCTGAGTTCTTGCCAATATTTATACCACCCAGGATAAAAAAAATTATTCCACTCTTGAAGAGGATTTGGGAAATTTAAATCATTCTGCTTAACCACCGTTGGGGACCATAGTCTATCCTTAGAATGTAAGGAGTAACCATTTGTTATATATTTAGCAGCAATAACCACGGGCCAGGATAAAGAGATGAATGGGTGGGGAGAGCTCAGTCAGTGTTGGTGATGGTGATTGAAAGAAGAAAATTAAAAGTTAAATATAAATCTCAGTTTAAAAAGTGAACAGTAGAAAGAAAGTATTTTGTCAGCATCCATTTTGGTGACTCACAGAATTTACTAAACTGGGATATTGTGAGAACAGAGGCTAACCACACTGTTACTCTACTCTTCTGCCCTTTTTTTTTTTTTTTTTTTTTGGTAAAAATGAAAATAGAGATGTCAAAGTAACAAACACAAGTTTATTAGGCAGAGGAAGGAAGAATGAGTGATGATTTGGACCATATTAGAAAACTTGCCTGTATGTCCTCCCTTAAGGGTTGAGATTTAGCTCAGTTGGTAGAGGGCTGCCCTGAGCGCTTTGTTCCATCCCTAGCACCTCAAAAATGGGAGAAGGATGTGGCAGCCCACTCATGAAGCAATACTGAAATAATCAGCCAAGAGAAATCCTATGAATAGCAGAGAAGCACTGACAGAAGGCAGGGTATGGCACAGTGTAGGGTATCGTTCCATTCTGTTGTATATAGAGTCTCTAAAGCCCCTAAGAACACCAACAACATGTACTCCTTCAGGCCCACTATTTTGCATAAGAAAATCACAATATATCCTAAGGTAATTTTTTCTCTCTAGGTGCCAAAGGTTGATGAGCTTTCTCTTCTTTTTTTCATAAGAACTCATGGTTAATACAATTAGACACACATATTTTTTAAAAGTTTCAGTATCACCTACATATCTAAGTATTCTCCAGCTATTTAATTTTAAACTTATCTCTTTTTTTTCAATTGAATCTTTTCTTAGGTAGGCAATTAAGGAATGGTACAGGAGTGATATTAGAAACCCACTGTACTTTTTTCAAAATAGTATTCATCATTCCCTCAGCTAATGTGTATGAGGCATTTAAATTTTAAAAGATGGCCTTGCTGGTTGTATGTGACACCAAGAACAGGCAGAAGCTGAAATCCTGAAAGGTAACACACCATGTTATCAAATGCTCTTTTCCCTTCTGGGTAGTATTACTTACATTGTGCAAATATGTTATGCAAAATAATCTTAAAACTGATTCCGCATCTTCGCCTCAGGTTCATACAATATTCATTGAAAGTCTTACAAAAAAGGAAATTAATTTAGTATAAAAATCAAGTATTTTAAAATGCTCATATGTATCAGTGCAACCACCTCCCAAATGGAGGCTCAGCAAAAGCAAGGAGGGGCCCAGATCAGAGTTTTATACACTTTATTTAATTATATGTGAATACACACACACACACACACACACACACACACACACAGGTATATTTTCAACAGGCATAGGCAACATGGAAACCTGCATGTGAAAATTCTGGCTCTTGCTAGTTTCATGGCCTTGGACAAGTCACTATTGTCTATAAAGTTCATTTCTCTGTTATTTAAATGATGCTACTGATAATGTGAGCTATTTCATAGTTTTTTTTTAAAGATGAAGTGAAATTGGAATGATAATAGTGGCTGTAAAACTGAGAAAATGCTACACACACACACACACACACACACATATAATTAAATTTATTAGAAATCAACTTGTAGATAGAGGTTTGAATAATCGAGCAAGCATATTAATATTATATTTAAAGGTAAAAACAAGTCACCGAGAAAAAGTGAGTATATTTATTTGTACATGATAAAGTGCATTTCCTAAAATCTGCAACATTAAGAGTTTCTGTTCTATAATTTAGTTAACAAGTATACAGTAGGTCCCTGAATCTTCTATAATTTTAATATTTGAGACTTATAAGGTTTATATTGGGCTGGGATTTAGCTCAGTTGGTAGAGCGCTGCGCTGTAGTCTCTGAGGTCCCAAGTTCAATTCCCAGCACTGCAAAAATGGGAGAAGGGACTGGCAATCCCCTCCCAAAACAATCCCAAAACAGTCAGCCATTGAAAACCCTATGAGGGTCGCTATGAGTCAGATACCGACTCGACAGCATCTAACAACAACAACAACAACAACAAAAAGCTTTATATTTCTGTTGTTGCAGTTATACAGATCAGAAAGTACTATATGATTGTGAATCATTTATGTCAGCAAATTTGTAGATGAATTTTCATTGTGTATTTTATCTTATAATCCTGAAAAACAAAATTATATCAGATGTTTCATCTTTTAAAAGGAGATTTTTGTGTTATTAATCCTTCATGTAAATTATAAAATGAACCTTTTTTTCATTTTCTATTGAAGCTGCTTTTCTCATTGACTTTTGTACTTTGCAAGTTAGTTTTTATATGATTATATTTTTTATCTGTTAGTGAATTCATGTCCTTTGTCTAGAGTATCATTGAGTGTCATTAAGTGATCATTCTACTGGGAAGCCTTATAGTCCCCATAGATATTTTTCTTGTAACCTGATTTCATACTAATGGATTATTCTGCCCTTTGGCAATTAGATATATTTTTAGACAAGCAAATTTATAACTAAGTAAACATTACTAATAAACCACCATTTATTTACATCAACATTTCTTTGTGACAGCTAATGACTGATAATACAAGCACTTCTTGTCTATATTTACAACATAATAAAGCAAATTTAATTCTTAATGGAGATGGTGGAAGAAATTACATGGGAAAAAATGAAGTAATTTGATTTTTCATAAGATTATCAGAATTTAAGTTAAAAATGAATACATATAATTTGCTTTATTGAAGACTACACTTGAATTTTTTTTCTTTTGGTCACTAACGGGTACTCATAGGCACATGATCCAACAGCTGTATGATTTGTTGGCAAATGGAAATGCAGTAATCCTTATGCCCCAGGTACCAGAGCACCTAATTGAAATGCACTACAAGGAAAAGTCAAGTTTATTACCCTTGCCTACAACTTGCAGTGTGACATTTTGCTTTATAGCATTTGGAATCTTTCACCTCCCAAGAACAATGAACTTCAAAAACATAATACAAGTGGGAAAATTGCCTTAAAATGTAATTTTAGAAATGATTCTTTGAAACACTGTTAAATGAGAAAGTTTGGTGAAGAGATGAAACTAATATTCCATTCATCTTCTATTGATTCATATTTAAGCTCAGTGTAAAGTTCAGATGTTTAGCGGAAAAAGAAAATATAAATTAATTGAAAGAAATAAGTCAGAATAACTCCTCAAAGTTTAACTCAGAGATTGTCTTTGGAGAGTCTTTGGTGTGTAGCTTATGATCATTTTCCTTTGTTGATTTTTATTGTTTTTTTTCTCCTTCCCCCACCGAAGATAAAACTTATTTTCAAGGAATGCATCACTTGACAACCCATGTTTTCTTCTGTTTATTTTGCTTTCTTTTAATATGGAAGCATTTCTTCCAAACACAAACAGTAATTGATTAAATTCTGTTGTAAAATAGGGGTGATTAAATAGATCAGATGGGCAGTGGTGATCCTAAGCACTAGTTTGTAGGCTACAGATGAGTCTTTTCTAACACAGTGATCATAGTAGGTAACAATGAGTCCTTTACTGTGACTGCAATGCATTTTACATGTTACATCATTTCATTCTCCAGTTAGAATTGGCAGGGTGAATGTATTTATTACCCTGATTTTAGATAAGGTGACTTTGAGGTTTACATTTTGACTGTGTTCTAAATTTCAGCACAAACTTTTTCCCATAGGGTCCCTCAATTCGTGCTCCAAATAGCTTAGAATAAACTACCTCAAATAAATAGATAATCTAAGTAGAAACAGCCTGTTCTCTATGCAGGCATTATTTAAAAACTCCTACACTCCTTGTGGCTCCCACCTACCCCCTCCTCCAACTTCCAATCAACTCTCTCTTAAATCCTTTCCCATATTCAAATTATGGAGCCAGTACTAAAGATAAGCCAGCTAATGTTTCTCATTTCCAAGGCAACCTACAAGTTCCATATCTTCCACAGGGTCAGCTTCCAAGTTTTTTTCTATAACCATTGGGAATTTTCTACTTTCTTTTGTTTCCTTCTACTAAGAACAAAAGAAAGAGAAATCAAAATTCTGAAACTCATTTCTTAAAACCATTACAAATATGAATCCAAGCTATTGCACCAGGTATAAGTTCTAAGGAGCACAGAGGTTCAGAAATTGCCACTCTACGACTCCAAAGCTCCAAATTCGATATGTTGACTATTTATAAACAAAACCAATAGATGCTCAGAGAACTTGGAAAATAAACTGAATTCTGAAAATGTCCAAAAGCAAAAATTTTGAATAGAATTGATACACAAAGGCCACACCTCTATCCATACTATATGAGGACATTATTGCTGATGCCAGTACTTCAGAGAAGAACATCCTAAATGTTTCATCAGATTAAAAAACAAATAATGTTATAAATAAATAAAATAATATGGGTGAATAATCACACCATTAGTATTGTTTACAACTTCAAAAAATAAATTATTAAGCTCATAAAGCAGTTTATGAATTATAGTGAACTCATCCAGAATTTGAATTCTACTCTTTATATCAATAGCCAGGTGAGGAAACTGCCTATGATGATCTGATTGTTAAGTGGGATCCATCACTTCCATGAATACTAGACATATCAGGCTCCATAATGTAACTAAATACTATTTGTGTATGCCTGATCCCACATTTTTTCTATTCTTTATACAAAAATCATGTCTTTCTAAAGTGCATAGGGTACCTGGATACCACTTCAGGGAGAAAAATACATATTTTACTTGCATTATATTTCATGAAGAATGTCTTATGTATTTAAGAACTGACACACATGAATCCATGGAAATATTAAAACCAGAAATAAACAACACTCTCTGCAGGTTACATTTCTTTCAGAACTTCAGTTGTCAATGCCGAGGCTCCTTTCTTAGGCAAGAAGTACTCAAGTGGCCAGCAGGGAGAGTTTAGAAAGTTGGAAAAGCCAGAAAACTTTTTTTTTCATGAGAGTTGTAAAAATATGCTCAGTGACAAGCATTCATTTCTATAAAGAAATGGATTGTACAACTAATGTGGCCCACTACAAGCCCACTGTTTCAAGCACCCGATGCCACGTTGCCAAGAGAACGAGAATTGCCCACTAAGTCAGATTCTTGGGCCCAACTTGGAACAGCATCTTCTTCAGCAAAGAACTTGTGCTGTTTTGAAGAGTATGGAGTTCTAAAAGAGTATGTGTCCTATCCATAGTTATTATATACCAGCCACCTCCCAGGCATATTAGGCTCTGGGGACACAATGATCTCTGCTCCTACAGAGGTTATGTAATAATGGGGGAAACAAACAATAAAGAAACAATGGTTCAGACAGGAAATACTATAAAGTAATTCAAATAAGGCATAGTCCCTTGGGATCTCCTTGAGATAGACTGATAACTTTCTAACAGGAGACATTGGGGCTGAGACCTGAATGACAGGCAGTGAGGCTTGGAAAGACCTGGAGAAAGCACGTCAGGCAGAAGAATCTGCAGTAAAAAAATAAATAAAATGGTAGAAAGATGCACTCATATAGAAATGGGAGGCAGGGACATCTCCGTCCCTGCCACTCCATCTTTGATTAACAATCAAATGGGTGTTTATATCTGAGGGTAATAAGAAAAATCGGCCCCTGATTCATCCCGCAAGGGCTTTGCTTTCATTCCCTCTGAAAACATGGGTTAACAATGATAATGCCCTCCTCAACTTTCTCTGGAGCGTTGCTAGGGTGACATTGTAATTCAAAGGACAGAATATCAATAAAGCCAGGATGTACAGGAATGTAAACAAGCTTTAAAAAAAATAGTCCAAGTGTTTGTTAAATAGACCACAACGGGACAGGTCCATTATCATTGCAGAAGTCTCTGTACTTAGTATGTCCAATTATCTAAATAGCTCAAAAACATAATCAATCCATCAGTAGTATTCAGCTTTCTAGCTCTGATATCTGATTGTGAATTCTCTGTGTTTATTCATATTTCTGCCAAATGTCGATCCAGAAACATATTAGCATCTGCCAGTGATGAATAAACATAAGACTGTGCTCCTCCAGCAATTCTTAGTGGGGCTCACGGAAGGAGGGCTAGGCTGATCCACACCCATGGATGTTTCCTCACGTCACAGAACGGTGTTCTTTCCGCTAATAGAGTCAGCAGAGTCAAGAATGACTGTGACCTTGAATCCCTGGCCTTTTTTCCTTCACTCAGCCTACATAGTTCTGCATTTTAAGGACAAGCTCTGGTTCCTTTCTTGTCCTTCTGTTTTCCTCACAGGCAAATACTCGTGGGATTCCAAAGATATTGGTTCTGAAAACCCCTGGGGGCTGAGAACATCCATCAGTGCCTGGGCGGAGAGACGCATGAAGGGTGAGGCTGTTGGGATGCCCAGCTGCCTGGGGCTTCTGACAGTGAACATGAGCCATAGCCCTGGGCAGCTCTCTTTGCTTGTGTGACATGCAGTGGGGTATTCTGAACACCTGTTAATTAATTCCTTCTCTATGTCTGTTGTGGGATCCCATTGTTCTTGTGACAGAGCACAGTAGGACTCAGGTAACCTTGGTGGGGATCAATGTGTCACACGTGTGCTGTGTGGACATACAAATGTCATTCATTTTCTTGAAGCCATCTGTATGGTTAATATCAACAAGTTTTCACAGATCCCCCACCCCATGCCATTTGTTCTAGCAGTGTGAACCATGTGCCCTCTTTGATCTCAATCCTTTTGTTTCTGTGGTGCATGTTTTGTGGTCCCGAAAAAAAGATAGCAAAGGAGAATCGAGTTCCATCCATCAGTCTTTCTTCTACCAGTCTGTACCAGCAAAGACACTTTTAAAGTATGTGTCAAAACATTGGCGTCTAGGAGCGCTTTTGCCCCTGACTAAACACCGAGGTCTTAGTCTATGCAGGAAGACCTAATATACTCATACAGCTTATTTGACAAAACTATATTCTTAGTGCCTGCAGCTGTAGCCCTGTGGCATCTGATCCTGTCAGATCTCAGAAGCTAAGCAGGGTCGGGCCTGGTTAGTACCTGAATGGGAGAACGCCTGGGAACACCAGAAGCTGTAGGCTTGGGAGAAGGACCTGGCAACCTCCTCCCAAAAATCAATCTGCCATTGAAAACCCTATGAACAGCAGAGAAGCACTGACAATAGTGTTTCCCCTGTTGTACAGAAGGTCGCTATGAGTCAGATACCGACTCAACGGCACCTAACAACAACAACATATTCTTAGTAGGCTGCAGCCATCCCACTGTGACGTCCAATTCAGTCAGATCTTGGAAGCTAAGTAGTGTTGGACCTAGTTAGTTCTTGGACGGGAGATCACCTGGGAACGCCAGGTGCTGTAGGCTTGGGAGAAGTACCTGGCAATCCACTCCTGAAACAATAAGACATTGAAAAACCTATGAAGATCAGAGAAGCACTAACAATAGTGTTGTGCCTGTTGTCCATAATGTCGCTATGAGTCAGGCACCGACTCCACGGCACCTAACAACAACGTATTCTTAGTAGCATCTCTCTGTCCATGGGAGTGAAGGGACACATATGTATGTATATTGTGTGTATTAGGATGGATGAATTTATACTTCACAATTGTTGTTGTTGGGTGCCCTTGATTGGGGTCCAACTCATAGTGACCCTACATACAACAGAAGGAAACACTACTTGATGCTATGCCATGCCCAGCATTATGTCAGTGCTTCTCTGCTATTCATAGGGTTTTCAATATCTGATTGTTTTGGGAGTGGAATGCCAGGTCCTTCTCCCAAGCATACAGCACCCGGTATTCCCAGGCAGTCTCCTATCCAAGGACTAACTAGGTCTAACTGTGCTTAGCTTCCAAAATCTGATGAGATTGGACACCAGGGTGGTATGGCTGAAGACTTACCATTGTTACTTATCTCTTAATGTCTATCAAACTGAGTTACCTGCTCCTACCAGTTACAAAAGTGTTAGAATACTTGTTGTTGTTAGGTGCCGTCTAGTCGGTATCCAACTCATAGCGACCCCATAGGGTTTTTAATGGCTGAGTGCTTCAGGATTGCCTTGGGAGTGGATTGCCAGGCCCTTCTCCCATTTTTGCGGTGCTGGGAATTGAACTCAGGGCCTCAGAGACTGCAGCGCAGCGCTCTACCAACTGAGCTAAATCCCAGCCTCATTAGAATACTAGTCATAGTAATAACCCTATTACTCTGGTCATAGACAATTCTCATATTTCCTGAGCATTCTAAGTTCTTTTGCTGCCCCACCTATTAGTGATCCCTTTTCCAAACAATTGAATTAAACTTGTCCTTTAAGGCCAGGTCAAAAATCATGTTATTAGCAAAAGTCTAAGAGATCTCCAAGATGACCATCTTCTCCTCAGTGTTTCTGATAGGTTTCAAACACCATTGCCAAAACACATAATACCAATATTTATAACTATTTATTTATGTTTGCCTTATTTGTAGACAGTGAGCTCCAATGTCAGCTAATAGACAAGTTGCATTCAGGATTAGGCAGTGACTTTCTAGAATGTGAGAAAATATATGAAGAATTGGAAAGTATTTTCTGACTAAATTTTTTTTCCATTAGACTTTCATGTTCTCACGTATAGGCTTTTCAGGGGGCTATTTTTTGTTGAACCCAGGGCCTTGCATGTACATTGCAAGTGCTTTACCACAGGGATGCACCCCAAGCCCATTTTTTATATTTTTTATTTTGAGACAGGGTGTAACTATGTTAAACAAGCTGTCTCTGGTCTCAAATTTGTAACACTTCTGCATTAGACCTGGGATTGTAGGTGTGGCCACCGTGCCTGTCCTTGCATCCTTTTCATCTCAGTTCCTCAAAAACCCAGCACCATATCTGGACCAATTGTTTACTCAATGAACAAATGAATCACTATCAATTTCCAAGTGAAAATATTTCATTAACACTATACTACATGCTGGAAAATATACAAATATGTTAGGCTAATAATTACAAGTTAAACTATAAATGTGCTAACCTAGAAAGAAAAAGCAGTCTGTGCCTTTTCACTATTTGCAGAATGATGTCTGCCCCTAAAAGTGATAAAGAGTGCTCTTTCTCTAAGACCAAGCTCAGAGGTCCCTCTGGGTACTCTCACTAAATTCCTGGAGGGAGAAGTATTATTAAGTGTCCATACATTTGTGTTCTCCCTCTCACTCTCATTCTCTCTGTGTCCTTCATGTTATAATGATGCATTTAATGTTTCTTAGTTATAGAACTTCTTAGAATATATTGCAAATATTTGCAAACACATTTGCCTCTTCTGCTAACCCAGTGATTCTCAACTAGAAGTCCATCTCCCCACTCCCTCTGCCCCAGGACATGTGACCCTGTCTTGAATTATTTTTAGTTGTGACAGCTGCATGTTTATGGGGAGAGGACTACTGTAATCTAATGAGTAGAGGCCAGGGAGGCTACTAAATATTCTCTAAGGGGGGACAGTTACTGTTGATACGTGCTCTCGGGTAGGGTCTGACTCATAGCAACCCTCTGCACAACAGAAAGAAACACTCTCCAACAATGTGCCATGCCTGGTACTGCTGTCAGTGCTTCTCTGCTATTCACAGGGTTTTCAATTGTGAATTGTTTCGGGAGTGGATTTCCAGGTCCTTCTCCCTAGCCTGCAGTACCTGGTATTCCCAGGTGGTCTACCATCCAATGACTAATCAGGCTGATCTGCTTAGCTTCCAAGATCAGGGAGGATCACATGCTAGGGTGCTATGGCTGTAGCCAAAGGGGACAGCGCTTCATATTGAAGAATAATCCATTCCACTCTGCTCATGGTACTGAGGTTGAGAAATTCTGTGCTGACCTTTGGACTCTTTGAAGGCAGGAACTGTGCTTTAGATCATCTCCACTTTTGTTTGTTTGGTTGGTTTTTAATTCCGAGTTTAACACAAGGTTTGTCTCATATCTATCCTCGGAGCATGTTTAATAAGTGATTAATCGAGTGAATGAATGAATGGTTGAATAGGTGAATGGATGGATGGGCAGAGAGATGGATAAATGGATCAATCAATCAATCATCCTAAGGTCGCTTGCTAGCCCTTTCAATTCTTGGCAGCATTTTCTTTCCCAGTCAGAATTGCTATTTATTATCCGAATTACAGTCTAATCAAGCCACCAACCAAGATGTTGACCTGACCAGCTCTCATTTTAAGCATGTGCTTGACCAGAGATCTTAAGACATTTATTCTTAGCAAATATTAGTGTCCCTTTTCTGGTTGTTTAGTATCAGGGTTATTTATATTCTGTCCCATTGTGCTGAGCACATGTTTCTCCTATTTTATCATCTATCCTGTTGTAATGCTTCTTATAACTGCTTTATTCTCTGAGGCTGTTGATGAACCTGATGTGACTTTCACTTTAAAAACCCTCTGAAGAGTCTGCTCCTTGGATTTCTCCTAGGCAATTGGACTCGATCGTGATCTCTGAGGTAGAAACAAATGCCTTTTCTTTCAGTCAGCCTCCCCAACTTATCTTTTCATCAACTGCCTTGTGTTTTGGCTTATGATTTTCTAAATAATCAAGTATATCTGGACATGAAAAGTGTCAGCTTGAGAGGATTCCCCAAAGAAAAGCTATCCATATATTACGAAGACTTTACACCTCTTTCCACTTGCATTATTCCTGCGCTTGCTATAGCAAGTGCCCTGTGGATTTTAGGTGAAAGAATATGTGAGTTGCATGTGATTTTCCTGTCAGGTTTCTGAAGTGGCTTCTACCTGTGCACATCCTCGCTGCATTATGAGCTGGATCTGGCCAATAAATACAGCAACCCCATCCAGTGCTTGAGTTGCTACCCTCTTCTCAGGCTTCTTATACTGCTTCAATCATCAACAACAAAAAGATATTTTAAAAAATTTTAAGCCTTAAGTAAAAACAATACAAAGCACACACACATAAACACACACACACACACACACACACACACACACACACACACACACACACCAAATTTTCCCTGGAAATAAATATATCACCAGGATAATTTGAATTGCTTGAAATTTGCACTATCCACTTATGTTTGCCTTATTTGCACTATCCATTTTTATTTTGCACTAAAAATGCTGGGGTAATTTCCAAGGGACCAAATGTCTAGATTGAGAAAACATAAACTAATTTCACTGAAGATACATTAAAAACTAATATAAGGAAATGTTAGGATTTAGATACATTGGCAAGTTGATATACTTTCAATATGGCATGATTTTTCTTTGTGAGAAATTTTTCTTTGTGAGATATAGCATATATGAATTTTTGCATGAAAATGTATGTGTACTATTTAAAGGAAAAAATAATATGATCATCATGTACCGATCCAGGGCTAAGAAATTGGATATGTCTTATCTGAAACTTCTTTATGCACTTTTTTCTTGATTTCTTCTCTTTCTTCTCCCTTATTTACATCCCCACTTCCATCCCAACCAACAGCTATCCTGAATTTTCTGTCAATTATTTCTGGGCTTTTATTTATAATTTTATCCCATGTATACCTCCCTGAAAGTTACATTATTTAGTCTTACCTTCTTTAGAAGCATATGATACCATGCAGCAAATTTTATTCTGCGCCTTAGTTTTTTCACTCTACTTTACATCTTTGAGACCTGTCACTGTTTGACATGTGTAGCTGTAGATCATTTATCTCATTTTGAGAATACACCACCACATATGAATTTTACTCTTGATGAAGATCTGGATTTTTTTCATTTTTCCTTTTATAAACAGTGCTGCTATCAGTATTATGACAAGCATATCCTGGCTCACATTTGCAAGTTACTCTGGGATATATGTTTGATAATGGAACTGTTGGGTTGTAGGTGCAGGCAGACCTGTCATGAATGCTGGATGTATAACTGAATGACAACAACCACAGTAAATCCCCTGCACTTCCAGAACCTTATTTCTCTTCCCTATTACATGCACATTATGGGTGGTTTGGGAATCTGCTCTCTATCCACTTCAATCTAAGACTCAGTCTAAAAAGGAAGTCAAATGGTCCCATCAGCAGAGGTATATCAGAGAAAAAAGACCAGCTTTCAATTTTGCCAATAACTTACCCCAATGATTATGTTTGTTTCTCTTCACACTTGACCTTTCTAAGTAGGACAGGCAGGCCACCTACTTTACAGAATGACCCTTAATCTAAAATCAGGTGTTTTCTTATAGTTTATGATTTTTGATAGGAATTCCACAGGAATCTAGGTGAGCGATTTTCAATGCTTTGCATCAGGTGGAAAACAACATTGATTTGCCCCATTACTGGTGATGTTAACTCTTTTTACTTGGTTAGGATGGTAAATGGCAAGACCGTCCACTCTAACATTAATTAATTAGGATGTTTTACTTAAATCATTAAGTAATTCTTATGAGTGGATACTTTAAAATTATGTACATATCTTCTTGTTCATTCAAAGATGTGGTTTAGCATCTAGTAGTGATTCTTCCCTAACTCAGTTCAATTAGACTATGAAGTTTACCAAATAGTGATTTTTCTAATTCCATCTAGATTTTCTAGCTGGCATTGAATCAAAAGGCAAAACTTTCCCTTCCTTTCTATGTAATCATTTAATTAATATCCCATTTACTTACATCAGTATGGATTTTTAGATTCTTATTTTACTCAAATATGTACAAAATCTCATCATCATTATTACTTTCATACACAAATTATCCAAGATGTGGCCAGTGGGGGTTCTTTTCAACTGGCTTCTGTGACTTTTGATATGTGCCTTTCAACATTTTTTGAACACTCCCTTACTTTCTGGATCAACTGGTTGTTCTAGGCTCATTTTATATTTTTTCCTATCAAAACAGCTATCTCTCTTGACTCTGACATCTGTTAGTTGAGAATGGCATGTAGAAACCAAGATCTGAATTTTCAGCCAACTCATTGCCATTGAGGTGTCATTGCTTCTAGGTCCTCTTAGCAAGCACAGATAGGACAGGTAAATATATATGTGTATGTGTGCACACATATTCTTCTATGTGCTTCTATATCTAAAGAGATAATTTAGGGCTGGTCATAGTGGTACAAGCCTGTAATCCCAGAGACTCAGAAAGCTCAGGAGAATTGAAAATTCAAGACCAGAGGCAGCCTTTGTAACTTAGCAAGACCTTTTCTAAAGTTAAAAAATAAAAAAGGGGCTGGGGGTGTTACTCAGTGGTAGCATGCTTGCAAAGTATGCCAAGGCCCAGAGTTCAGCTCCCCAGCACTGCAAATAAATAAATAAATAAATAAGAAATAAACAGATAACATAGAAGCCACAAATTTACACAGATGCTAATCAAATACCACAGAATTTATTGTAGCCTTCTCTGATCAGTGTTCATAACTGCATTCTCCAAGGTAAGAAATCTGAATCCTATTACCATTGGTCTGTTTACTGTTTAGATCAAACTCCCCTGAATGTAGCCAAATGGCTGGATGAGTCAGCACTGATCATTCTCTTCCAACTACCTCCACTTCTTTCATGCAGGCAAAGCAATAACTGTGAGAAGAAAGAATAAAAAGGGGAGTCTTATTGTAAAAGAACCCTGCATATAAATGCCATCCACTTGAGGTACCAGCCAGAAAGAGGCTCCAGACATCAGTAGGCAGTAGTCAAAATTTGAGATCCCTACAGAGGAGAAGATCTTGAATAAGAAGTACTTAATTTTAATGTAGCCAAATTGATCAAACTTTTTCCTTATGGTTTCTGCTTTTAATATACTATTTAAGCAATCTTCTCTACTCCCAAGAACATATAGATTTTCTCAAACATTGTATTCTAAATGTTATATAGTTTTCCTTTCATGTTTAGGTCTTTTAATGTCCCTGGGATTGATTTTTTTTACTGTGGTATGAATTTGGGTCCCAAATTATTTCTCTTTTTCCATATGGATTGCAAGCTGTGTCTGCAACAGTTATGAAAATGTCCATCATTTCTCCACTGACCTGAAATACTATCTCTATCATATATCTTTATATATGATATAAATGATATATACGTATGATATATATATAAATTATATATATATACATATATATGATATATAAGCTTATTTGCAAATTCTCATACTAATAACATAGTGACTTTATTGGCGTCAGGGCAGGCTAAAACTTGCAGGTCATAATGAAATGAAAATGCAGAAGCTCTGTTCACAACAGCGATGATAAAGAACTAGACCATGCACAAGGACTTCCAAACCAGGGCTACATGTGACTGCTCAGGTCATCCATATGATGCCACTCCTTACTAGAGCTTTGTATGTCTTGATGTATCTGTTAGGCAATTACCCTATCACAGTGTCTGTCTTCTTTGGACTCAGAAAATTCCCCCATAAATATCAAATACCCAGATTTCACTCACTAAAATAGGTTTACCTCTTGTAGTTTACATTTCCAGAAAAACCATTTTTCCTTTTCCTAGAATTGCCCCAACAAAGTATCACGAACTCAGTGCCTTGCAGCACCAAACATATATTGTACAGTTCTGGAGACTTGAAGTCCAAACTCAAGGAGTCAGTAGGGCCATACTCCTTCTGAAATCTGCTGGGGAGAATCTTCCTTTGCCTTCAATGGTGGACATCAGTTCATGGCATTCTTTGCCATATGGACACATCACTACAATCTTGGCCTGACTTTACATGGCATTTTCCTTTGTATCTCCCATCTTTACATATCTATTTTCTTATAAGGACATTAGTCATATTAAGGACCCACCCTAGTCTAGTATGACTTCATCTTGGTTAACTACATCTGCAAAGGTCACATGTACAAATTAGGTCATAATTTGAAGATGCTACAGGTTAGATGGGAACACCAGGTGCCATAGGCTTGGGAGACAGACTCAGCAACCCACTGCCAATAAACAATCCTCCACTGACAACCCTATGAACAGCAGAGAAGCACTGACAATAGTGTTTCCCCTATTGTAGGTAGGGTAGTTATGAGTCAGATACCAACTTGACACCACCTAACAACAAACAACAACAGAGGTTAAATGCTAGGAGAAGGACCCAGCAACCCACTCTGAGAAAACAATCAGCCATTGAAAACCCTATGAATAGCAAAGAAGCACTAACAAGAGTGTTTTGACTGTTGTACACAAGGTTGCTATGAGTCAGACACCTACTCTAGGGCACCTCGCAGCAGGGATTAGAATACCTGAGTCTGTCCCACTGTGGCATCCGATCCCAGCAGATCTCTGAAGCTAAGGAGGGTTGGACCTCGTTAGTACTTGGACGGGAGACTGCCTGGAAACACCAGGTGCTATAGGCTTGGGAGATGGACCTGGCAACCCAATCCCAAAAAGCAATCCACCATTGAAAACCCTATGAGCAGCAGAGAAGCACTGACAATACTGTTTCACATGTTCTACATAAGGTCACTGAGTGGGACAGTGACAAAATGGTACCTAACAACAACAACCGCAAAGGTTAGAACTTCAACATATCTCTTGCTGTGGGACAACATGTACAATCGAACTTACATCAAATACCATGGAGCTCAGAGTGGTAGATAAAGTACAGTAATCACACTGATTTCCATAACTCTATTTCTTCTTTTTTAAAATTTTGTTTTTATTGTATTGTAAATTTTGTATTATATTTAGGGTTTACAACATATTTGGATACACAAATACATATACATAGCAAGATTATAACTCCAAGTAAGCAAATTAACATATCTATCACCTTCCAGAGTTAACATTCTGTGGGTTCAGAACCCCTGAACTCAACTTTTCAGCAAATTTTCAATGCGACTTTTCAGTAGATCTCTAGACCTATTCATTCCACACACATGTAAGTTTGTACCATTTGACCTGCTTCTCCCTCTCCTTGCTGCTGATAAGCACCATACTTTGTCTCTGTGTATTCAGCATTTTCTAAGATTGCACAAAGATGTGAGATCCTGCGGGTTTTTTTTCTGTGCCTAGATTTTTTTCACTTAGCATAATGTCCTTCAGAAAAGGAGATACTGCCATTTGCAACAATATGTATAAACCTGGAGGATATTGCACTATGTGTTGTTTTCCTCTTAAAATGGTGAAATCTGGGATACCTAACCCCAGAACTTGAAATGACATCTATAATGTACCCTCCTTCCTCAAAATGAGACTTGTGGATCAATTTGCAGGCTTGTGAAGCAATCGAATGATAGTAATTTCACTAGTTTCTGGTTATTTATTTCCATTTCCATTCATCATATATTTTTGCATGTGTGTCTTTGTTCAAAGTGCCTTCAGGCTTTTTGTGGAATGATGTGGACAGTGATTGGATGTTTAGGATTATAAAAGTAAATCTAGTGGTACTGTTCAGTTCCGGTACAAACCTGCCAATCTATGCGTCTCATTTGAGAAAGGAGTCTATGTGGTGGTTATTATTTTAGGTTTCAGAGCTAGACTGCCTGAATTTATACATATTTTGAACATTTTTTAAGTGATACAACTGCCTTAGGTGTCAGTTTTCCTAATTTTAAAATGAGAATAAAAATATGATTTTGAGTGTCTGCCACATGATACTCAATGACTGTTAGTTTTCATTAGATGCTGTTGTACGCTTCCTTCACTTAACAACAATGGACATATAAAGGTTACAAAGTATCAGTCACAATCTGTGCTTCAAGTGGATTAAAAGTGGATTTATTCATTTTTCATTCATCAATTATTTACTGAATGTCTAGTAAGTCATAAGCATTTTCCTAGGAGTCTTCATTTGTCCTCTAATCCTAGACTAGTACTCCGCACATAGTAGTAGATGTTCAATTAAAAATGATGAGTGAATGGAAACAAAAGTCCCCACCAAGACAGAGCTTACAGTCTAGTTGGAGAAAAGGCATTGAATAGGTGCAGAATGCAAAATGCTCTTAAGTGCAAAGGAGAAAAAGAAAGCAATGTGAGAAAGGATGATGTAGTAGAGATGGGAAGCTATTTTAGAAAGCATCCTCCGTGGATGCATTGCTGAAGAGAGGATATCGAAGCAGGGGAAATAAAATGCAAAAGCTCTGAGATGGGAATGTGCTTCATAGGTTGAGGATATAGCAAGAGACCATTCGGTTAGTAAGACAGAGAGTTCTATTCACTTGAAGTATCTACTAATGCCAAATGCTTTTATATGCCATACATGTAAAAGAACAAAGTTTGTAGTATAAGAGTTGAAAGAAGGGAGAAATAACTTGTTATATCTGGAAAAGGGGGTGAAAGCCTCCCAGAGGAGGAGAGCTTTAAAGGTAGAAGATAGTCCACTGACATCTTTCAAAATGTGCTCAGGAAAGCACCGGGTCAGCATCGCCTGGCAGCTTACTGGAAATGCAACCTTTCAGGCTCCAGCCCAGCCTACCGCCTGAAGGGGGAGCCCCTGAGTTGGTATTCTAACGCTCAGGCTGGCCCAAGGGGAGAGGCACTGTCCAGCATTGCTTCCCACCTTAACAGATCTGCACATCACCTGGGGATGAGTTAAGATGCAGATTCTCACCCACTAGGTCCAGGAAGAGCCTGAGATTAGGCATGTCTAACAAGCTCCCTGGCGAAGCAGACACGTCCCACCCATGGACTACATGGGTCATCAAGTCAGCCAATCCGTTCTCTAAAGGACCACATAAATATTTTAGGCTTCACAGGCCACACGGACCCTCCCTCAACACTGTAGTATGAGAGGATCCATTCACAATACAGAAATGGATGAGCACATTTCTGTAAAACTTTATTTTTGGACACTGAAATTAGAATTTCATAAAATTTTTATGGATCTGGAAATACTATTCCTCTTCTGATTTTTTTCAGCCATTTAAAAATGTAAAAGCTATTTTTTAGCTCATAGACCATAGTTGGCTGACCTCTGGCCTAGACTAAAGTGGTATAGAACAGGCATTTTTATGTTCTTGTTCCACATTTGTGTAATCCATGCCTAGGATTTATTCAAAATAAAGTTTAAAAAGGTAAATTTTTCTGAAAAATAAAAAGCCATCAGGAAAAAGTATTTTCACAGTGTTAATAGCATGTAAAGAATCAGTACATGTAATTATTTATTAAAATACAATATATTGTTATTGTTAGGTGCCATTGAGTCCGTATCTGACTCATAGTGACCCTCTGTACAACAGGTAAAACACTATTGTCAGTGCTTCTCTGCTATTCATAGGGTTTTCAATGGCTGATTGATTTTTGGGAGGGAGTTGCCATGTCCATCTCCCAAAAAATACAATATAGACTATGCATAAAATATTGTGTACATTCTATGTTTCTATGTAAGTGAAAAGATTGAAGGAAAAGAAGAGAAATTAACAAATGACAAGAAATAGAAATGATTGTTGTTAGGTGTTGTCGATTGGGTTCAGCTCTTAGGCACACTGTACAACAGAACAAAACACTCCCTTCAGACAGTGCTATGACCTGCACTATGTCAGTGCTTCTCTGCTGTTTACAGAGCTTTTGATGGCTGATTGTTTCAGGATTGTCTTGGGAGTGGACTGCCAGTCCCTTCTCCAAAAATCTAACTCCATCTCCCCACATACTGGGGATCAAACCCAGGACCTTACTCATGCTAGGCAAGTGCTCTACCACTGAGCTGTATAGCTGATTTCAAATGCATAAGAATTTGATTTATGGGAGAAAAGGACTACATTGTCTGCTTTTCTGTTTGAGGCAAAACCAGATTCAGGGGGTAGAAATTAGAAAGAAGCAGATTCCAGTTTAACATGAAAAAGAACCTTCCCAATAAGTGGAGTTGTATGGCCACAGGACTCACACAATGCGTTTCCCTAGGAGGTAATCTTTTCCTTTGCTCTAGAAGGATATTAAAAAGACTCTACTAGTCTGATAAGAAAGACAGGGAGAGAGAGAGGAAGAAGAAGAAGGGGGGGAAGGATGGAAGGAAGGAAGGAAGGAAGAGAAAGAAAGAAAGAAAGAAAGGTGGGAAGGAGGGAGGGAGGGAAGGAGGAAGAAAGGAAAGAAGGATGGAAAGTAGAGAGGGAAGGAAAGAAAGAGGGATAGAAAGAAAGGAAAGATAAAAGGAAAGAAGGAAGGAAGGAAGGAAGAGAAAGAAAAAAGAAAAAGAAGAAAACAAAAGAAAGAAAGTAGGAATGAATGAATGAATGAATCTAACTTAATTCTGTATTGGACTTAGGGCCAAGTTTATGGCTAAAATTTCTCTCAACCATATTATCTTTGAAGTTGTCTCCAGTAACAGTTTCACTAAGTTCTTGTGTCTATTCTGCCTAAAGTTTTAAAAACCTCTCAACTGGCTTCTGCACCTCCAATCTTAACAAGTCACCCCAACCTACGAGTCAAGTGTCAGACAAATCTTTTGAAATCACGGCTTTGACCATGCCATTTTCCTGTCCCCCAAACCTTCTGTGGTTCAGATGAACTATTCAGTGGGTTTCTTGTTCTCACATTCTAACCCTTTCACAACTCTTTCAAGCTCTGTATTCCCTTGTTCTTGCTCATTCAGTTGGTTGCAACACACAGGTCATTAGTCACAGAAGTGCCTCCTACACGCCATCTATTTTCCTTTGCACAGGTTCTTCCCACCAGGGCCTACCCACTTCCATTACTACATTTCCTCCATCTAAATCTTAACCATCTTTCAAAGCCCATCTCAATTACCTCCTCCATGAAGATGGGTATTATCTTCTCTCTCTCTCTCTCTCTCTCTCTCTCTCTCTCTCTCTCTCTCTCTCCCATCACACATACACACATATACACATACACACATACACACACTTTCCCCCACACATTTTAACCTACCTTCACAGTCCTTAATGGCCATCTTTTTTTCTGAGCT
>VMDO01001289.1:0-85659 GCA_007922755.1 Pedetes capensis
ACCAGAGTGCTCCTTGGAAGCAAGAATGGCCAAACTGCATCTTACATATTTCGGACATGTAGTCAGGAGAGAACAATCCCTGGAGAAGGACATCATGTTTGGAAGAGTGGCAGGTCAACGCAAAAGAGGAAAACCCTCCACCAGATGGATTGACACAGTGTCTGCAACAATGGGCTTAAACATAAATAAGATCGTTTGCATGGCGCAGAATCGGCAAGTGTTTCGATCTCCTGTACATAGGGTCGCTATGAGTCGGACTCGACTCGACGGCACCTAACAACAACAACAACAACAAGTCAAGTTATACATTGATTTTACAACCAATAAAGCTGAAGACATTGTCTTTATTTTCTTGAGTTCAGTAGGACAAATAAAGCTACTTGACATGAATTTTCAGATCAAATGGAAGAGAATCAATGGAAAATTATGTAAAAAAGTTGAATGGGTAACTTTTAAATTTTTCTGTTACTTTTCGCTGATTATATTTAGGTACCAGTTCAATACTTACAGTAACTCACAACTTTATTATCAAATAGTTATTCAAACAATAGTATCTTGAAGATCTGTACTGTGCCAGATATAGTTCTAAGTTCTGAGGAAGGAAAAGTAAATAAAATGAACCAAAAAGCCCTCTACCATCACAGAATGTATATTCTGCGGGGAGGGGGAGGGACTTTCCCATAACATAGTATCTGAATATGAGAGGGCAACCAACTAAAAGATAACTGGGGATCTTTGTGGCCTTAGGAAGAAAAGGGTGAGTCCATGAAATAGGTTCACTCTGATAATCTTATTATTTCAAGAATTACAGAAAGAAAACATTAATTGTGTTTTCATGTTATATTAATGATTAAGTTTAGGGAGTATGGCAGTGCCTAACATTCTACTTGTGGGAGGAAAAAACAGGTGGAGTCTGTGCTAAGACTATTTAACTATTTCTTTTTGCCAAATCTACTGAGTTTATTACTTGACAAACTATTTTTTCTTCCAAAGAGTTAATGTCTTTCTTCAGAAAAACATATGGATAAAATTTAAAGCATTCTTTTATTAAACTTTTTTTCCTTTTCTTGTTTTTTCTTTTTCTTTTTCTTTTCTTTTCTTTTCTTTTCTCTCTCTCTCTCTCTCTCTCTCTCTCTCTCTCTCTCTCTTTTTTTTTTCTTTTATGGTGCTGGAGATTAAACCCAGAGCCTAATGCATGCTAGGCAAGTGCTCTACCCCTGAGCTATGTATCCATCCCCTTCACTGGGCTGTTTGCCCTTTTTTGCCCCAGTAATAATATTTTATTAGTTATTTTTTAATGTTAATGATTTGGGATCTTTTGTGCTTCCATATGAATTCTAAGTGTTTTCTCTGGGCATAATAACCTTGGCATTTTGATGAGGATTGCATTAAATCTGTAGATTGCTTTTGGTAATATATCCATTCTCAAAATATTAATTCTTCCAATCATTGAGCATGGGAGATCTTTCCAATTTCTGATGTCACCTTCAATTACTTTCTCCAGTGTTTTAACGTTTTCATTGTAGAGGTCTTTGGCCTGCTTGGTTAAGTTTATTACCAGGTATTTTATTTGTTTTGAAGCTATTGTAAATGAGATTATTTTTGTAGTTTCTTTCTCCTCCTGATCATTATTGGTATACAGAAAAGCTATTGATTTATGTATATTGATTTTGTAACCTGCTACTTTGCTGAAAGTGTTCATTAGCAAATAAGGATAATTTGGATCATTTTTCTTTCTTCTTATTGCTGTGGCTAATAGTTCAATTACTACATTAAACAGTAGTGGAGATAGTGGACACCATTGTCTTGTTCCTGATTTCAGGGTAAATGCTTTCAGTTTTTCATCATTTAGTATGGTGTTGGCTATAGATTTTTCATATATTGCCTTTATTATGTTGAATTATGGCCCTTCAATTCCTAGTTTCTTCGAGGCTTTTATCATAAAAGGATATTGAACTTTGTCAAAAGTCTTTTTGCTTCTATTGATAGGATCATGTAATTTTTATTTTCAAGTCTATTTATATGCTATATTACATTTATTGTCATTTATATATTGAACCAGCCTTGCATCCCTGGATCATAGTGTATGATCTCTTAATGTTTTGTTGAAGTCGATTTGCAAGTATTTTTTTAAGGATTTTTGTATCTAGGCTCATCAGAGAAATTGGCCTGTGTTTTCCTTTTTGTTGCATCCTTACCTGGTTTTGTATCAGGATAATACTGGCTTCATAGAATGAGTATGGTAGTGTTCCTTTCATTTGTATTTTATAGAATAATTTGAGGAGCATTGGTGTTAATTCTTCTTTAAACATCTTGTAGAGTACTGCAGTGAATCTGTTCGGTCCTGAGGTTATCCTTTTTGGGAGACTATTACTGCTTTCGGGCTGGGATTTAGCTCAGTTGGTAGAGCACTGCGCTGCAGTCTCTGAGGTCCTGAGTTCGATTCCCAGCACCCCAAAAATGGGAGAAAGGCCTGGCAATCCACTCCCAAGGCAATCCCGAAAGCAGTGAGCCATTGAAAACCCTATGAGGGTCACTATGAGTCGGATACCGACTCCATGGCACCTAACAACAACAACAATTACTGCTTTCATTTCACTACTCATTACAGGTCTGTCTTAAGTTGTTTGTATCCTCTTGGGTTAATGTTAGTAGGTTATATGTGTCTAGGAATTTACCCATCTTTTTAAGTTTTCCAGTTTTTTTGGAATATAATTTTTACAAGTATTCCATAATGCTTCTCTGGATTTCATTGGTATCTGTTGTAAAGTTCCCTTTTTCATCTCTAATTTTCTTTCTTTCTTTCTTTTTTTTTTTTTTTTTTCAGTACTGGCGGTTGAACCCAGGGCCTTGCACTTGCATACTTTGTAAGTGCTGTACCACTGAGCTGCACCCTCCGCCCATTTTTCTTTCTTTCTTTCTTTCTTTCTTTCTTTCTTTCTTTTTTTTTTTTTTTTTTTTTTTTTTTTTTTTTTTACTTTTTGGGACAAGGTCTTGCTAAATTATGCAGACTGCCTCTGGTCTCGAACTTGAAATCCTCCTGCCTCCACCTCCTGAGTCACTGGGATTATAGGCATGCACCACTGCACTTGGCTCATCTCTAATTTTCTTAATTTAAGTCTTATCTCTTTTTCATTTGGTTAGTTTGGCTAAGGGTTTGTCAATATTGCTTATCTTTTAAAAAGAACCAGCTCTTTGTTTCATCAATTCTATTTTTCTTCATTAGTCTCCATTTTATTAATTTCTGCTCTGATCTTTATTATTTCTTTCCATCTCCTAGTTTTTGGTTTTGTTTGTTATTTCTTTTCTAAGAGCTTTGAAGTGCATCATTAAACTATTTGTTTGAGCCTGCTTTGATTTGTTAATGTAGGCACTCATAGTTACAAACTTCCCTCTTAGAACTGCCTTTGCTATATTCCAAATGTTCTGATAGGTTGTGTTTTCATTTTCTTTTGGTTCTAAGAATTTTTAAACTTCCTTTCTGGCTTCTTCAAGTACTCATTGATCATTTAAGCCTGCATTGTTTATTCTCCATATGTTTATTCTCCATATGTAATTTGGTGTATCAATTTCCATCCTTTCAATTTCGGTCTATGATTGTATATGCCAGTGAGATGTCATGCCAATGAGATGTGTTTCTTGCAGACAATACATTGTTGGATTTTGTTTTTTAATCCAGTCTACTCATCTATGTCTTTTAATTAGAGAGTTAATACCACTTATATTTTGTGTTATTATTAAGAAGGGTTTGCTGATTCTTGTAATTGTGTCATGTGTTTTCTTGGTTGGTTCACATGCTGTTCATTTCTTTTTTCTTTCTCCCTTATTCATAACCAGGATTTGATGTTTTTATTTTTTGATTTAGACATGACTGATTCTTTTCTAATTCTCTTTAGTTGGTCTTTTCCTCCCATGAAGTTTATTCTTTTCTGTACTCTCATAGTGGAGACTGTCTTTCTTCTTCCTGTATGTATAGGATTCCTTTAAGTATCTTCTGTAATACTAGCCTTGTGGTCATGCATTGCTTTAGTGTGTGTTTGTGTTGCAATGTCTTTATTTCTCCATCATATTTAAATGATAACTTTGATGGATATAATAATCTTTGTTTCTGGGAATGGTGGTGCATACCTCTACTCCCAGAAACTCGGAAGGCAGAACCAAGAAGATCATGAGTTCAAGGCCAGAGGCAGCTTGTCTAATTCAGAGAGACCCATAAGTAAATGAGCTGGAGGAGCAGCCAAGTGGTAGAGCACTTGCAAAGTATGTGAAGTCCTTGGATTCAGCCCTCAAGTACCACAAAAAGTCTTTGCTAACAATCATTTACTTTCAGGGATTGAAATATATTCCATCCTCCCTAGATTTTAGAGTATGTGCTGAGAGTTCTGATGGGTTTTCCTTTGTAAGTGAGTTGTTTTACTCTTGCAGCTTTTAATATTGTTTCCCTTTTCTTAATCTTGGCATTTTCAATATTGTGTGTCTTGGACAGGTGCTTTTCTGGTCTTGTCTTTTTGGTGTTCTAAATGCCTTTTGTGGTTGGATGTCCATTTCTTTCCTCAGATGTAGAGAATTTTCTACTATAATTTCACTGAGTAACTTTTCTATGCCTTTAGTTTTTATTTCAACTCCTTATTGTACTCCATGGATTCTAGGTTTGATCTCTTGATCATGTCCCAAAGTTCTTGACAATTGTGATCATGTTCTTTTAAATTTTTTTGATATCTGAATGTAGTATTTCTTCAACTTTGTTTTCCATCACTGATATTTCATCTTCAGCTTCATCTAGTCTACTGGTGATGCTTTCCACTATGATTTTTTATTTAGTTTATTAAGTTCTTCATTTCCAACATTTCTATTTGCTTGTTTGTTTTTCAAAATCTCAATTTCCTTGCTGAATTTCTCATCCCTTTGCTGACTTCATCTTCTACATTGATGACTTTCTAAACTAGGTCCTGTGTTGATTTCCTTACTTTGTTCATTTGCCTGTTTATGTCCTCTTTGAAGTCATTAATCATTTTTACAAGTAGACTTTTAAATTCTTTGCCTGACATTTCAACTGTTTCAGTATCATTGGTTTCAGTGGTTAAAAAATCATGGTGTTTTGGAGAAGATGCGTTGCCTTGCTTTTTTATGTTTCTTTTGTTTCTTATTTGTGATTTGTGCATCTGTAGGGCTGGATATCACTTCCTGTTTTATTTGGAGGTCTTCTTAATGACGAACTTTCTCTTGAGACCACAGTCTCCAGTGCTGCTTCAAGATAGGAAGACAAACACTATAACAGTTAAAATACCTGACCAAACCAGATATAAAAATACACTTAAAATTACTTAAAATAAATTGTCACACCACCAATGCCAATAGAACAAAGAATGGAAATAATAACATAGAGTAAATTATGAAGTTACTAATATTTAGGGTGATGTTATAAATAGTATTTTCCTGAAGTAAGAGGAAGGGAGTAAGAAAGGGGAGACAGAAGGACACCCCAAGGGTGAAGTAAAGTAAGTGAAAAAGAAGATCTAGAAAAGAAATGAATGTGAGGAAGAGAGAGGGAAAGGAACTAAAGATAAGACAATTACATAATAAAGACATATAAACAGATTTAAGTAAACATATGCAGAGCAATAAGAAATAGTAAGCCTAAAATATTTAAAGTATGTTGTTAGGTGCCTTCAAGTTGTATCTGACTCATAGCGACCCTCGTAGGGTTTTCAATGGCCAGTTGTTTCAGGATTGCCTCGGAAGTGGATTCTCAAGTCCTTATCCCATTTTTATGGTGCTGGGAATCAAACCTGGGTCCTCACAGACTGCAGAGCAGCATTCTACCAACAGAGGTAAATCCCAGCCCATTTAAAGTACAGTAAATAGAAAAAGAGATATACCAGCAGAGAAAGATCTAAAAAACAAAAAAGATAAAAATTATATTAGGAAAAAATGGAAATGAGAAAATGAAAATTAATGATGAAAAGAGGAAAGAGTAGAGAAAAAAGAGAGAGAAAGAAAGAAAAAAAGAGGTGGACATCTACTTGCTCCCCGCAACCCCAGTGTCTCTAGGAGCTGAGGCAAGAGGATCTTGAGCCCCAGGCCATAAGCAGCCTGTACAATTCAATGTGATCCCATCTCCAAGCAAAAATAAGAAAAAATGCTACAGGTACTACACAGTGACACAGCACTTAACCCATGCAAAGCCCTGGATTCAATCGCCTGCACAGTAGGAAGAAAGAAAAAACAAGGAAGAAGAAAAAGTACTGGAGGGGTTTCTATTGGTGGCCTCTAATATTAGACTCTGTTAGGTGGAGGTGGTGGTCAGTTGAAGATGGAGTTTTTTTATCTGACCATGGCTCAGAGTTGACAGTTGCCAATGTTCCCCTCAAGAGATGGAGTCATCTCCTCTCCCTTTCTTGTGTGCAGTGTTCCCCAGCTTCCTGATTCCTGAACCTCAGTGTCTCAGCATTTCCTCTCTTCACTGTAACTGATGGCTGTAGCTGTGTAGCATGCTGGGATTGTGCTAGTTCACCCTCTGGCTCCCCACCAGTGGTAATTCTTTGTTTTCAGGCCCCCTAGATTGCTCAGTCTCATGCAATGGGTTCACTTTCAAGATGCCACCAAGCCATGGCCCTCCATGGCAAGGAGCATGGGAAGGAGCATTACTTCTCCAATATTGAACCCCCCAGTCAGGAAGAGGCACTGCCTCAGCAAGTCCCTGGAAGAGTTCCAGGACTTCAAGGCTTGTCCTGTGGGACTGCCAGTCCGAAGGCCAGGGCTGTCTGTCTTACCTCACTGGTAAGCCTGTTTTCCCTCGCCGACAGGAAACCACAGCTGGAGATAATGTCCAGCTCACTCCCTCTCTCTGCTCAGCTCCATTCTACAACCTGAGACCATCTCATAATCTCCTCTGGTTTGTGTGCTTCTCCAGACCTTCTTTCTTTGGGAAAGAGTCCATTCCTTCCTATCCTAACTCCTTCACGTTGCCACATCACACAGAGGGTGCCTTTAATTTGCTATCTTAAAGCACAAGTTCTCTTTGCTTTTTGGTTAAGGTCTTCTGTGTGTCAGGCATGGTTCCAGGAGCTGTGTCTACAAATACATAGCTCCTGCCCAGGAGGTCTATAGGCTTACAGCACAGACTGCCAATCTGTCATGCAGTTGGACAGGTGCTCCTACAGGGGTATAGATGCAGTTCTGAGTAAGCAGCTCTTTTCTACCCACTGAAGAGAAAATTTGTTAGCAGATATTAATTTTAAATGGAGCCTTCAAAAACAAGTAGCAGATATGCAGATAATGAAGTGTGAGGTGGGCAATTCAAGCCGCTATTAACAACATAATGATTCATATTAATCACCTAATGTATTCATTGCCTCAGTATGCCATTTATATGTTCATTCATTTATCCATTCACTTACTCCATCAAGCTGCAAATATTTATTATGCTTGCTGTATCTCCAAGCCATATGCCAGAAGCAGAAAGAAGGGTGTATAAGACAGATGCTGTGCCTGCCTTCATTTTAGATACCAGCACCAATGGCTGGACTTCCGTCCCAAAGGAATTGTAAATTATTTGAGTTATATTTAAAAGAATAATATCACTTGGTTTTGAACAAAAGTACTTAGTCATGTTTTAAAGAGAACAAGAACTTTTGGAAAATATATGATGTATTATAGTGCAGAGTTTGATCATAAAAAACACATAAATAAAATTCTTTCAGAGCTTGATATATCTACTTGTTTCCACACTATCCATATAATTCCATGAACTACAATTTTTGGAGAGTCAAATAGTATACAAAGCATTTTTAGAAATGTTATCTTATTAAGTCCTGATAGCATCATGGGAAGAATGGAGAGTTTATGACTTTTCCAAAGTGATTTTTAAGTGCTTATCAAGGCAACATATACTTTTTGGTGTTTTAAAATCACTTATAATAAAGTCAGATGTAAATGTAACTCTTGGCATTCTATTATCTCATCAAAATATGGAGAGCAAAAACACTAATCTTACCAACTTTAAAATACCATATTACTTGCAAACAAGATTAGCCTGTTTCAATATTTCAAACAAACTGTCTTGACTTTCTTACCAGCTTTATCCAAGGATCATTGGTTTAAGTCAGTGTTAGTTCTCTAAGAGAGCATCACTCAGACCATTTGTTTCCTGGTAGTGGAAGAACAGCTGATTTTTTGCAGCTCATTTTTGTTGAGCTTCTACTATGTGAAAAACAAAACAGTATGTTGTCGATAAATCTGAGAGTTCTGCAAAACTGCTATGGGAGATATTTAGAACCTTAAATAGACATAACCAGAAAATAATCTCTCCACACATATTATAGTTACAATGCCAAAAGTACAGAACAAAGAGTAAAGAGAGAAGTGCAAGAGAGAAGTGCCATGTTGCTTAGAACGGCAGACCTATCAAAATTACATCATACTTCTCACCAAACACCATAAAGACCGGGAGAACATAGGCTGATATTGAGCTTTTCACTTTCAAAATTTCGATTTATTCTTCCCAGGACCCCCACATGGGCATAAGTATTAGTACATATTCAGATCCTGCACATTAAGTGTAGATGTAAGGGAGAGGAGAATTTCGATTGTAAGATCTACCTTAACTAGGTATTGAGTCCTTATTAGGCAAAAAATAAATCTATTAAAACAGTGGAACATAAATATAAAATTGAACAATAAAGTAGATAACTCATCGTGGGAAAGTATTCTAAATTATACTATTTAGTCCAGGCAATTCTCTTTCATCAGTTAATTCTATGCTAATCTTCTAAGTAGATTGTTATTTGAATACTCATTTCTAATTCACCTTGAATTCCATCTCAGGCTTTGGATCCCCTGAGACTGTTTCCCCAGTTTCAGGCTATTTTGGCATAGATGTTTTTCTAGACTGCCTTTTCCAGCTGCTGTTGCCTTACGTCTCTCTCACACAGGCCCCAAATTCTGCACTTGAAAATCTATTCACCCTGCCCAGTTTAAATCAACGTGATTGCTTGCTTTAGCTTTTCAAGGCCACTGCATCATAAAACCTTCTCTCTTTTCCTGCTAACCACAGTCTTCCTGGAGCACTGTGTTCCCAGAAGGGAATCACAGCTTTCTAGAATTGAGGATAAAGGAAAATTAGCCCAATTTCTACTATCACTCCAGCTTTATTGTGACATTTGGACACTCCTTGCATGTTAATTTTGTTTCATGTGTGTTTGGAATCTGAGGTCAGACTAACTTTTACTCCTTCTCCCCTCCAGGTTCTGAACCCTTTGAGCTTGTAGGCAGCAGACAATTGGACAGAGTTAGAGAAGGAATTAGAGAGTGTAACAGTGAGGATGAGAGGGAGATAAGGCACGTCAAGGTACACAGCTCTGTGTGCAACATTCCATCAGTGCTTTAAACCTGTTCCCAGATGGGACCTATGGTTGCAGTATCCTCAATGGATTGCATATAGCATATTTAATATGGATTTCCAAGCCAAGGATTGTGTCAGGTACCAGTAATACAACAGCAAACATAAGACCACTTTCCCTACTTTCCTGAGGGTTATCTATTTAAAATGTAAAAGAAAGGGCAAATAAAATCTGAAATCAGATTCTAGCTTGATAAGTTATTAACTGTGGTAAAATACATTTGTTTGGTTATTTTCTTAATTATTTATCATGAGAGATAGCTACGTACATTTTGCAAGCAACATTTTGTGTTACAGACTCAGCAGCACAGTTAGAAGAGTTCTTTATGTATTGTCTCAATTTTACATGATTATATTTTAGTATTTTTACAAACAATAAAGCAATTGTTTTTAACAAATATACATTCACACTACATGGATAAATATTTTAAAGACTTAAAAATCAACTCAAAATATTTATTAAATCTTTTCTGAGTTAATCAATGGTATATAATTTTAGTTTGCAGCTATAGCACCCTGGCATCTAATCCTGCCTGATCTTGGAAGCTAAACAGGGTCAACCTGGTTAGTCTTTGAATGAGACTGCCTGGGAATACTAGGCATTGCAGGCTAGAGAGAAGGACCTGGCAACCCACTCCCAAAACAATCTGCCATTGAAAGCCCTGTGAATAGCAAAGAAGTATTAACAATAGTGCTGGGCATGGCACAGTGTTGGGGAGTGTTTCATTCTGTTGTACATAGGGTCGTTATGAGTCAGACCCAATTTGATGTCACCTAACAACAGCAGCAAACAACATGTAATTTTAATTTCATATGTAATTAGAAGTAGGAATTAGAAGTAGGAAAACTTGGGTGCTAATTCAGACCTGAGAACTACTTGTCTTTTGCTCCTGTGAAAGTTTTGATTTTTCTGACACTATTTGTCACATTTTTGGATTAACTCATAGAACTTTGATGAAGACTATCCATGATGATGATAACAAGCTACAGTGGAGCGCACCCTTGCTGTTTAGTAAATATCAGTTCCCTCTTTTGTCTCCCTTTTGGCCCATTGCAACGATTGAGTCCTGTCTCCAAGACAAGAGCAAGCAAAGAATTCTTCCATACCTCTAAGAGATGGGGCAGGGAGTGGAGATGTACAAAACAGGCAAATAATCTGAAGATGCTTCTCAGAAGAGGATATAAACATGGCAATACATGTATGAGAAAATGCTTAGTTTCACTAGCCATCAGAGAAAAAGGCAAATCAAAATGACAATGACGGGCAGTCTCACCCCATTTAAGAGGGCTACTATGAAAAAGAACTGCTGGCAAGGATGGAAAAAAAGGGCCCCTTATACACTGTTGGGAGCAATGTAAATAGTGCAGGCATAATGGAATTATGGAGAACAGTATGGAGTCTCCTCCAAAAACTAAAAATAGAACTACTGTATGATCCAGCTATCTAACTCCTGAGTATATATCCAGAGCAATTGAAGTCAGCGTCCTAGAGGATGAGGGAATAAGGGAAGAAGGGTGGACGAATATGATCAATACACACTGTATGCATGCATGGAAGTGCCACAGCAAATCCCATTGGTGTGTACAGCTAATATGTGTTAATAAGAATAGATTAAAAAAGAAACCTTTTAAGATATCTTTATGTGGCTTGCCGATGGGAAGAGAATAGAACCATGCTTTGAGAAGTAAAAAAATCTCAGGGCACGTTTACTTACATTCATTTCCCTGATGATGTTTAAACATCCACAGCTTCTCAATGTAGGTAAATATAAGTGTCACATAGATAAGATACTTTTCAAAGTGTAAATCATATTTAAACCATTTATACCAACTCTTTAAAGCATGTGGGAAGTATAATATCATAACCAAACTATTTGAAATTCTAACTAAACGAAGGTATTTCTAACATGCAAATTGCTGACATTTGCCAGTGTATTTGCAAAATACCAGTGTATCCAGAGGGAATTTTTCTATACATGTTCTACATAATATTCAAATAATGAATTCTTTGTATTCAGCAACTTGAAAATAGTTGCTTTCTAGTTGTGTGATCCCAAGGTTGGGCCTAACTGTTTTAACAAGCACTTCTTGATAGCCAATATGGACAAGCAAATGAATCTCACGTATATTTTTTGTTCTAATCAGCATTCTTCAACAGTTTTACAGGGCTACAAAATGAGATGCTGATTGAATTCTTTTGAAAAAGTCATAGTCAGAGGTGTCTTGGGAGAATCCAGTCAATATAAGATTTTAATCTGCATCTCTGTAAAAAGAAAGGGTGTGGATTAGAACTGAGAATATATAGTGGTTTAGTTGGAATTATTCATGATGCTCATCCAATTCATAGTTCAAAATCCATGAGAACAGATCCTACCATTGCAGATATAATACGACTTTATTTTAAAGTGTTTCACAGTTTAAATAATAAAGATATATATATATATATATTTACTGAGATCATCTCTAGAACTCTTCTAAAGTGGTTGTTATAGAACATTTTCTATCCTCCTGACATTGTTCTTTTACATAATTTAGTCCCTCCAATAATCCGTATTTTGAAATTGAGGAATTCTCACTTAACTAGCTAAGTCGATCTAACTCAACATCAAATATGTATAAAACAGCAGAAATAAAATAGAAATCCTAAATTCCAAGCTTTTTCAGACAATTTTATCATGTTGGGAAGTATTCAGAGCAGAGGTCCCTGAAGGCAGACACCTGTATAAGTCTGTTGAATTATAAAAATAATTAAATTCAACAAAACCACATAGAGCCTAAAATAGTCTCTTCCTTCCACCCTGCAGATGCTCATTCATTGATTCATACTAAGAAATTCTTTCAATACTGCCTATCTGCCAGGGAAAGAAGACCCACACCTGAGACACAGGTAAGCAGTTCTGTAATTCTCAGCACATGACTTTGTTTCTCAAATGAGCTACATGTTTCGCTGGTGGAAAAATGTGGTCCAACAATGCATCATAAAGTATTAGTGAAAAGGATGACTCTATCTTGTTTTAGGGCTGGGATTTAGCTCAGTTGGTAGAGCATTGCACTGCAGTCTCTGAGGTCCCAAGTTCAATTCCCAGCACCGCAAAAATGGGAGAAGGACCTGGCAATCCACTCCCAAGGCAATCCCGAAACACTCAGCCATTGAAAGCCCTATGAAGGTTGCTGTAAGTCGGATACCGACTCGACGGAACCTAACAACAACAACAATCTTGTTTTAAGGGCTGGGGTTTAGCTCAGCTGGTAGGGTTCTGCTCTCCACTTTCTGAGGACCTGGGTGTGATCCTCAGCACCACAAAAATGGGAGAAGGATATGGCAATCCACTCCCAAAACAATCCTGAAACAATCAACCATTGAAAACCCTATGAGGGTTGCTATCAGTCAGACCTGACTCAACGTCACCTAACAACAGCAACAACAAATTTGCCTTGCAAGGTTCAAAATCATTGTAGATTTATCACATTTGTATCTGTTTGACTCTCTTCCTGTTTCTCCTTCTCTTTCCTTTTCTGTTTACAACTTATTCATCCATTCATCCATCTATTCTTAAGTAGAGTACTCACTATCTCCCAAAATAAAGCCCATGCCAGGCAGCTCTAATTATAAGAACCTTGTCTCATAGATCGGTCATATATTTCCCTCATTGCAAGACCTGTCTGTTGTTAGATGCCATCAAGTCAGGTCTGACTCATAGCATCCCTATGTACAACAAACCAAAACACACCTCAACTCTATGCCATGCACATAATCTTTTTAATGTTTAAGCCCAATGTTTCAGCCACTGTGTCAGTTCATCTAATTGAGGATCTTCATTTTTTTTTGTTGCCTTGCCACTCTCTAAAACATGAGGTCCTTCTCCAGGGATTGATCCCAAACATAACCAAAATATGTAAAGTGCCATCTAGCCACCCTTCCTTCAAAGGGGCACTCTGGTTGCACTTCTTGAAGGATGGATTTGTTGGTTCTCTTGGAAGTCCATGGTATATTCAATATTCATATCCAGCTCCCTAATTCAAAAGGATGAATTCTTCTCCTGTCTCACTTATTCAAAATCCAGCTTTCAAAACATGTGATGTAATTGGAAATACCATGGCATATGTCAGGCACTCCTTTGTCTTCAATATGACATCTTTACTTTGCAACACTGTAAAGAAGTCTTTTGCAACAGCTTTTCCCAGTGCAATGCATCTTCTGATTTCTTGACTGCTGCTTCCAATTGATTGTAGAACTAAGTAAAGCATCTTGGACAATATTAATATTTTCTCCATTTATCATTAAGTTGCTAACTGACCAAGTTGTAAGGTTTTTTTTTTCTCTTGACGTTGAAGTACAATCCATACTGAAGGCTGTACTATTTGATCTTCATCAGTTAATGTTTCAAATCCTCTTCACTTTCAGCAAGGAAAGTTGTGTCATCTGCATAACACAAATTGTTGATGAATCTTTTGCCAACCCTGATACCACATTCTTCATCATAAAGTCCAGTTTCTCAGATGATTTGCTCAGCACAGAGATTGAAGAGGTATAGTGAAAGGATACAGCCCTGTCACACACCTTTCTTGACTTTAAATCAGGCAATGTTTCCTTGCTCCATTTGAATGACTGCCTCCTGGTCCATATACAAATTCCTTATGAGGACAATGAATTGCTCTGGTATATTCTTCTCAATGTTACCCATAATTTGTTATGATCCACACAGTCAAATGCCTTTGCATAGTCAATAAAACATAGCTATACATCTTGCTGGTATTTTCTGCTTTTAGCTAATATACATCTGACATCAACAATCATTGTCCCTAGTTCCATGCCCTGTTCTGAATCCAGCTTGATTTTTCGGCAGTTGCTTATCAATGTACTGCTGCAATTGCTTTTGAATGATCTTAAGCAAAATTTTGTTTGCAAGAAATATTTATGATGTCCTTTGATAATTTCCACATTGGGTTGGGTCCCCTTTCTTGGGACTAGGTAATAATACGGATGTCTTCCAGTCAGTTGGCTAGGTAGCTATTTTCCAAATCTCTTGGAATGAACAAGTGAGCACCTCCAGTGCTGCATCTATTGGTTGAAACATCTTAATTGTTATTCCATCAATTCCTGTAGGCTTGTGTTTCAACAATGCCTTCAAGATAGCTACCACTTCTTTCTTCAGTACCATTGGTTCCTGATCATATGCAGTGTCTTGAAATGGTTGATCATTCACTAATACTTCTTGGTTAATGACTCTATGTATTCCTTCCATCTTCTTTTGATGTTTCTTGCATCATTTAATATTTTCCCTATAGAATCCTTCACTATTGCCACTCAAGGCTTAAATTTTTTCTTCAATTCCTTAAACTTGAGAAAAACAGAGTATATTCTTCCCTTTTGGTTTTCTATCTCCAGCTCTTTGGACCTATCATTACAATATTTGATTTTGTCTTCTTGAGCTGCCCTTTGAAATCTTCCGTTTAGTTCTTTAACTTTATCATGTCTTTTGCTTTAGCTGCTTGACATTCAAGGGCAAGTTTCAGAATCTCTTTTGACACGTAATTTTGTCTTTTCTTTTTTCCTGTCTTTTAATAAACTTTTGCTTTCCTCATGAATGATGTCTTTGATGTCATGCCACAACTCCTCTGGTCTTCAATCATTAATGTCTAACCCACCAAAACTGTTCTTGAGATTATCTCTAAACACAGGTGGGTTATACTCAAGGCCATACTTGGCTCTCATATGCTTATTCTAATTTTCTTCAGTTTCACTTTGAGCCTGCATTTGAGCAGTTGATGGTATGAGCCATAATAAGTACCTGCTATTGTTCTGACTTCTGATATTGAGGTTTTCCATGGTCTTGCTCCACAATTGTAATCAATTAGGTTCCTGTATGATCCATTAGGTGACTTCCATGTGTATAGTTGCTGTTTTTGTTGGTAAAATAATGTAATAGCAATGAAAAAGTCATTGTCTGACAAAATTCTATCATGTGATCTCTAGCATCATTTCTGACACCAAGGCCATGTTTTTCCAACTCCTGGGCCTTCTCTGTTTCCAACTTTTGCATTCTGTTGTTGTTGTTAGGTGCTGTCAAGATGGGTCCAACTCATAGAGACCCTATGTACAACATAAGGTTTTTAATGGCTGATTGTTTTGGGATTGTTTTGGGAATGGGCTTCTAGGCCCTTCTCCCATTTTTGCAGTGCTTGCGAGTGAACCAGAGCTTCAGACTGTGCAGAGGAGCACTCTACCAACTGAGCTAACCAACAGCCCCTTTGCATTCTAATCACCAATAATTATCAATGCATCCTGATTGCATGTTTGATCAATTTCAGACTGCACATGCTGGTAAAAGCCTTCCACTTCTTCACTTATGGCCTTAGTGGTGGCCAGCTTTGCTTTTCCCCCACCTGTGTACCCGTTTGCACACAGGTGCTTGCATGTTTCTGTGATGGTAGAATTAATGCCACCAATATTACAGATATCAGCATGGCCACCATGGTGAGCCTCCAGACTAAGACAGACTAGGGAGAAGGACCCAGCAGCCCACTCCTGAAATAATTAGCCATTGAACACCTATGAATAACAGAGAAACACTGTCAAGTATAGTGTTGGAGAATGAGCACCGCAGGCTGGAAAGGATTCAAGAAACAACTGCAGAAGAGTTGCTTCCTCAAAGTTAAGTTGACATTAATGATAGGAATGGAATAAAGCCACTGGGATCTTTTCCTGATGTGGCACAACTCAAAATGAAAAGGAACAACTGTAAAAACCCACTAATAATTAGAATGTGGAATGTATGTTGTATGAATCTAGGAAAATTAAGAATATTCCAAATTGAAACAGAGTGCATAAACATCTAGGCATCAGTGAGCTAAAATGGGCCATTTTGAATCAGATAATCATATGGTCTACTCTGCTGGGAATGACAACTTAGAGAGAAATGGGTTGCGTTCATCATCAAAAAAGATACCTCAAGATCTCTCCTAAAGTACAATGCTGTCAGTGATGGAATAATATCCACATGCCTATAAGGAAAGCCAGTGAATATGAGTGTTTTTAATTTTAATATTTAAAAATATGATTATTTTTTGTTTGCATTAAGTCCACACTACATAGATAATACTTTAAATATTTAAATAATAAACTCAAAATGATTATAAAATTTCTGAATCAAATGTATATGATTTTCAGAAATAATATAAGAAGTTCTTAAAATGTGAATGGACTATAAATTGAATTAGAATTTAGTACATATGTAAAGGAAGACAAATTAGAAAATGCGTAATATAGCTAGTTAAGTAATACAACACTCTTGAAATTCTGAATTGAGTTGAGATATTGTATATTCTAATATGCAAATGGGCTGGGATTTAGCTCAGTTGGTAGAGCGCTGCGCTGCAGTCTCTGAGGTCCCGAGTTTAATTCCCAGCACCACAAAAATGGGAGAAGGACCTGGCAATCCACTCCCAAGGCAATCCCGAAACAGTCAGCCACTGAAAACCCTGTGAGGGTCGCTATGAGTCGGATACCGACTCGACAGCACCTAACAACAACAACAATGTGCAAATATGGCTTAATAGTGGATTAAAAGGAGACTTTGCTATATTATAAATTATACTAGTATTCTATTAATGACTGAGATTGTTGCTTAAAGGAGAAATCCTAAAAATTCCAGAAAGCATTCTTCTGCAGCTCAGAGTGATGCTGACTGTGTAGATTTCAAAATGGCTCTTATGAAGTCTTAAGGACTCAATATTAAGGTCATATTTATCCTTAATAATCCCTAGCACTATTGAACATTTACTAAGTATTAGACAAAATGTTTCCCACTCTATAAGTACTTGACTGTGTAATCTGTTCAGCACCTGTGTAACATAGGTAGTAATGATTTTTTACAAAAAGGGCTAGGGATGCTTGCCTAGTATGAACCAGTTCCTTGGTTCAACCCCCTAGTTCTAAGGGGAATTTTAAAAAAGGCTACACAAACCTGCAAGTTGAAAAGAGCAATCTGAATCAAATGATTGATCCACTCTAAACTTCCACAATGTAATACTCTTCTTAATGTCTCATGGTTATATTAAATGTGTCAACTGTGCTAGGCTGTGGTGCCCATTTGTTCAAACTTAGTCTAGAAGTTACCAGGATGCTATTTTGTGGGTATGATTAATGCCTACAACCATTTGTTTTTACGTAAAGCAGATCACCCTTAATACTATAACTGAATCTCACCCAATTGGTTTGAAGTCCTGAAGAACAAAAACTAGGGTTTCCCAGAGAGGAAAAAATTCTGCTTCAAGATTGGAAAGTAGAACATTGCTCTGAGTTATCAGACTGCCAACTTGCCCTGCAAACTTTCATGCTTAAGACCACAGTACCAGCTTCTGTCTGACTTTCTAGCCCCCACAAATGCATTAGGCAGTTATTTAAATTTCTTAGTACCCATGCACATACCCCTGATACACATACACACACTTTTTTATTTCCCTTGAGAACCCTGTCTTGTCTTAACTTCTCTATGGTGCCATTCTACTGCAGTTATGCAATTTTATGTATGGATAATATCTTTGTATTAAAATTTAAATCCAATTATTTTTGTAATAAACACATACAATCACTTTCAATGAAGGAGAACTGGTGTAAAAATATCTTCTCTATTGAAAATATAAATTTGTGCATTTCAGTTACCTCCTTAAAGCCAGCTTCTGAATAATTTTTCACATCTATTTTGCTGCTAATTGTGTTATGTCATAAATGTAATTAAGCTGTAAATGTTTTAAGGTCTCAGCTTTTAAACATTTTCAAGTACTTTTCACCCTCTTTCCCATATGTAATGACATAATGCACAGCACTCTGAACTGTAAAACTCCAGAATTAGCCTACTTCATTTATAACCTAGTTCAGAATTTTCCCAAACTTCATTTTTTGGATACTGGTTTACCTTTTTTGACATAACAATTTTCACCTATGCTTTCACTTAATTAGTGTTTTTAAATCATCTTATACTTTATGCAATGAAATTTATTTAAAGAGTTAACTTGACCTTACTATCATAAGAAAAATCTAGGATAATTTCCTGTCAATAGAATGTAAGGATGAACAATGAATATAAAGATAACAAAACAATGTAGTTATGTCCTAGTGAATTACTGCCATCCACGAAACACTCTGAGCTGGGGTTGGGGCTGCCTTCTGCTTACAGAGGTTACCAAAGATTAAAGTCTTCCTAGCCTTAAATTGAGTTCTTTTCCAATAGGACTCAGGAGGTTTGAAGGCCAAGTCTCTTATTTAGTCAATGTTACTTATTTAATGCAGGTGTTGGGACAATCCGTCTTAACGTTTGCATTCTTTTCACTCCTTTTTCTCCCTTTAAAAATAGGCTGGGGTCCAGCACACTTCCTCATCAAGAGAAGTCATGTCCTTGCAGACTGTGCTGGGCTTGTCACCTGTGACAACATCTCTCCTGATTTGAGACTGTCTGCACTCTTTTGATCTGGCTAACAATATGCGTCCTGTGGCCGGCCCCGCTACTACCTGTGGTCCGCTGTAATGAGGCCTTAGGAGGAAGGGAGGCCAGGTGCCTCCAATCAGCTGCAGCGAGAGATCCACGGCCTTCAGCGCCAGCACCCACTGCGGACCTGACCTGATGCGTCTCTTCTCTCCGTGAGTACAACACGGTTCCATCCCGTGTTTGTTTTGCTTTGTTTTGTTTTGTGACTGCAGTACCAGGATGCAGTGGGCAGAAGCGCTCCGCCTTCTCCTGATCAGACAACGGCTGCCACTTGCTCTACAGGTACCACTTAAAATATCCTCATAGTTTGGTAAGGAGAAATTTAATCCAGTTCTGCTTTATTTCACGTGGATGTACTTGGTTAAGTGGTCACCGCACCTCTCCCTAGTGTCTCCAAAGACAGACTTCATGAGAAGTCACATACCCTTTACTAGTTTGCTTTAATTGTGAGAATACTTTCTCCTACTTAGCCCACACCTTTTCAGTACCCGTGCATCTTACATCAGCCATCTCTATCAAAACCGAAAGGTATTACATTCATGCCAGCTTGTGCCTTCTTATAAGTCATGATAGCTCTTGTTAATTCCTGTGTACGTGCACTGCTGCTATCATAATGAGGAGTTGAGAAATAAGAGCAGCTTTTTTGCTAAAAAATGTTTTAGGGAGTAAAAGTTAGGAAATTTGTTGTTTCTTTTTTCCATAGAAGAGACTTCATTATTATTGTTTATGGGCAGTACAATCTTAAGGTTATTGTCTTAAAGGGAAACAGGATAATAAGTTTTAAAGGAAAAAACATACTTAACAATTGGAGCAGAGATAGCCTGGAACAGCAGGTGATGTGATGGCATTCGTAACGCTGGAGTAGAAATCATGCCTTTGCTGTGACGAATGAATTTGGCAAGATTTAGTGTGTAGCATTAGCCTTTCCTAGTAAAGGGAAAATGTTCAATAAACTTGCTGAGTGAACACAGGTGCTCTAAATGACTCGTCAGGTAAGTTTGATTTTGTTTTTTTAGTAAGTTTGTGATTTCCCTGTGTGAGACACTTTTAAATAAAATTATCCTATTAAACACAAATAGCGTAAACTAAGCCAAACTTGGTTATTAAAATTATGTATATTTATATATTTGGGAGAAGGACCTGGCAACCCCCTCCCAAAAATCAATCTGCCATTGAAAACCCTATGAACAGCAGAGAAGCACTGACAATAGTGTTTCCCCTGTTGTACAGAGGGTCCCTATAAGTTGGATACCGACTCGACGGCACCTAACAACAATAACAACAATATTTATATATTTCATTTCATGGGCAGATTTTCTTATGGTGAAAGAAAAGTATTCAGTTGGGGTAATCATTACTCAAAAGTTCTTACAGTCTTGTTGGAAGGTAGTAAAAGAAAGCATAAAGGTAGAAAAAAGATCTTTCCTAGCTGGTTAGACTGACATACATATACAAACAAATTAGATTAAGAACAGTAATCACAATTCTAGAACAGGCTTTCTTATACCATGAAATAAGGCCAAGAAGTTGACATAGGTGAGGTTTTGGCCCCTAGGACATGACTGCTCAGAGGTATTCCTAAGGAGCAGTTTGTTTCAAATGCACTTATTAAAATATATGATTTTAAAAAAGAGTTTTATGATTTAAACCACAACCTAACTTTTTTGTCTTATTTTTATTACATATGAGCCTAATGAAAAGTTGGTTTGTGGATGCACTTGCTGCCTACTAAAATAGAGGTGCTTAGATGCATAGCATTTTGTCACAGGATAAAGAACGCTCATCACTTTCTCTATCTTCCCTTTGGATCCTTAGCAATTGTGGTATCAACATAAGGAACACTGAAAAATGTAGCTGGTAGCTGTGGCTAAAGCAGGGCTTCCTCTGCCACCTTCTGAGGTGAAGTTACCCAGGGCCTCAAAACACAGGTTTCAGTCCTGACCTGCACATTCTCAGGTAGAGAGACGAGACTCGCTTTGAAGATAATCTCCATGAGGTGCCTTTCTCCTTCTTATGGGGCAGAGGGCTCTTCCAGGTGTGTTTCATGGCACACAACTCCTTGCGTCTTTGCCCATGTGCAATACAGTCCTGGTTTAGAAGTGGAATGGGATCCCGGATCATTATCCTTTTCTTAGTATTTGTCTGTGTAGCAGACAGAGAAAAGGTCAGTGTTCTTACTGGCAAGACAAGTTTCCACCAAGGATCTAGTTTTTCAAATCTGGTCAGTGTAAAGGACTTTTCCGAAAGGTTTTCATTCTGCCAGGCATGGTGGCGCACCCCTGTAATCCCAGCAGCTCGGGAGGCAGAGGCAGGAGGATCGCAAGTTCAAGACCAGAGGCAGTCTGTGTAACTTAGTGAGACCCTGTCTCAAAAGGTAAAAAAATGGGCTGGGGGTACAGCTCAGTGGTCCAGCACTTGCAGAGCATGCAGGTGCAAGGCCCTGGGTTCAACCCCCATTACCGCCAAAAAAAAAAAAAAAAAAAAGTTTCATTCTGGAAAAATCTTGGTAGGGTTTTAAAGCACGGCGGGTGGGCCGGGCATGGTGGCGCACACCTGTAATCCCAGCGGCTCGGGAGGCGGAGGCTGTAAGATCGCAAGTTCGAGACCAGAGGCAGTCTGCGTAATTTAGCGAGACCGTGTCTCAAAAAGTAAAAAAAATGGGCTGAGGTGCAGCTCAGTGGTACAGCACTTGCAGAGCATGCAGGCAAGAGGCCCTGGGTTCAACCCCCAGTACAGTAAAAAAAAATAAAAAACAGGGAGGGTCAGTAGAGGATCAGAGGGGTTTGAGGTCTGGGCTCTGGTAGCTTGAGATAGGTATTTCATGGCTGGAGACTAAATAAGACAGGACAAAGTGCGTAGTCTGTACTTTACAATTGTGGTCCCAGCAAGGTAAGAGTCGTGGAGTTTGACAAATGAGCACTTTGCCCACCTGAGCAATATAATGTCCTGACAGGAGAACAGTTTGACCAGATGAGCAAACGATTCAGGTATATTAATTTGTAGGACCCAAACAATTTTGAAAAATGTACAGAAGTTATCTGTTGGTTTACAGTTTTATCTTTCTGGCCAAGATTTTCCTGAAATGAATAGTTAAGAAATGGTGACAGAGGTGGTGGCAGTTCTCAGACCTGTTAGGAAAGCTGTGGGTGTAGGTGACCTCAATTGTCGAACCTGTAATCTTTCTCTAACTATTACTGCTCCTCAGTCCAAACAGACATTCCTTTTTCTGTCGGGAAATGACACTTCCTTCATTACAATTTTCTTATCTTCCCTTTGGTAGTTGTACCTACTTTACTTCCTTGTCAGATACAACTGTGCTTAGAGTGTGTCTTTTTACAGGATAGGAATAATGACTAATTTTTCTTTTTTTATCTGTACCTTTCAGACCAGAGCTAACTTAATGCATAAAAAATGTTTCAAAATTTTCTACTGCATATTAACTGGTTATTTGTTTTGCTTCTCTGTGAGGTCCTGTTATCTCAGTATTCATAATCTGGTCATCTTTATATAACAGATGCTTCTAGAACACCTAGTTCCTGACAAGTACTGGGTGAAGTCAGATGTTCTGAACTTTGAATTCCCTTGGAATCAACCTGTGAGCTTGGACCTAAGATAGCAGGAACTTCACAAATACTGATACTTGGGGACTGGGGCATGGCCCTGGGGTAGAGCATGTGGCATGTGGAAGGCTTTAGGTAAATTCTGATCCTCAGGTCAGCCTCTAGGCTTTCTGATTCATTTGATCTAGGACACGGCCTAGGCATGGTGTGTGTGGGGGTGGGGGGTTCTTTTTTCTCCCCAGGTTATTTTAATTTTCAGCGAAAACTGTGAAGAAGCCAGTGATGCACAAGTCACCTATAGTTTCAGGAACTTAGTAGAGGAAGAAATACATTATCTAAATGCAACAATCACTGTTTAATGAAAATTTTGGAAAGTGCAATGGAAAAAATTTAGGGTGCGATCAGAGCTTATGTCTGTCATGGTTCCCAAACCTCAGAAGTCAGAGGAGGATGCTCTGGGGAGGAGATGCTGAAGGCCAGACCTGAAATATAAAAAGAAGTTAACTGGATAATAAAGGATAAAGAAGAAAAGGTGACCACCATGTCCTGGGACCAAGAAGATCTTGCTAAGTGAACAGATCAGGAAGAAGACCAGTGTGGGTGGGGTTTAATGACTAAGTAAAATAATCATGGTTAAGCAGGGGCTTCCATTCCAGGGCTTTCAGGGCAGTGAATAATTTGTCACCTTATCCCAAGGGAAATGGGGAGCCATGGACGGTAGGCACTTGACCCAAAATTCATTTTGGAAAGCTTTAGCAGCCACCACAGGTGAGATCAGTTTGAAGGAAGGGGTAGACCAAGAGGGTCTATGGAGAGCTAATTCAGAAGTACGTCTGGAGGGTCATGATAGGTTTGGATGGGAGCAGAAACGGCAATGGAGAGAAACCGGAAGGTTTGATAGTCTTTGGTGATATGATCAGTAGGACTTTTCAGTGTGTTGCGTATGTCTGGCTATAAATAACTGGACTCATAGGTCCAATGCTGGTCCAATGCTACTAATTCTAATAGCCAGTAATTGTCACTTTAGTTTCTTCAAAAAAATCCTGAGTCAGAAGTAGTCACACACATTAAAGCCTGATGTACACTCATTCGGAGTTCTGGAGTGCCTCAAATATTTCAGGAACTTGGTTACTAAGCTATAAAAGTGTTTTAGTAAAGAAAAAGGATCTTGAGAAATTAAAACTTATCAATACTCTAATAAAATTCAAAACTGCTTTTTTAAAACCCACTTCCTAGAAAGTTGCCATTAGTCTCCATGGTGAGCATACTCCTTTTTTAAAAGTTTTGTTTTTAATTGACATAATTGTACAGATTTGCAGGGTTAAGTGTGATGTTTCAACACAGATATACATGGTGTAATAAACAAATCAGGGCAATTAGCACATCTATCACCCTAACCATTGATCATTTCTTTATAATAAGTACATGTAAAATTCTGTTTTAGCTATTTTGAAATGTATGTTATGGTTAACTGTAGTAATTACGCTACAAAAGAGCAGTAGAACTTATTCCTCCTGTCTGACTGTAACTTTGTTCATGTTGATCATTTTTTCCTTGTTCCCTTCTCACCATCTTCTACCCAAGCCTCTGGCAACCACCATTCATGCTTAGAGCTAACAGTATATTCAAAATAGGCCGACCTACTCTGCTTTGCCTAAACTTGCTACAGTGTTTTGCCTAAGGGATTGCGCTTAAGCCATTTTGGGTTACTACAGGTTATTTTGCTACAAATGAAGCTCCTTAGTTGAGCACTTTTATTTTTGAGAAGAAATTATAATGAAAAGGTCATCCTTCCACTTGTAGTAAAATTTGGTCTTCTCTCTGCAATATAAAACAGTCATAAGTCTATATATAGTGAGAAAGATAATATTTACTACAGCACAAATTAATATTTAGCACAGAAACAATTTAAACTCACTGGACTAACATTCTTTCTATGTTTAAATATCTTTACTTAATATTGAAACATCATTCTTAATATTGAAACATCATTCTTAATATTGAAACATCATTACTTAATATTGAAACATAGATTCTTAATACTTAATATTGAAACTTACTTAATATTGAAACATCATTACTTAATATTGAAACATACATTCTTGTAAGCAAATTTTGAAATAATATTGAGAAATCTAGCAGAATTGTTAAAGCCACACCTGTTCGCTAGTAGATTGCTTTCATAAGATTTTACTAATTCCTAATCAAATACTTCATTACCTCTATTATGGCCCATCATTTCTGATAGTATGTCAGTATGTTGTACCTTCATTGATTTGCAACTGCTAAGTCAAAAGTATATTTTAAATGCAGGTAGTAAGTGCAATACTGGAGACTTACCATACGTTTGTCAAAACCGTAGACTATATGCCACCAAGAGTGAATCCTATTGTGAGCTGTAACCTTTGGGTGACACTGATGTGTCCAGGGAAGTTCAACATTTGGAACCAAAGTGCCACTCTGGTGCAGGGCATTGATAGAAGGGGAGACTGTGTATACCTGGGGTCAGAGAGTATGTGGGAGCAGTGTGCTTTGCTCAATTTTGCTATGAACATTTTAAGATCTCTTTAAAAATAAAATCTATTAAAAATGTCAGCAATATGACAATTCTTGGTGATTCATTCAAGAGTTTGTTAATAAAGTGGAAGTCAGGACTAGATAAAGCATAATGCATTAGAAGTGACCCAGTCAAGGAAGAATTCACAAGCTAACCTGGGCATTGTCCTGTGGTTTGAAGCCCTGATACACCTATATGAAAATCATACTTCAGGGCCCATCTCTAATTGTTTATTTTTCTCTTGACACTAGATTTGTGTTAAGAAATTCATAACATTTCTTTTGGGTCTCTGTCCCTTTACCAGTAAGTGCATTGTGCCATAGATATAATTATGCCTATTAGGTGTGTGTGTGTGTATGTGTATGTGTATTGGGGATGAGAGAGGAGAGGGAGAGGGAAGGAGAGAGACAAAGAGAGATTGATTCCATACAAATAAAGAGGGACTGGGTTTAAGATTCAGACAGTTTTCTTTTGCACTCTCAGTTCTGCTACTTTCTGCCCTGCTTCTTCAAGCAAGATTAGTTAACTTTGCTCAGACTCTTTCTCATCTGTGAACTTGTGATAATATCACTGCCTGTGAGGATTTTGGTGAGCATCAAAGGATAAAGCGCTTATATTTGCCTTAGCACAGTGTGTATCACAGAACGGATGTCATTTACTGTTTGACCTTTGACAAGTCCCCTAACTGCTTGGGGACTCTAGTCCTTCATTTGAAAAGGAGAGAGTTACACAAAATTATGGTTTGTTTCCTTCCAGCTGTAAAATGTCATGATTCAGTGCTAACTGGACCTCTAGGGAAATAATCCATTGACCTGTTTTCCCATTAATACCATTTGGTGAACAATAGGACTTAATGTGTAACTGCACTAGAGAAATGGAATCATCATTATGTTACAGGTAGGTCCTGATTCTCCCCCCAAAATTTAGCAAGTTTTAGAATACTGAGAATATAGATATGGTAGTTTCCATTACATTTCCTGTGTGTTCATAGTGGGAGAGTTTATTCCTCTTACCTAGCTAGTTTATTTTTAAAGGTATATATAGCTAGACAAACCCTAAACCCACACATGGCCAGGACTAGGACTATCAGATAAAATTTAGTACACTCAGTTGCATTTGAAATTCAGATAAAGAACAAAAAGTAAATTTTAGTGTAATTTTTTTATTTTGCATAGGATAAGTACTAAAAATATATTCTTTGCTTATTAGAAATTCAAATATAACTGGGAATCCTCTATGCTTGATTTGTTATATCTGTCAACCCTATACCTACCAAATCATTATGACTGCTATTTTAAACATTCACCAGAAGCAAAAAATTCATTACTATCCTCAAATATTAACCCCTCCTCTATATTCCCAAAACCTCTTGGTTAAGGCTACATCATATCTAAGGTTCTTTCTGTTACCCCAAAGAACATTTACCTTTGTTCCATTTCCTGTTGATGAATGGGATCCCTATCTATCTATTCATTGTCATCCCTTTAAGTAGACTTCGGGTCTCCAAAGCATGCTAGCTGACCTGGGTGGCAGTTACAGCATATGACCATGGCCAGGAATCTCAAATATCTAACTTAAGTGAGAGTCAAGCCCGCAGTTTATATGGAGACCAGTTTCAACTCATTATTATTCCAAGGTTAACATGGAGGAGGTTAATGGGGTCAAAATTGCCTTTGTTGGGTCAGAGAATGAAGTGGTGTTTGGATGAAAAGAAAATTGTTAAAACTGACGAGAGAGCGAATGGTAATGAGATGCTTGGTGGTGTGATGGAGGAGAGAGCTCTAACACTGTCTTAATGGAAGTTCAAATGATTTCTGCTGAACTTTCCCTAACTCCCCTGCTCCTGCATTATGTATAATTTATCGCAGCTAAAATTCTGAGCACAATGGACAAGCCTGGGCTTTGAGATATGCCTTTCGACACTTTTTAATCAGTTCCCAGCTTTGGTTATGCATAAGCTCTCCTTCCTCTTGAAAATAAACCTAAGTAGTACTTATTCAGAAAGGGCACAGGGAAATGATACTAGAGGAAGAGGACAGGAGAACTGACACATCCTAATTTGGTGGAAATCATTAGACTCATTGGGCAAAGTGTCATTTTCATAAATGGTTGTCTTAGTGGGGAAAAAAAATTCACAGCCAAACAACATAATAATGTATTGTTCCTTAGGATTTTAGGTATTGATCCTATTATGTCTCTTTTCTCCATAAAGTAGCACAACTTACCACTCATTCACCAGCATCCATGTCATAAATTTATTTTTCTGACTGTGATTTGAGGAAGTCCACATCCCACGGTATTTAAAAGCTTGAGAACTAAAAGTGAGCTGAACTACCGGCTTGGGCACACTCCTCCACATTAGTTGTATGACTTTGTACAGGCCACTAACATTTCTTGCTCTAAACATCTCCTTTTATACATTGTTGTTGTTGTTAGGTGCTGTCAAGTCCCGTCCAACTCATAGTGACCCTCACAGGGTTTTCAATGGCTGGTTGTTTCGGGATTGCCTCGGGAGTGGATTGCCACATCCACCCATTGTTTGAGTGCTGGGAATCAAACTCGGGACCTCAGAAACTGCAGAGAGGCACTCTACCAACTGAGCTAAATCCCAGCCACCCTTTTATACATATGTAAACACAAATAAGCATACATAATTTCATAAAATCTATTGTTCACTTTTGTAGTGAAGACTAAGTTGGTTAATTCACACATAGTTCTTAATATGGAGTAAATACCCAGTATTTTGAAAGAAAAGAATTATTAGTGTTGAAATTAATGGAAAATATAAAATCATACCAGTATTTGGAAAAATAGGTCATTTCTACTATAATCTTTTAGAGGAAAGAACTCTCTCTGACTCAGAATGAAAAATAACTTGGGAAAAAGGTAAGGTACATCAAAAACAAAAAGCAAAACAAACCCCCAAACCTCTGCTTGGCAAAAAACAGCATAATCAAAGCTAAATTCAAAAATTTAAAACTGAAACTACAGAATTAATAATTCTGGTCAGAGAACACGTCTAGCCGCATGCTTCCCATTCCTACCATGCTTTCCTCTCTCTTCTGTCTGCTTGGTCCTATGCATTGTATCCTTTTTCTCTTCTCTCTTCTCCCTCTCCCTCTCCCCCTCCCTCTTCCACACCCCTCCCTCCGTCCCTTCCTCCTCCACCTCCTCCTTCCTCTTTCCTCCTCCTCCTCCTCCTCCTCCTTCTTCTCTCTCTCTCACTTTCTCTCTCTCCTTCCCTCCCCCGCCATGGTACTAGAAGGTTGAACCCAGGGCCTTATGCATACTCTGCACATGCTTTGCCCCTGAGCTGATTCATCATGGCTAGAACTACAGTTCTGAACTTCACAATGGTATGAAAGTGATGTGCACTCAGGAGAAACCATACTTCGCATTTGATTCTGAAGGTTCACTTGGCTACCAACGTAGGTTACAGTACGCTCTTATGCTCTGCGGAGCTGGACAGTGAGCTGCAGTTCCCAGGTAGTCAAGGGATCAGCAGGATCGAGGATCACCCACCTACAGTGCACGTGGTGCCGAGCTATTCAATGTATTTTACGTTTACAGTGGAGGAGCATCAGCATATTCATATCACAGTGTTAAAAGTGATGTGGACTAAAAGAACAGAACAGAAAATTCCAAGCAGCATGAGGGAGTAGGGTGGGATCAGGCTGTGGTACTAAACTCGGTGGTCACGGGAGGTCCTCAGTGACTCTCTGAGGTGAAGCAAATACCTGAAGGTGAGACAGTGAGCCTGGTGGCTATGTGGGGAAGATGATACCAGGCAGAGTCCGTTAGGGAAGAATGTGAGCACAGTTGGGCATGGCCAAAGAAGTTGCAACAATGAGCTCAGACATAAAAAGGTGGTGTGCATGGCACAGTGTTGGGTAGTATTTTGTCCTGCTGTACTTAGAGTCACGGGTAGTTGGATCTGATTTGATGGCACCTAGCAACAGCAGAGAAACATGGCCACAGAGGCAGGATTTGAAAGTAGATTTTAGAGGGCAGTAGGGGTTGTTGTGGGGTTGGCAGTTAGAAATAAATTAAGTAAATATTCCTCGTCACACAGCCAGAAGGCAGCAAAATTGAAACTCAAATCCCAGTTTTCCTGTCACTAAACCTCCAGTTCTTTGTGAAGGTTAGATCATAAATTCATTGTTGTTCTTTTGTGGCAAAGATTTTTCTTACACTAGGGTTGTAAAGGATGAAGTGAAGGACAGATGGAAATATTTCTCCACCAAACTGAACCTTCCTTTATATCTCTTTTCTTTGTGTCTCCTTGTTCTTTGTCTTGTTTGTTTGGAAGATGAGGCCGTAGAAATATCTAGAGTTGCTCCTAAAGGGATACCAAATTATTCTACATATAAGATCTTGAGTTTAATTATTGTAGTCTTTTCCATTTCATTCTGTCTTATAGATGAAAATGTCACCACCTTGCCCATTTAATTACATTTTTATATTCAAATAATTGGACTTTATATCAATGCAATTGATTTTGTGGAGCCAAACCCAAAGATTATTCCCAGTGAGGGGGGAAAAATCTGACTGGGACCTGGGTCTTTTCCTTTATTGATATTCTTAAGAGAGACGTAAAGCAATTCTCAAGGGAAGCAGGAAACAGTTGACCTCAGCTGAAGGCTCCCAGCTCCTAATTATGGTTTTAATTATAGAGGAGCTTTGCCTGAATTATAATGCAGCTTAGATGTGAGAGTTTCCTCAGAGGTTGTATTCAATAGAATTCTTAGAACTCAGTGCTTAAGACAGACTGTATGTGGCTTTTAATGTCTTTGATACATTATGAGTCCACAATTTCAGAACCAATCCTGAAGAAATAATGAATGCCTTAAGAAGGTTATCCATGAACTTTCTGGAATTATGTGAAAGTCGTACATGTGGATATACTTGGTAGTTTGGGAAATTCCATTAGTTTCCAGACTTCAAATAAATTAAAATCCACAGATCTATTTGTTTCTTTATGACTTATTGCTTTGTAAAAATATAACAGTTTGTATATGTTTAGTACTTAACAGTTTGCAAACACTGATGTATTTTATATCAGTATTCAAAGAAGCCTTTTTAGAAAGCACATGCTAAGTTATTTGGAATAGGGGAGATTATAACTAATATTAGAAAATCACATGACACCTTGGCTTGTTTTGTTGAGACCACAGTGTTTATATTAGTTCACACAATTAGGTCTCCTGACACAGAAAAATAAGGCTCAAAATAAACAATACAGAGATTTGGCTCACATAATTGAAAAGTACAGAGATTAGTTGCACTTAGATGTGGCTTGATCCAAAAGTTTATTGTCTTATTAGGGCTCTAAGTCAGTAATTTATTCAGAATGGTCACTTTAGAGTGTCATTTTTTGTTCTCAAATTGGTGTCTCCTGCCAAAGCCAATGGCAGTAGCCCTTCCACACATCTTTTCCCAGCTCAGTGAGGAGGAAGAGGACTTCCGGGTTGCCACATCCCCTGGCCAGCCCTGAGATGCACCCCTCTGTGCTATTGCATCCGTGCACATGCCAACTAGGAGTCCAGTCATCATGGCCATAGGGCACTGTGCCCATAGGCTTTGGCTCATTCACATTGTCTTCTGGAACAGGGGGAAAAAAAGAAAAGAAAAAAAAAAATCCCACAAAACAGAGCAACCTGTAAATGCTTCCTAAGTGAGGAGATTTTTACTACACAGAAGCTAAGAAAAGATGGGAAATACTGCATGCCAAATAGCCAGGGCAAGGGGGAAAAGGTCCTATGACATAAGTGTTATGAAGGCCATTTAAAAGGAGGAAAGAGAAGCACGGAGTTGGAACAGCAGCCTGTGTGCAACATCTAGTGAGTAGAAGAACTGAGGCTCAAACCCAGAACTTAGAGGCACAGGCCTGTTGTTCTTTCTACCATATCCCACTACTTCCGGAGAGAACCAAGTGCTTAGGGATCATAATCTACAAAGTAATTTCAGCTCTGCTGGTGGGAATAAACTGCTGAATAACAAGCACAGGGACTGGACCAGAGACATTGCCAACTTCAGTTGGAGTTCCAGCTTCAGAGTTCAGAGAATGGTATAATTTTCAGGGGCAGGGAGCAGTCATGTCTTGCACTATTCAGGGGATTTTTTAGCCAAGACTGTCAATGGTCAGTATAAAGATAAATTATCTCCTGTACCATAATGAGAGCTGGGATTTAGCTCAGTTGTTAGAGTGCTGCTCTGCAGTCTCTGAAGTCCCAAGTTTGATTCCCAGCCCTGCAAAAATGGGAGAAGAATGTGGCAACCCACTCCCAAGGCAATCCTGAAACAATCTGCCATTGGAAACCCTATGAGGGTCGCTATGAGTCGGACATGACTCGAGAGCACCTAACAAGAACAACAACAATAGCATGATGAAGGAGCCAGAGCCAAAGGGGGGTGAACTAGCCAAGCTACTGATACTAGAGATGCAAGGAGCCCAGGGAAGCCATTCTGGAGCTTAGGTCTGGGAATTTGGCAACATAACCCTGATTCTTGTATTCAGCGTATAAGTGAATTTATACCTAACACAGAAGTTACAGTAGAGCATACAAGATGAGGTTTATTAAAAGATAGTACACCATTAAGAAATAATAACTGAGAAAACTGAGGTACCTGGAGGACCTTAGGTAAACCTGGAAAGGAACTTGAAAAGAAAACTGGGTTCCCTGGGTGGATCTGCATAAAGATATTTCTATTTACCAGAGAAAGGTAAGGTCATAGAGACCAGTTAATTAAGCAGGCTTCTAGAGGGAGAAGTACCTTAGATGGAGAAGATGGCAGATGCGCGAGAATGGAGAGGTGTGCATAGAGAAGGAAGAGAAGAGCAAAGGGCAAGAACCAGAGAGGAAGGAAGAAAAGAATAAAGGAAAGAGAGAGCAGGTGCATATTCCCCCTAGTTTTGCCTAAACTAGGAGAGGCCAAATGTGTCTTCATCCCTGGGTGTCCAGCTCTGGGATCTTTGTTTTGTAAATGGACCAGTGGCTTGGATTAGGTTGTCGGGTCCATTAGAAAATGTCTTTGCAATGTCCTCAAAGACACACATGGCTTCATCCATCATGGCTGAATGGCAGGAGTCAATTTTACTCCTCTTCTTCTCCATAGGGCTTACTAATGCCTAAGCTAACTTGCCCATCCCCACCACTCAAGCAACCCAGATGGACTTGGTCTTAAATGAGCACTTTGTGGTTGTTTCCTACCACAAATAAATACACACACACACACACACACACACACACACACACACACACACACACCATAGCCTAAGAGTACAAAGACTGAAGGAGGCATGGAGAACCTGTAATTAACTTCTCTGTAGTCCAGAGAGTGAAAATGGAAAAGGTCAGTAGCAAAGTGAAGTTTTATTAACATGGTGATATTGAAAAGTACCTACCAGTCAAAGCAGCAAGCACATTGAGTTCTGCTCTTGGATCAGTAAAATACCTTGAGAATACTCTTCCTCTCAGATGAAGCGAGACCACCAGAGAGAACTCTCACAGCTTTGAGAGCCTGTATATATATGTGTGTGTGTGTGTGTGTGTGTGTGTGTGTGTGTGTGTGTGTGTGTGGTTTCCCTTGTATCTCTACTCTTGGCCAATGGGATATGGAATAAATGACGATTGACAGCCCAGGGGCAGTTAAATGACCTCTGGTCCAACCCATTGTGCAAAAGGAATCTTCTGGGGCTCTTGTTAAAATACAGAGTCTAGTTCAGCCAGTTTGGGGTGGCTCCTGAGAGTCTGTTTCTAACAAACTCCCTGTAGATACCAATGCTGTCTATCCCAAGTTCATACTTTGTACACTAGGAGTGGAAAGGGAATAAAGGTTAGTGTATGTTTCTCGCAAAGTTCAACTAGATGAGAGAAGAGATCATGAGGAATAGGGATTGGAGGAGTGGTGACTCTTGATTTAAATTTATGGCATTTACAAATTAAGTAGGAGTTGGGACCTGTAGATTTTTTAAAAAGATGATCCTTCAACAAAAGAAGAATTCTACATAAAAGCATCTATAGGATTTAGTTGAATGAATTATGAATGTGCGTAGAGCAGCCTATTGTATTAGCTTATGAGAACAACAGCTGGTTCCCCTTTGATGGGCACAGTTCCTTTTGAGAAATATTAGGTAGATTTTAAAGGCTCCCTGGATATGACAGATGAAAACATTGGGCATCAGAGCATTTATCTCTTGAGTGCCCTGGGGTTTTGCTGCCAGCTAGAGACGTATTAGAAGTTCCACTGGGATGCCTAACTCCAGGTCCAGCACTGTTTCCATTAATGATGCTGTTTTGCACACTAAGTCACTTCCTTTCTGACCTACATTTCTTTTTCTCTATTTTTTTTTCTTTCTGTGTCAATGGAATAATTATACTTCTACAAAGAAATGCAAATCATTTTTCTTTAAATAACCACTGTGATCCTGAAGTTCTTCGTGTAGGGTTCCTTCATTTTTCTTTTACTGTAACTTCAGTAATGAGCATGAAAGGATCTGGGCAACAATGTGTGGCAATACCCACCTAAGATCTAATAATGACTCTTCCACAAGTCATCTTCTATTTCCTTTTTCTCATTCCCTTTGTCACTGATGAACAAAGTTACAACCCTTGCTTCCTATGTTCCCTCTTGCATAGATTTTAGTAATTATCAGAGCTGAAAATAAATGCATGTCTTAGAATGAATGGTCTGTCCTTTATTCTCAAGACTGAAGGATGACTCCAGATTCTCAGTTTCTTCGTTGTCATTTTTATTCTGCACGTCCTCTTTGTTCTCTGCAATGGTGTTTCGACCCCTGGCAGGTTGAAAAGAAGCAGAGAAGACAGGTAGCCAATCAGAAACTGAGAGGCCTGTGCTGTGTGGATGCTTCCTGGCCCTGGAGCAGCAATAGGCTGTGAGACTGGGCATTTCTTTCTCTCCTGAGTAGATTACACAAGTATATTAGGTTATGTACTGACACAACAAAATCACTGGGAGGAAAATCTTTCTATTGGCCACTTTCAGACATCAGTCAATTGAATTCCAGAGGAATCACTTTTTAATCATTAGAAACCATACTGGGGCTGGGAGTGTAGCTCAGTGTTGAAGCATTGCTTAGCATGTGCAAGGCCATGGGTTCAGTCCCTAGCCCTGAAAAGACAAAGCACAAAACCATTATCTTTATAAGTCATAGAAAAAATGATTGGCAGTTCACAAGTACAACTGATGACCCTAAGCAAATGTATGTTATTTAGCCCAACCCCCAACAACAGTACTGATAGCAAGTAACATTTATATCCACTTATATATTGATAAATATGTTCTTAGTTAATCCGAGTGAATCTATAAAGCAATCACTATCATCTTTCTTGTTCTTATCATTTCTCTGTAGATTAAAATAAGCGTCGCCTCACAAAGATTATGAAACTCCTCAAAAGTGATCCATTTATTAGTTACAACCCAAGGTTGGAACTCATGTCTAGAATATAGTCTCTTCCTTCCTGTGATTAAGCTTCTTTGGCTTAGGCCTGATGTTGCTTATTTCATTAAACATCCTTCCTCATTCCCAGGCATTTCTGAGAGCAGAGATCCTGACTGTTCTGTTCCTTGCAGTGGCCAAACTTAGAGATAGAGGGGAGAAGATGAAGAGGGGGAAAGGAAGGAAAATGGGAAGAAAAAAGGAAAGAAGAAAACATTTATGGGGATTGGCAGTGAAGGTGGTGGATTGATAACAGCCTCCAAGAGACCTGGCAAAACAGGAGAGCCAAGTTAGTGAAATGTAGATTTTATACTCATCAGAGAAAAATAGTAAAAATGAAAATCAAACACAAAAAAGAAAAAGAACATAACAGAGTTGGGTATAGTCTCAATTGCAGATAAAAATAGTGCAGAAAGACGGGGAGATCGCCCTCCGAGACTCAGCACCAAGTGGCTCAGTGGGAAAGGAAGACCGCCATGATAACAAGTAAATAAGAGCCCCCTGCACTGCAGATCAGACTGGAAACAGAGACTAATCACAGAACAGGGGCTCTGGGAAGCTAGGAACATGGTGTCACAATGCCAAGCGGTATGGGGGGGATTAGACACACCTTTCCTTGTTCCCCTGGGGAGCAGCCCCAGGTGGATAAGGAACCACAGATTCTGGGCATGTTTAGGAGCCAGACTAGTTCCCAGTTCAAGAAATACATATTAAGATGTGCTACCATCTGCTCTGAGGAGCAGGTTACTGCTATGTACCCTTCGGTCACACAGACATTGCAGGTACCCCAGCCTCAGCTCTGGCTCTGTGCTTCGGAACTGGAGCCCAAGAGCCTGGCAGGTTGGCTGCTGTTGCGTTGGGGAGGGAGGGCTGAGCACACAGCAGACAGATCCTGGGGGTGGAGAGGCTTAGCAGGCTTAAGCAGAGGAAGCCTCTGGGATCGCCTTGGAGCCAGACTAATTTCCAAAGAAATAAATAATCGCATTGTTGAGATGCTAACCCGTACAGAAGAATAGGTCACAGCTGGGCGCCCCCAGATGCACTGACTTTCAAGGTGGCCCGCCCACAGAATGGGCTCTGTTTAGCATGGTTGCAACCACAGACACAACATGTTTGGCTACACCTACCTGGTAGAGAAAGAACTGGGTACACAATGGTGGCTCAGCAGGCAGAGGGTTGTGACAGTCCGTGGGGCAGAGGCCCAGAGCAGGATCACCCCACGGGTGTGTGGGGGAACAGGAGGGCACAGGCTCACTCTGCACTGAGCTGAAACTGCTATGGGGAGCAAAGACAACACGTACTGCTGGCAACACCTGGAGGACAGGTGGGACTCACAAGGAGCTGGGTGACAGACACCTAGGTGGAACCAACCAGTGCTGATTTTTCTTCTTCTTCTTTTGTATGTTTGTTTGTGGTTTTTATTGTTTTGTTTTTGTGCTGTTTTGGTTTTGGTTGTTGTTGTTGTTTTGTTTTCTCTTCATCTTATTTTCTCCTCCTCCTTTGGACTTTATTACCTTTCTTCATCCTTCTCTTCAGTCAAAATTTTTAATCATTATTCTTTTTAGGTTATCCCAGTTAATAGTAATACTATGAATACTTCCCAAATTTATTTGTCAAAACAAAAATTGGAGATCATTCATTCTTGTATTTGCTCTACCTTTTTGGAATGTTTGTATAATCATATATGTTATATATAAGGAACAAGTTGTTGTTAGATGCCATTGAGTCGGTGTCCAACTCATAGCAACACTGTGTACAACAGGCAAAACAGTATTGTTAGTGCTTCTCTGCTATTCCTACGGTTTTCAAAGGCTGATTGATTTTTGGGAGTGGCCTGCCAGGTCCTTCTCCCAAGTCTACAGCATCTGGTGTTCCCAGGTGGTCTCCCATCCAAGGGCTAACCAGGCCTAACCCTGCTTAGCTTCCCAGATTTGACGGGCTTGGATGCCACAGTGATGTGGCTGCAGTCTTATATACATATATTTTAATCTATATGCTGCATATGAGAGAAAACATGTCATATTTGTCTTCCTTTCCCCCCTTTATGCACAGATCCTTTTGATCTAGAATTATTTGTGTTATTAAATGAAATTTGACCTCAGGAGGCCACCCTACTATGACCTTACATAAGAAACTGCAACCTAACTTAGAACAAAGCTAACTGAAAGCCTAATGCAGGCGTATGCTCTTATAATGGTAGCCAAATGGAGCCCATCACAACAGCCAAGCTTCAGTCAATCACAAGTGTTCAAAGAAGGTAAACACCGAGTTGTAACCAGTGGGGTGACTGCGATACCACATTTCTGTTTTTCCAACCACATGGCAGGCTGAAGTTTCTCTGAACCGTTAGGATTCTGAGGGCCGTCCACATTTGCAAGTCACTATTTTCTCAGTCAAACTGAAAAATTTATTATATCTAACGCTTTTCTTGTAAGAGTGCCTACAGAGGGCATTTGGAGGGTGACTCTTAATAAGTCTGTTTTACAAAACTCCAAAAAGTTTTTTCTTTCTTTCATTCACCAGATAGACAAAGAGCAATAAAGTTATGGGAAAATGGATGGAAAGGCAGACGTGAGGAAACTGTACGAGTGACCATAATTCAAGAAAAAGTGACTTGGAGGGCTTGCTGGTTTCTTATTGCTGCTGTAACTTAAAATAAGAGAAATTTATTCTCTTACCAGAATTCAGAAGTTATAAAATGAAGTTGTCAACAAGGCTGTGTTGCTCCTGCAGTCTCCAGTGGGGGAGTCTCTTTTCTTGCCTTCCCAGCTTCCAGAGGCCTCCTGTATTCTTTATCTTTTGGGCCCTTCCTCACATCCTACCAACCTCATTCTTATGATCCTATCTCTGACTCTTGTCTTCATAATTCCCTCTCATGAGGACTCCTGTGATTATGCTGGATCTACCCAGATAATTCAGGATAATCCCCTCGCCCCAAGGTCCTTATCTTAATCAGATGTGCGAAGTCCCTTTTGTCATGTAAGATAACAATACTAGCTTATGGGGATTAGAATATAGACATTTTAGGGAACCTATTATCCTGCTGGGCTGAGATTTAGCTCAGTTGATAGAGCACCACTCTGCAGTCTCTGAGGACCTTGGTTCAAATCCCAGCACCACAAAAATGGGAGAAAGATGTGGCAATCTACTCCCTAGGAAATCCCGAAACAATCAGCCATCAGAAACCCTATGAGGGTCGCTATGAGTCGGACACGACTTGATGGCACCTAACAACAACAACAATTATCCTGCCAGCACAGTCAATGCTTTCTATGAAATATTCAAACTCTGAGTTGCATATTTGCTTGTTTGTATGGTGCAAGTCCGCAAGGGTCTTCAATGCCACCTCTGGCCTGTTAGGCTCCCTGGGGGCCATCAGTTCTTTGGTTCACCCTTTGCTTGTACTGCTGCAGATGACATTGCAATCTGGAAAGGACATTTTTGTTTCATCATGGGCAGGAAGGCCAAAATAGTCATCATTTAAAATCAGCAGATGCACGGAACGCCTTTACATTTGCCATTAGGCATTCTACCCTCTTTTATAAACATATACATTATTTTCTTAAAACCCTTGTCTGTGTAGCCTTTTCAGGTAATGTTCTCAAATGAAATCTATTAGGTTGCTTAGATGTGACCATCTTTTAAAAGTCAACCAAAATTACCAACAATAGAGGAATTAGTTTGTAGTTTATTTTATACCACATTTCCTGCTTACACAAATTCATGTGGTTCTTTTCTTTTGTCTGAATTTATTGCCTCATTCATCTGGGAAAATAAAATGCATACAAAGTTACATAGCAACAAAATTAAACTGCCTTTGGTAAAGAATTTTAAGATTCTCCATTGTGGATTTAATTATGTGAGTGCCTCTTTGTCTTGACAACTGCAGAATATGATGGAAGGGAGAAAAGACGATACAATATAGTTTTCCATACCCAATTTGCGTGCCGTGTTTACTGACACTGTATTTTAAATAATCAAAAGAACTTTCCGACTCAAGAAAATATTTTTGAAAAACATTTTATGGACTTTATGTTAGGATAAGGTAGTATAGATCCATTTGCTCCTGCTCTTCCCCTAAATTAAAATTTTTATTTAGGTACATGTGTAAGTCCAAGACATAGTTGAAGAGGTATGTCTTAGTCAATTCAAGCTGTTGTAACAAAACATTAAAGACTGGGTAGCTTAAAAACTTTTTCAACAATTCTAGAGGCTACGAAATCCAAGACCCAGGCACTGGTGTATTTTGTGTCTGTGGGGCCCGTGTCCAGGCCTGTCGATGGCTGTCTTCTCCCTGTGAACTCCCATGGCCGAAGAGTTAGAGAGCTCCCTGGGACCTCTTTTATAAGGACACTAATTCCATTCATGAGAGATTTGCCACTCAAAAGGCAGTACCTGCTAATAGCTTTATTTTAGGGATTAGGTTTCAAAATATGAATTTGGGGGAAGCACAAACATTTAGACCATAGCAAGGCAACCATGGAGATCTCTTAAAGGCACAAAGCCATGAATTGGCCAGGGTCCCCAGGACTGGAGGAGTAACACAACTGAAGTGTCTTTTGGGCCCCCAACCTCAGGCCAAAACACAACAAGGCAGCCTAGATAGGCTCATTCCTCATCTAGACAGAAAAAAAGCAACACAGGAAACATGGAAGTGGTAGAGCTAGCAAGGAACTGAGGCTGGAGGCCTGCAAACAATAGGTAAGCAGGGAAACGCTCTCTCTCCCACAGGGAAAGAGACTCCCTCCTCCACAGGAAGTGCTGAAGCTGCCAAACGCAAGTGCCAGGGAAGCCACAGTGAGCAGGCGGGTTTGAGAAGCCCTCTTGTCTCCATATCCCTGAGGCTCCCCCTCCCAGCAACACCAGGGGACCCAAGGGGCACATGCATGGGGATCCTTCCACAGGTGACTGGCCCCACAAGTGCTTTCCAGCTCCACCGTCAGCATCACCCTGTCCCCCAGAAAAGAGGATCTTGCCACAGGAAACCCTCGACAGCTATGACCCTTATAGACTTAAGTCTCCCTACTTGCACAAGGAACCCCAGTGTGGCAGATAGAACTGTCAGGAGGTACTTGGACATGGAAAACACCCCGATCTAGAAGGTCTCTCCTTGCCCATGAGCCGGAGACTCCCCTCTTACATCCAGAGCAGAACATTAAGGCAGCTAGGGAGAGGGGTATGAGTAGAATATATATATATTTTTTCAAGTGTCTAGGAAACATTCACTCATTTACACCACACCTGGGGTGATAAAATAAACAGCAGTGAATTTGGAAGAAATAAATTAGACAATGTGTCCTCTGACCATAGTGGAGTAAAACTAGAAATCAGCAACAAAAAGGGAATAGGAAAACATTTAAATAAATAGAAATTTTTAAACATTCTTTTAAATTATCCATGATCAAAGAGGAAATTTATTGAAAATTCAAATATGTACATAAAATTAAATGAAAATAAATGTATAAAATCTCAAAATATGACAGAGGACTAATTTCTATATACAAAGAACTTAAGGAATCAAACACTAAAATAACAAGTAATCCAATAAATCAGTGGGCAGTGGAATTGAATAGGCAGTCCTCCAAAGAAGAAATATAAATGGTCAATAAACATATGAAAAATAACTCAATATCCATAGCCATTAGGGAAATGCAAATCAAAACAATATCTTATTCCAGTAAGCATGGCCAAGAGTGACAAAACAATTGTAAGTACTGGTAGGATGCAAAGAAAAAGGAACCCTTTTATACTGCTGGTGAAACTGTGAATTAGTTCAGCCACTTTGGATGTCAATATGGAGGCACTTTAGAAAACTAAAAATAGAACTTTCATGTGATCCAGCTGTATACCTTCTAGGAATATACCCAAAGGAAATTAAGACCTCATACCACAGGGACACCTGTACTTTCATATTTAATCCAGTACTCTTCACAATTGCAAGGGTATGGAGTCAACCAAGATGTCCATCAACAGCGGATTGGATTTTAAAATTCTGGTATATATACACAATGGAATATTACTCAGCAGTAAAGAAGAATGAAATAATGTCATTTGCAGCAAAATGGATGGAACTAGAGAATATCATCTTAAGTGAACGACCACAGACTCAAAAAGAGAAATACCTTATGTTCCTTTTGTTGTACTAGGAGGTTGCACCCAGGGCCTTATGCACTCTTTTGCAAGTGCTCTACTACTGAGCTGCATACCTAGTCCATTTTTTGCTTTGAGACAGGGTCTTGCTTAGTTACACAAGCTGCTTCTGGGGTTGAACTTGGGATCCTCCTGTCTCTGTCTCCTGAGTCACTGAGACTATCTGCAGTTTCCATAAAACTTTGTATGAGTTAATCTGTCTTTCTTATTGTCTAAGTGATAAATACCGATCTTCTCTTCTAAACTCTACATTCTTCAGGCTTCTACAACCTTGGGTTCGCCAATGTTATCTAACTCTTCAGTTGCAACTTTCCTCTGTGCAGCTAATAGTTTGTTTATAGCTTTCTCTGAGGTTTTCTTTTTGATCATCCCTTTTTTCCACTTGTTTCCTTGACGATTTTATCCATGTTATAGTTCTACTTACCAAGAGTATTTTGATAACTACTTAGCCTTTTGTAAAGCTCTGACTTTGATACCTAGACTCACTCTCAATTTTCTACTTCTTTGCAAGATACATTTTTTCCCCTTTTGCAGTGCTGAGGATGGAACCCTTATCTTCACATATACTAGGCAATACTCTGCCACTGTGCTGCACCCCCAACCCTGTAAGACACTTTTGCTTGGGGTTTTCATAGATTTCTCAAATTCCTAACTTCATGCAAAACCACATGCCTTACCCACCTCACATCTGCCTCCTCTCATCTTAAAGAGCAGCCTCCTTGGTCCCTTCTGTGTGCTCTTCAGTTTCCCAAGATAAGGAGCCAACCAATCATGATGTTTTACCACTGACTTGTTTTTTAAACCTGTCTCCTCATTTTCATTGAAGAAATGTCTTGTCCCATCAAGTGGCTGTTGCAAGTTTACAAAGCTTGTGAGTAGAAGTGAGATGGAGTGTTTTAATGTTCTTACCTTTGAAATTCATCTTTTAAAAGCCAAAAAGAAATTCATCCTTAGGTTTTTGGTTGGTTTTTTTTTTTTTTTTGGTTGTTGTTGTTGTTTGTTTTTATTTTATTTTATTGCTTTTTTGCTTTCTTTAAAAATCCATGTGTTATTCTACAATTTTTCTGTAATATGCCAACATTTGAATAACTTTTTGTTTGTCATACTTAGGATCTATGTCCTGAGTTATAGAATATATATCTTTCATCAGTTCCATGTTATTCTTTAACATTTGCTCTTGAAATTCTTCTTTCTTTCTTTCTCTTAGTTTCTTTTGGAACAGTAGAACCCTTTACACACACACACAAACACACACACACACACACACAGGTCTCCACTTAACATTTTTTCTCACAATCATATTGTATTTAACTGAGTAAATATATTAAAAACCTACTGCAAATAGAAGTGTAGTATCTGAAGCCAAAATACCTATATGTGTGGCAGGTACTTATCTGAGCATTTACATATATTATCCTATCTTGTCCTCACAATAACACCATGTGCCACTATTGTTATCACCTCTGTTTTACAAATAGAGAAATAAGTCACAGAGAAAAGAAATACCTGATCTTTGGTCATATAGCTAGTACATGGTAGAGTAACAATTGAAAGTAGGCCTCAGCATTAGTTATCCGTAAGCACTACCTTCAGTGGTCATATGTTATACTTTGTACTACCCCCATGTTTCTCTCTCTCAGGGCTCTCAGCTATGTCTTTGCGAACTAAAAGGAATAATGTAATAACCAAAATTCAGTGTTACTTGATCCGAACAATCTGAATTGGATGGAAGCGGTTAGCTAGCGTTTAGCTTTGAAGAGAGGTTGATGCAATAAAAAAATTTAAAATGTCTGTACCTAAAATGAAAGAGAGAAATACTTCTGGTTAATATGTATTTTGTCTTTGATAGAGTTTTGCGACTGTTTGTCTTATGGTGTCATCAGCATCCAAGCACACCAAAAAATAATAATAATGCCTTGGTTACAAGGTGCAATTCGATCAAGTAAATCAAGGCAATCAAGATTTAGTATCTTTGTATTTACAAAATGTAAACGTCACTGTGAAGTTCAGTTGAAGTGTTTTTTAAAATTCATTCAAAGCCCTGGCCATTACCGTACCTGTTACGGGATGTTAACGTGATGCTGTGTTCTAGTTTGAAAATGCAAAATCATTTTCCTCCATGGAGAAGGCAGAACAGGAGTCCCTGTGGACCTTTATAGAATTTTTGGAAGATCTGGCACTTCAACGTCTTCCATTCATGATAAGAGAGGTGGTAAGCTGACAGAAACACTTTCTTTTTATTTACTGGCCATTACAGTTATAAAATACGGCAGACAGGAGCCTCACATAAATCAGTTCCCCTCAGACGAACGTGACAGAGGGAGAGGCTTCCTGCCAAGTTCTCAGCCAGATACTCCTACTCTGTCTTTGGCAACCCTTCTAAATTTATCTTGTTTTTAATTCTAAATACCCCTCAATCAGAGGTTTAGAGCTGAAGGCACTCCGGAGCTTCTATCACTTATATCCTCTGGCTTGAGATTCTTTCTGCTTACAAGCAACATGACGCACTGCTGGGACTCACTGAAGTAAAAGAGGAATTAATGATCTCTGCAAATTAATCATCCCTGTATATGTTAAGCTTCAAGTGAGGCTTGATCTAGGGGTTCAAAGATCCCTTTAAGGATATCGACATTTCCCAGTACTTTACTCTTTTCTTTACAATATATGCTTCTTTCTCGGGCTGAAGGTGGTATTCCTGGATTTACGTTAGTCAGTTGAAGTTCACTCCTTTGTTTGGCAGTGCAACCAATGGTGCACAAAGGGCATGGCTTTCCTGCAAATGGAGATTCGCAATGCTGAAGGAAGAGGGGGAAACGGATGCTGGAAAAGGAGCCAAAAAACATAGACATGTATCATTTATCACATTGTTTTATACAGAAAAAAGAGATGTTTTATAAATCTATGAGAGGAAAAAGAACATCTATTACACCACTAAATTTATGTGACTAGAAATGACTGATAATTTCGTGCAGCTAGTGAGACAGCAAGACTTAGGCAAGCAGAGAGTTTGTTCATCTCATCTTTTTCGTGTTCGTTCTGTCAGTTGCTGAGCTAGAACGCACTCCCCTACACCTGGCCCTTACCCAACGCAGGCTTTGGCTCTTCATTTCTTTGGCTTTTACTTTCCCAGTACCTGCTTCAGGTTTCTGCTCAGCAAAATGGAGACAAAGAGGAATGTATTTGATAATGCAAGAAACCATTCCACTGATAAATTAACACATGCAGGCAGAGAGTTCCTGCTGCACTTCCTGCTGGATTGGGCACGTTACTTCACCCAGTTCTTGAGGTAGTACAAGTACTGTGTTTTTAAAAACGGAGTATCCAGTGGAATGGCATGCCTTCTAAGACAGCTGACCCTCATAGGAGATGTTCAAGTAGTATGTGAAGTAGTCATGGTTTTTGTCTGAGATTCACTTATTCCACACTATTTATCAAGGGCCTACTTTTTGTCAGACAGTCTTCTGTGTCCTAGAGATACATTTGAATAAAATGGAAATTCCTGCCTTCATTGTATTTACTTTATAATGTCACAGAAAGAAAACAAGGAAATAAGGAAAATGGGTGGCTTATCAAGTGATGTGAGTGGTGTCTGGGAAGACAGTAAAACTAAGCAGGAAGATAAGTGGTGGATTTCAGTCTGGGTGAAGATGCTGAATAACATACATTTTCAGGTTAATATGTGGTTGCCCTGTGTGATTCTGTAGCCCTAGGACTTTGTCCCCTTGGTTATGGAATTTAGGCCAAGGAAGTGAGGACTGAGGTGTGCACCTGTGTTTTGGTAACCTTGCTTTTTAAGGCTCCTGCATGACTTCCTCTCCCTCTTGCTTCAAATCTTTGTTCAGAGGCAACTGTCTCCATGAGGCCTGTGCTGGCCAGTTCATGTACAATGGCGAACCCTGCTCACCTACTCCTCATTCTTCTTCCCCACTTGCCTTCTTTTCATAGGACGTGAGGGATAGATGTTGTTGTTAGGTGCCATTGAGTCAAGTCTGACTCATAGCAACCCTATGTATAGCAGAATGAAACACCCCCCAATTTTGTGCCAGGCACATGATCTTATTTATGTTTAAGCCCATTGTTGCAAACACTGTATCAATCTATCTGGTGGAGGTTTCCCTATTATTGTTGTTGACCTGCCACTCTCCCAAATATGATGTCTTTCTCCAGGGATCGGTCCCTCCTGACTACATATCTAAAATACTTAAGAAGCAGTCTAGACATCCTTGCACCCAAGGAACACCCTGGTTGCACTTCTTCTAGGACAGATCTGTTGGTTCTTTTGGCAGTCAATGGTATATTCAATATTCACCTCTACCACCATAATTCAAGAACATCAATTCTTCTCCTGTCTCCCTTGTTCAATGTCTAACTTTCACAACCATATGATAGATAGATATTTATGTTCATTGGGGTTTTTTGGCTCTTCATATACATTTTAAATTCTACAAGACAGAAACTATTTGTCCTCTTTTCACATTTATCCATGACATTTAGAACTTTCTGACATGTAGTAGAAATTCCACAAATATTTGTGGAAGGAAGACAGGACTTGAGGGCTACAGAAGCTACACCATATAATAGTTAAGAGCCTATGGTTCAGAGATGGTCTTGATCCAAGTACATTCTTAAGTGATCAAACCTCCTAGAGCCTCAGTTTAGTAACATTATGAAAGGAAAGCAATCCTATATTCTGGAGAAAAAAATCATTGCTAAAAATGACATGAAATAGTGTATGCAAACCTCTTATCCTAGTTCCTAATCTAAATAAATAATAGATGCCTCCATTGTTGGTGATCCTATTGTGCCAAGACTGTTATTCCCAAGGTCCATGGATATTCATCCAATGCCCAGTAATGCACCAGAACAACGTAGGCAAGTGCTGAGAGGAGCAAGTTGCTGGATCCTCTCCTCTGGTCCCACAGTCCTTGAGATCTATTTCCTGATCCAGAGTTCTGTTTCCAGTCATGGAAACTTCTAAAACTGTAAATCTCCAATCTACATTTCAAGACCTCAGAGGATTTTTTTTTTCCAGTAAAGAGATCCATGGGAAAGGAGAGATCTACCTGGCAATTCTTATGGAGCGGGTCTGGAAAGGAGAGGGACGTATATTTGTAGCAGTTAAGGCACAATTCTTTGTTATGTAACTGATAGGAAAATCTTGCTGGGAGAGTATACAGATATGAGGTAATCTTTTGGCTTGTAGAGGAATGATTTTATTTAGGTCAAGTAGAGAGGGATGGGAGAGTGGGAAAAGGAACCACCTCACCTGCAGTATCAGAGGAGGAGAGAGGGACTACTGCTGTGCTGAGCTGAGTCAAGCATGGGATTTAATAGTATTCAAGACCCCTGTCTTAACATGGCAGGAAAGTTTGTCTTGGAGTAAGGAGAGGGAAGGAGGAAGTAAGATTGGGAGGTTGAAGAGTCTCAGGAATGCTCTGCTTTTGGAGGCTAATCTACTTTTTCACATTTGATTATCTGGTGATCTCTGTTATCACAGGACATGGTTGCTCTGGAAGGGGAGGGGTCCCTTATTCCCTCAGTAGATACATTTTAAGATGTTTCAGAAAATACTACTATAAAATACTCACCAGTGGTTCTTTAAAGTTGGTCCCAGTGAAATACATTTCACTCCTCTGTGAATTATTAGAAATGTTCATTAAAAATATAGAATTAGTCTTAGCACTAGGCACAGTGGCGCACACCTGTAATTCCAGCGGCTTGGGAGGCGGAGGCAGGAGGATCGCAAGTTTGAGACCAGAGGTAGTCTGAGTAACTTAGTGAGACCCTGTCTCAAAAAGTAAAAAAATGGGCTGGGGGCGTAGCTCAGTGGCCCAGCACTTGCAAAGCATGTGCGAAGCCCTGGGTTCAACCCCCAGTACCGCAAAACACACACACACACACACACACACACACACACACACACACACACACACACACGATTAGTCTTTAAGAAGATAAGTGTAGGTATTAAGGGGGAAGTGTTTTTTTTAGTGAGTATGGAGTCAGGAGAAGCAAGAAGTAGTGGGTTTTCTGAAACCCTCAAGTAATATTTGGTAAAAGATCATCTTCTGTTTGGCTTGGAGTTAACTGTTGACGCCTTTTCAATTTTGAGGTTATTTTCTTTCCCTGTAGATTAAATGGAAAGAATCTGTAGACCCCATGAAATAGTGTAAAGAGATTGAAAGCAGCAAACCTTCCTGGTGTGCCAAGCAGGACCCTTTCATCCTTAGGCAATTTAACTCCAGGGCTGTAGAACTCTTGTGGCCTTCCTGGAAAGCTACTATGTGTAGAACTGAAAGATGGTCTCTTTATGTTTCATTTCCTGAACTTGAGACAGCCCATCCTTGGGGCAAAACACATCATAGTCAGCTCAGAGGTTTTGCCCTTAGCTGGTGTCTTCTGAAATTCAGTGTGCAGAGAGTCTCTACAGCGCATTCCCACTAAATTACAACCTTCATCCAGGAAAACTACCTAGAAGAATATGTCAGCCCAAAATTCTTTTTCTTTTTAAGAAAAAATGATCTATCAACCTACTTACCTACCTTCTTCCTTTTCCTTTTTTCTCCCTCCCTTCCCTTCCTTCCTTCCTTCCCTCCCTTCCTTCTTTTCTTTCTTCTCTTTCTATCTGCTTATAGATATAGATACTAAAATGTATTAATATTCTGATAGGGGTGGGAGGAAGAGGAGCATTCAGACTCCTCAGAAGGAGGTAATCTGTTGATGGAACAAGTAGCTATGAGTAGAATAAATGAATGTTAGGATTCTCTGTTCACAAAGAAAAATAGGAATCTGTACTAGAATCAGGCATTAAGCTCCCCAAAGGGACAAACAGATATAAGACTTTAAAAGGACAGTTGAAGATGATGCAGAAGATGAGGAATTTAAGTATACTGACATGTTGAGAGGTTATAGGTCTGGGAGAAATGTCATATTTGAGAGAAGAATCTGTAAGACAAAAAATTGGCTAACATTTAGAAGGTAACAAAATGCCAGAGAGGCAAAGAAGGATCTGATCACCATCATTGTGTGCAAAAGATTTAACAGGGGTAAAAAACAAGAAGCCAGCTTGGAAAATGGCACTGGTTGACCTGTAGAGTTCCAACAATAACATTGCACTGGGAATCCCAAGATGTTATTACTGTCCCGCCATCTGTTCTACCAATAACAGGGGTTCATTTGGACTTTCCAGTTTATCCCAGTACCACACAAGCTCTTGTTCTTCCCATTGGCCCAAGCCAAGTTGTAGCTGGACTTACCTGAAGCAGCCCATGTCATGATAAGTACGGCTTTTAGAAAGGGCTTGGCAAATGGTCACCCTTGATGGGGCTTGAATTGCAACACATTGTCTTTGAGATGCAGAGAAGCATCTAGAAAGAAAAATGGAAACAGAGACTTTGGCATTTTACTTACTGTGTATGGTTAGACCAGTGGTTTTCAGTCTATGGAGCAATTTTGCTCCACAGAGGACATCTGGCTATGTATAGAGTTATTTCATTTGTCACATTTTGGGAGAAAGGTGGTGGGTGTTTCTGGCATGTAATGGATAGAGGCTGGGGATGCGGCTAAAAATCCTGTGATATGCAGAACATCCTCTACATCAAAGAAATACCTTGTCCAAAGTATTAATAGTATCAAGGCTGAAAACTCAGGTTTAGACAAATATTTTTATTTTCTGAGTCTTTTTTTTCTTTTACTGTCTCTTTATATGAGGATCTTTTCTTAGAGAAATAATGTAAGAATCATTGTGGCCATGGAGCTACAGGTGCCCAAAAAGTACTTAATTTTGTATATAAATATTTAAAAGTATTGTTTGTCAAATTATGAAGTGATTCTAAAACTTAAAGGTTTGAATAGGGCTTGGGGTGTAAAAATAAGCTTCCTGTTATAAATGGCATAGAACTGCATCATGTAGGAAGAAGAAGAGTATATTTTATGTATTTTATGAAATTTTTGTAATTATCTCCTACCCTGTAGCACAAACTAGTGCTTTTTATAAAAACTGTCCATCCTTCTCACACCATGGGCCATAATGTTTTTCATAAGATGTGTATAGTCAATTTAATCTGAATCAATTCATGTCATTGTAGGATGTTACACTGTCTCAAATAGGCTAGTATGTGTTGTAGCTGTTCAACTGAGGATAAGCTATTTTTCTAAAAGCTGTTTGACCATTTTTCAAAAACATCTCTTAACATTTCACATCAAAATAAGTCATTTGAACATAATTTGGGACATGCTGAGGTGAAAGAAAGAAGGAAAAGGGGAAGAAGAAAACAGGGAAAAATACATTTGTTATCACCCCCAGGCAGCTCAAATAATCAGGAGCAGATGAAATGCTGTAACTGTAACTGTTGAGTCACAAAACATGTTCTTTTTTTTTGAAATTTTTATTGTACAACTTAATGTGATTCATTCTGACATGCATTGCATTGTGACAAACACATGTTCTCAAGAGCAAGGAAAGACACCATCTAGAATAGGAAGTGATGACAAGGGAGAGAATCAGAAACTTGATCTGGAAGGCCTGAGGGACGCCAGCACTTCCAGTTGCCCCCGCTTGGCTGCATGAGCTAATCACGGGAAGCACAGCAGCAAGAACTGGGTTTGGAAACACTGGGACAATTACTCACCGCAGTTGTAATAAGATTTGTGGTGACTCATGTGCACACTCAGCCCGACTGCTCTTTCTAGTCATATGCTGGAGTCTTCCTCCACCTCTTGACTTGGAGAAATCTGAAGGAATTGCAGTCAAGGAGGTTTTTTTGTTCTGCTTGTTGTTGTTGTTAGGTGCCATCGAGTTGTGTCCAACTCATAGTGACCCTCATAGGGTTTTCAATGGCTGGTTGTTTCTGGATTGCCTCGGGAGTGGGTTGCCACATCCATCTCCCATTTTTGGGGTGCTGGAAATCAAACTCAGGACCTCAGAGACTGCAGTGCAGCGCTCTACCAACTCAGCTAAATCCCAGCCCCATTGCTCTGCTTAGTGGTTCTCAAACTTGGGTGCATATGTGCTAGAGACAGAGTGGCTGCATCCTCCTGAGATGTATATCGCGGAAGCCAATCCTCAGTGTGGTGGGATTTGGAGGCTGGTCTTCTGGGAAATAGTTAGGCCACCAGGGGGAAGCACCTATGAGTATCAGAAGTGATGTGACCAAGCTTGCTTTCTCTTTCTTTGATCTCTACCATGTGAGGATAGAATGAGAAGACACATCCAGCAGAGGCCCTCAGCAGAGTCTGCATTTGCTGAGACCTTGGCTTTAGACTTGCCAGCCTCCTGAAGAGTGAAAAGTAAAGGCTGTGGGAAGCTGCAGTGTGTGGTCTATTTGGTATACCAGGCTGAATTGACTAAGACAATGCTGAAATCACTTGGGGATCTTTAAATACTATGAAAGCGATTTCCTCTGCCCCGCCATGGCCATCAGAGACTCTCATTTAATGGCTCTGGGGGACAATCTGGGCATCATAAGTGTTATGTAACTCCAAGTGGTTCTGTGGGGAAGCAACCTAGTTAATGCCTAACTCAGGAATCGTAAAAGTTATAAAACAGATTGAGACATCTTCCTTTCTATCTTTCTTTCTTCCCTTCCCTCCTTCCTTCCTTCCTTTCTTTCTCTTCCTTCTTTCCTTCCTTTCTTTCTTCCTTCCTTCCTTCCTTCCTTCCTTCCTTCCTTTGTTATTCTTGCTTTCTTATTCTCTCATTTCTTGCTTCCTTTGTTTTTTCTTTGTGAGTCACATTAAGAAGCTATAGGGACATCAAATACTGTAATAGCAGTTAACATTTACTCATTGTTGTTGATGTTGTTAGGTGCCCTCGAGTCAACTTCGACTCATAGTAACCCTACATACAGCAGAACAAAAACTCCCCAATTCTGTGCCAAGCACATGATCTTATTTATGTTTAAGCCCATTATTGCAGACACTGTGTCAATCCATCTCGTAGAGGGTTTTCCTTTTTTGTTGTTGTTGACTTGCCACTCTCCCAAACATGATGTCCTTCTCCAGGGACTGGTCCCTCCTGACTACATGTCCAAAATATGGAAGACATTCTAGCCATCCTTGCTCCCAAGGAATACCCTGGTTGCACTTCTTCTAGGACAGATCTGTTGGTTCTTTTGGCAGTCGATGGTATATTCAATAATGGTCTCCACCAGCATAATTCAAAAACATCAATTCTTCTCCTGTCTCCCTTGTTCAATGTCCAGCATTCAGAACCACATGATGCAACTGAAAATACCATGGCATGAGTCAGGCGCACCTTCATATTCAAAGTGACATCCTTACTTTTCAATACTCTACAGAGATCTTTCACCACAGCTTTTCCCAGAGCAATGCATTTTTTTTATTTCTTGACTCCTGCTTCCATGAGTGTTGATTATAGAACCAAGTAAAGCAAAATCATGGACAACCTCAATCTTTTCTCCATTTATTGCGAAGTTGGATACTGACCCAGTTGTATGGATTTTTATTTGGTTGATGTATAGTTGCAACTCATACTGAAGGGTATGATCTTTGATCTTCATCTGTGAATGTTTTAAATCCTCTTCACTTTCAGCAAGCAGAGTTGTGTCATCTGCATGATGCAGGTTGTTAATGAGTCTTCCACCAATCTTGATGCCACATTCTTCCTCATAAAATCCAGTTTCTCGGATTATTTGCTCAGCATATAAATTGAAGAGATATGGTGAAAGTATACAGCCCTGATGAACACCCTTCTCTACTTTAAACCAGGCAGTGTTTCCTTGTTATATTCGAACAACTGTCTCCTGGTTCACATACAGATTTCTTATGAGTACAATTAGGTGCTCTGGCCTTCCCATTTTCCAAAGTATTATCCATAATTTGTTATGATCCACACAGTGAAATGCCTTTGTGTAGTCAATAAAACAGATAGACATCTTTCTGATATTCTCTGTTTTTGGCTAATATCCACCTGACATCAGAAATGATGTCCCTGGTTCCCAGTCCCCTTCTGAATCCCACTTGATTTTCTGCTAATTACGTGTCTGTATACTGCTACAGTCGCTTTTGAATGATCTTCAGTAAAATTTTGCTTGTGTGTGATATTAATGGTTTCCATATTCGGTTGGATCCCCCTTTTTTTTTAAATAGGCACAAATATGGATCTTTTCCAGTCAGTTGGCCAGGTAGCTGTTTTCCAAATCTCTTGGCATAAACATGTTAGCACCTCCAGTGCTGTATCTGTTTGTTGAAACATCTCTATTGGTATTGCATCCATTCCTAAAGCCTTGTGTTTTACCAGTTCTTTCAAGGGGGCTTCCACTTTGTCATTCAATACCATTGGCTCCTCTTCATATGCAACCTCTTCAAATGGTTGGTCATCTACCAGTTCTTTTTTGTATAACAACTTTGTATATTCCTTCCATCTTCTTTTGATGTTTCTTGCATCAGTTAACATTTTCCCTGTAGAATCTTTCACTACTGCCACTTGAGGCTTGAATTTTTTCTTCACTTCCTTAAGCTTGAGAAACACAGAGCATATTCTTCTCTTTTGGTTTTCTACCTCTAGCTCTTTGCACATGTCATTGTAGTATTTGTTTTTGTCTTCTCAAGTTGCCTTTTGAAATCTTCTGTTTAGTTCCTTAACTTCATCATGGTTCCTTTTACTTTAACTGCTGGACGTTCAAGGGCAAGTTCTAGTGTCTCTTTTGACACATAATTTGGTCTTTACCTTTTTTCTTGTCTTTTTAATAACCTTTTGCTTTCTTCTTGAATGACATCTTTTATGTCATGCCACTACTCTTCCGGTCTCCTGTCATTTGTGTCTAATGCATTAAATCTATTCTTGAGGTAGTCTCTGAACTCAGGTGGGATATACTCAAGGTCATACCTTGGTTCTTGTACACTTGTTATAAATTTCTTTTGCTTCAATTTCAACTTGCATATGAGAAGTTGATGGTCTGATCCACAATCAGCACCTGGTCTTGTTTTGACATTTGATATAGAGCTTTTCCATTGTCTCTTTCCATATATGTAGCAATTTGGTTCCTGTATATTCCATCAGGTGAAGTCCATGTGTATAGTCACCATTTATGTTGGTGAAAAATGTGTTTGCAATGAAAATGTCATTGGTCTGACAAAATTTTATCATGCAATCTCCAGCATCATTTCTGTCACTGAGATCATATTTCCAGCTACTGAGCCTTCTTATTTGTTTCCAACCTTTGCATTCCAGTCCCCAGTAATTATCATTACATCCTGATTGCATGTTTGATCTATTTCAGGTTGCAGAAGCTGGTAGAAATCTTCCCTTTCTTCATTTGTGGCCTTAGTGGTGGGTGCATAAATTTGAATAATAGTCATATTAACTGGCCTTCCTTATAGGCATATGGATATTATTCTATGACTAACAATATTGTATTTCAGGACAGAGACTGAGATGTCTTTTTTGATGATGAATGCAGCCCCATTTCTCTTTAGTTTGTCATTCCCAGCATGGTAGACCATATGATTATCTGACTCAAAATGGCCTGTGCTGGTCCATTTTAGCTCACTGATGCCTAGAATGTCAATGTTTATGCACTCCATTTCTCTTTTCATGATTTCTAATTTTCCTAGATTCATACTACATACATTCTATATTCCAATTATTAATGGATGTTTACAGTTGTTTCTCCTCATTTTGAGTCGTACCACATCAGCAAATGGAGGTTCCTGGGTCTTTACTCCATTTCCATCATCAAGGTAGACTCTAATTTGAGGAGGCAACTCTTTTCCAGTAGTCTTTTGAGTGCTTTCCAACCTGGGGGGCTCATTTTCTGATACCATATCTGACAGTGTGTCTTTGCTATCCTTAGTGTTTTCAATGGCTAGTTGTTCCGGGAGTTGTTCGCCAGTGCCTACACCTTAGTCTGTCTTGTCTGGAAGCTCATCTGAAATCTGTCCACCATGGATGACCCTGCTGGTATCTGAGATACAGGTGGCATAGCTTTCAGCCTTATCACAACACACCAGCCCCCATAGTGCGGCAAACTGACAGACATGTCAGGGTATGTTCCCCTAGGGTAACTAAATTCCCAAAATTATAATGCTTCAAAAGTGGCAATTGAAATAAAAATGATTCCCTCTTTTTTTTATACAAGTTACATGTGACAAACTGTTGTTTTTTCTGTGCCAAAGTTTGGTTCTGATTTCACAGCAGAACCATATTACAGACAGCAATTAAAGGAACAGAATCATAAACCTTTGAGATTATCCAGTCTGGTGGTTCTCCTCTGTGTCATATATTTCTTGGGACATATCCTTGGTGTTTAGGGGAAGGAAGAGAGGAATGCGTTCTCCAGACAGACTCTGCTTCAAACACAGCAGCCTCCACATACCCAATTTTGTGTTTGCAGAGGTATGTGTATTTAAACAAAGACGTCTGATACTAAGAAAAGTGTTTAAGACACCAAACCAGCCACAGCTCCTCAATTTGCAGATGAAGTGTTTGAGGTCCCAAAAGTCAAGTGTATACAGTTCTTATGCTCAGTTCTGCATCTTGTACTCGTCCAATGGTATCACATCTTGATCTCCACATGAGTTTTAATGATTGTACCTCTGACTTTGTATTAACCAATGAGCTCAGTTCATGAGCTAACTCTGAATTCTGTGTTTGTCCTTCTTCACCCCTCTGGTATCAGAAACTTTACCTGGGCCTTCATTGTAAGGGGCAAATTTTCTTATTTTTATTTGACTGTGGATGCCTATTTGGACTGAATGTGGAAACCCCTGGGTATCACATATGCATGTGCATCCTATTGATTCCCTGTGGAGGTTCCAGCAGTACTGTGTGTGGTCGAGCTCCTGGCTGTTCTTGAAGACTGGGAGGTTTTGCTGAGTGCCTATTATGTTCTTCCCTAAGAGAAAGTCTTTTTCACTACTGCTGCTTTTCAAATTGTAGAGACCAAGCCTAAGCAAATTGGTCTTTTCAATAGGTAGTGAAATTGTCAGCCTATATTGCAGAAAACTCTTTGCAAATGGCATATCAGAAAGATAGCCTATGCAACACAACAACGTTTGAAACAAACCAACTCCAGCAAGATGAGTCAAGTCACAACATTCACGGGTCTCCTTGCCAATCTCTCATAACTCGCATACCAGCGCACAAAGAACTTTTGCTTGTGAGGGGGACATTCTTCAAAAAGCTTTCCTGCTTGAGAAACTCTCACCCATGCAAACATAGCCATGCTTTTGTTATAACTGGTTTCAGAATGTGGCTGAGAAAAAAAAAAAGCCTCTTGTTTTCTTTTAAAAGCCTGCAAGAAGGTAGAACTAGCCCATAAGGTATGGCCCTGAAGTGCCTTACCTTTAACTCTTTTAAAATTTCTCAAGACTAAATTGTTCTTAATCTTTGACTCAGTATTTTATAAGCTAATACCAGAACATCTACTGTTAAAAACGCTACTAATATTAAAAACTCTTGAGAGAACTGGAGTTGTATTTCTGGAAATTTATTTTAAAGAATTTTAAATACCTAGAAAGAAAAATATTGGGTACAGTAAATACATTATTTTTTTGTGATTCTCACTTAGTGTTACTAAAAATGAGAGGAATTTTAACTTAGAAACAAAAATTAGGGAGAGAGAGGAGAGAAATAACAATACTTTGTTGATTAGGAAATCAATACATACATGTGCAGGTTTTCTAGGTAACCGAAACTTGCAGCATTCTGTATTATGTTTCTTTTTCAGTAGCCCAAACAGTTTTTTAAGCACATATGTGTACTTTCTTGTACAGAAAATAGCAGCCACAATTACATCATTAATATCAAAAATCATTTGTTTGTTGAGGATACCCTTTCCTGATACAATATTTGGGTTAATATTCTAGCTCCATAACTTGTAAAATTGTGACCTCGGGCAAGGTATTTAACAAGGCTGAGCATTAAGAGTTCTCACATACAAAGTGGTAATAATTGTAATATATCTAGTAGTATATCTCACAAGAGTGTATTGAGAATTATAATGAAACAACCTACATAAATCACTTAGTTCCTAATATCTAGCATAAAAGAAACAGTAAGCATTGGATTTTTTATAGTGGCTATTTTATGGTGGTGATACAATACACAGCCTCATCTCACTCTTACCTGCTTGTCAATCATCGTCTATTGCTTATCCTGAATTTCCTACCATCCCTTGCCTCATGTTCCTTTCCCAAATCCTTCCATTCCCAATTCGATGGAATGGAAAAGTACAGAAGACAGTTTACAGAGTATAACACACTATTGAGTAGTTAAGGTATTCTAAGAGAGTCTATTAACCCTTAGCTTTAGCATAGGAATTCAGAGCAAGCCTTGGCTCTGAGTCTATTTTTACTTCAGAGTTTGGGAATTTGTTATTCATGAGAGTTGACCATCAGATTTGTTGTTAGATGTGGTAAAATTAAACATATACTACTTACCCTTGCATTTTCCCCTCATTACATACAATCTATATATTTTTCTGGAAATACAATACCAGTTTCCTCATTTCATTTTAATATAAAGTAATTATTTACAGTTCTAATATAATGGTAATATAATAATCATTTATATGCTTTCTGAGTAACATTACAAATAGAGTTCATTTTTCTAATCAAATCAGTATCCCAGCAACTTAAAAGTGATTGGAAAAAAAGAAGAAACACTCCTAACTAATTTTACCATTCTAACACATGATTTATTTCTAGTTTTGTGCATTTTATTTTAATTCTAATACATAACCACACAAACTATCACATCATGTTGATCAAAGAACACAGGTTTCTAAAGGCTAAGAACATCATGTATTTCTCACCGTGAGTCTGAAAAGTTTAACCTGGACCATATGGATCTGAAGATAATGGATTCTTCTCAATCAGGTGCTCAGTATTTAGTCAAGAAGAAAGCAAAAGATGTTCTTTTTCTAGTGGATTTATTAGTCAGTTTCATACCAAAAAAAGAGTAAGAAAGATGTGTTGATTTATAGATGGTGAGGATAGACATTTCAAATGAAAGCCTGCTCGGAACCTTTCCTCCTCAACCATTCTTCTCCTTCCTTATGAATATTTTCATCAGATACTGACACCTATTATTTGACAAAAAGCCGGAAAAGCATTTTACTTGAAGGTTATCAGCATAACACACTGTTTGACCAAACACTGAAATAAATTAAGATTCTAGAAAGTGATCATAATCAGCACACATAAACATATAGATTTGAACACTAGGAATTTTAATCATGTCAATTTTTTTGTAAGGTTTTCCCTTGGCCTTTTAAAGAGTTTGTTCTCATTATTTTTAGTACTCTTATTTATACATTGTTTATTTAGAATAACATTTTTTCCCACTGTGTTGGGAAATAGGCTTGACTTAGTAATTGAGTTCAGTAATATTCTTTCTGAAATATTGTGTGCTTTACACTGACAAAATTCTGAGCTAGAAATTCTCATTTATTTATATAAGGCGAAGAAAATGGGACATATTACTGTCTTGGAGGGACAAGCTTGCAATAACAGGGATAGGAAAAGACTAATTTCTCTTCAAATTCTGAGGTTTCCTTAAGTAATTATTTACTATAAAATGAAAAATGAGTAAAGCCACTTTATATGAAAAACCATTCATAATTTAGGAGAGCTGTCAACCAAAGAGTGCATCATATTATGACCAGCCTTATTTTTAAAAATCTCTAGGATTTTTAAAAATTATATTTGTATATGAAATCTCATTGTTTTTGTTTTAAATATACAATGGTGCCTTTTACAGTTTTTATTTGAGTGGCTAAAATAAATCATCAACATCATCTATAATTTATCACATTGCAAATGTCTTTGCCATTAAAGGTCAAATGCTCAGGCAGGCCAACTATCTGCCCCAACTCTTAATGTCCTGAACTAAGTTTGGGATTGAGAAGTGCTGAATTTTGTGCTAGGGGTCTGAGAGGCACATTTCTGTTTTCTCCTGGCCTTAACTCTTAATTCTTGTCTTTACTCCTCTCTCTTGTCTTCTGTCTTTCCAGCTCTGGCCCAGCTACATCACCCTTACCATCCTGGTTCCTGACTGTGCCTTCATATGTTAGTCTTACTGTTTTGACCTTGATATCAAGTTACCCAGTCATGACTGTTCAGAGAAAAATGCAGCAGTCCTCCCCTCTAGTGAATTTCTTCTTCAAACTGTCCATAAATCCATTTCCTTCATTGGAAAATAAATGACTTTAAATCCACTTGTATCCCTGAAGCTTATGTCTGTGCTTCTCTGGTCCAGCTGAAAATGACTCTCTGGTTCACCATGATAAATCCATTAACCAGGCATATTTCAGGGCACAGGTTTCTGATAAAGTAAGTCCATAATGAAAATATAATTAGACTGAATTGTTCAGACTCCCAGATCATGCATAAATATAAAATAGCTGCTTTTTCATAGCTCCCTGTCCTCCATCTCCCCATATTGGAATTGACAGTTCCTATACAATCTGATATGCTATTGAAAACCCTGTCAACAGCAGAGAAGCACTAACATAGCACAGCCAGGCATGGCACAGTGTTGGAGAGTGTTTCTTTCTGTTGTGCACAGGGTTGTTATGAGTTGGACCCAACTCGACAGCACCTAAGAACAACAAAAAATACAATCTGAAGCCTGTAGCCATACCAACCTGGCATCTGATCCCAGCAGATCTCGGAAGCTAAGCAGGGTCGGGCCTGGTTAGTACTTGGATGGGAGACTACCTGGGAACACCAGGTACTGTAGGCTTTTGAGAAGAACCTGGCAGCCCACTCCTAAAAACCAATCAGCCATTGAAAACCTTATGAATAGCAATGAAGGACTGATAAGAGTGCCAGGCATGACCCAATGTTGGTAGTGTTTCATCTGTTGTACGTAGGGTTCCTCCTATGAGTCAGATTTGACTTGACGGCACCTAACAGCAATGGCATAAAATCTGAAAGGGAAATACTCAATATTTTGTAACTTTTATTCTTTTGGGCTTCAACCAAAAAAATACTCTATTAAACATCACCTCTGGCTTGGTGCTCACAAAGGCTCCTTTGACTCCTCCTTCCAGGCCATGTAGCATTGTGTCATCTTGACTTGAGGGTTACTGAAGGACTCAAACCACATAGCTCTTCTTCTCATATTTCATGGTGGAAATAGTAGTTGACAATAGTGATATCAGGCCAGCTGTCTCTTGATTTATTTCCCTCATGGGGGTTTAGTAATGCAGATCCTGCTGCATTTTACTTTGTTGCTTCTATTTAGTCATTGCTTTTATTTTTTCTAAGTTTTAAGCCTACCATCTCTGCTTTATTCATAAGACCAGTTTATAACCATTTTGTACACATGACTCTACTAGTGACAGCATAGAGACTCACTCAGTGATGACTAAACCGCAGGCAATAATTTAGGGGATTTTTTAGGGAATATAATTTGACTTATTTCATTTAGTTTTAAGCATCTTGTACATAGAGTCGCTGTGAGTCAGACCCGACTCAACAGCATCTAACAATGACAATATAATTCGATTTATTTCATTCAGTTTTAAAGATCAGGTTTGTATGTGGGACACAGGGTAGATTTCAATGAAAAACAATAGATGAAAAACTAACATTATGAAAGTCGAGTGTAAGTGGTAAGAAACAAACCATGAAGTCTGAGTTTGGCGCAAAGAGCCATGTTTAGGACTTAGCAGGACAAGCTGGTCTCTTGGAATGTAATGTCAAAATAGGATTTTATGCATGAAATAAAATAAGTATCATATGGGAGACTGATTTTAAAAATAGATACAGTTGTTTCTGCTTTCATGTACCTACACTGTCTTCATCGTGACTCTTCAATTCTCCCATCAAGAGGTCGAGTTCACTTCCCCACCTCTCCACCATAGGTTGGTCTGGTGTGGCTTGTGCTTTAGTGAATAAACTGTAGCTGAAGTGACAGTGGGTCTGTACCATGCTTAAACATAAAAAGACCTTGCATGCTTCTTCCTGCTGTCTTGGAATCCCATTTGCTGTCAGGTCAACAAGCCTAGCTAGCTGGAGGGTGGGAGATTAAAGGATAGGCACATTTGCTGACGTTGTCTAGTCTGATGACCCAGAGGTTGACTGCATACCCATGAAGAAATCTAACCAGGACTGAAAGAAAAACATATCCCAAACTTTCAGTCTGCAGAACTGTTTGCTTAATAAGTCATACTGATTTTGGCCAATAAATAACAAGAAAGTTTATTATGCATCCTTAGCTAACTGGTACAATTCCTTTTACTAAACCGTGTTTTATTTGAAATTTAATCCTATGTTAGATGACAAGATCCTGATTTGTAGATGAAGACACTGTTCACCATCGCTGTTGTTGTTATTAGGTATCATTGAGTCCACTCGTTGTTGTTGTTAGGTGCCATTGAGTCGGTATCCGACTCATAGCGACCCTCGTGGGGTTTTCAATGGCTGATTGTTTCGGGATTGCCTTGGGAGTGGGTTGCCACATCCTTCTCCCAATTTTGTGGTGCTGGGAATTGAACTTGGAACCTCAGAGACTACAGAGCGGTGCTCTATCAACTGAGCTATATATCCCAGCCCGGAGTCTACTCACAGTGACCCTATATACAACAGAATGAAACACTCCTGACACTGTGCCATGCTCAGCAGAATGTCAGTGCTTCTCTGCTATGCATGGGGTTTTCAATGCCTGATTGCTTTGGGATTATTTTGCAAATGGGATGCCAGGTCCTTCTCCCATTTTTGTGATGCTGGGGATTGAACCCAGGGCCTTAAAGTATGCAGAGCAAGCATTCTACCAACTGAGTTATATTGTCCAAACAAGAATTAGTACAAAAATGATCTTTTTCCAGAGTATCAGATGAGCCCCAGGGTTTAGAATGAGCTTACTAGTCCTAGCTGTAGACTCTACAGAGTGTGGAAGAAATCATCCAGATTGTTACTATAAGGAGCATTTTGAGAAAATGAAGTCAATTAAACTACCTTCATTTACTAAATACTATGTACTAATGAGGGAATTTGGTCCAGAAACAGCTAAATAGTAGACCAGTTTCCTCTAAGATTAAAAATATTAGTTAGGGATTTTACTAACCAAATTTCTTGCCAACTGAAAGAAGTAAGTGTTGATGAGTGTATGGAGAAATTGGAGCTCCTTTTCTTTGTGGTTCAGATTATAACATCGCACAATTGCCATAGAAAACAGTATAGAAGTTCTTCAGAACATTAACAGAATTACCATAAGATCCATTCTAGACATATATACATAAACAAAATACTGAGATCAGGATCTAGAAGACATATCTTCATTCCATATATTCATTGCAGCATGATTAACAGTTGCCAAAATATGAAAACAATCTAACATCCATTGACAGATGAATGGATAAAGAAAATGTAGTATACACACACAAGGAAATATAATCCATCCTTAAAAAGTAAGGAAACCCTACCATGTACAACAATATGGATTAACCAGGAGGACAACAGGGTATGTGAGATAAGCCAGGCACAGAAAGACAATATTGTGTGATTCTACTTATGAGGCATCTAAAATAGTAAAGCCTGCAGCCATACCCCTGCGGCATCTGATCCCGTCAGATCTCGGAAGCTAAGCAGGGTTAGTACCTGGATGGGAGACCACCTGGGAACACCAGAAGCTGTAGGCTTGGGAAAAGGACCTGGCAACCCCCTCCCAAAAATCAATCTGCCATTGATAACCCTATGCACAGCAGAGAAGCACTGACAATAGTGTATCCCCTGTTGTACAGAGGGTTGCTATGAGTCGGATACCGACTCGACGGCACCTAACAACAACAACAACAACAACAACAACAATAACAACAACAACAACATAGTAAAACTCACAAAACCAAAAGTGAAATGCTTGGTTATCAGGAGCTGGAGGGAGAGGGAAATGACAAGTTTCTATTGAGTAGGTGGTTGTTGTTGTTAGGTGTTGTGGAGTCGAGTCCAACTCAGCAACTCTATGTACAACAGACAAACTACCCGACTCTTTGCCATACCTGGCTCTATTGTCAGTGCTTCTCTGAAATTCATAGGGTTTTCCATGGCTAATTGTTTGAGGAGTGGGCTGCCTGGCTCTTTATCCCTTTCCTGCAGCACCTGGTATTCCTAGGCGATCTCCTATTCAAGTACTAGCCAGGCCTAACTATACTTCTTGTTGTTTTTGTTGTTAGGTGCCATCAAGTCGGGTCCAATTCATAGCAACCCTATGTACAACAGAACAAAATACTACCCAACACTGTGCCATGCCCAGCACTATTGTCAGTGCTTCTCTGCTATTTCTAAGGTTTCCGATGGCCAATTGTTTCGGGAGTGGGCTGCCAGGTCTTTCTCCTTTGCTTGTGGCACCTGGTATTCTCAGGTGGTCTCCCATCCAAGGACTAACCAGGCCAACCCTGTTTAGCTTCGAAGATCTGACAGGATCACAAAGCCAGGGTGGTATGGCTGTAGACTGTTGAGTAAGTACAAAGCTACAGTTGTGCAAGATGAAAAAGTTCTAGAGCTCTGCTGTACAACATCATGCCTACAGTTACCAATGCTTCACTGTGTACTTAAGCATCTGTCAAGAGAGTGGCTTTCAGGTTAGAGGTTCTTACCACAATAAAAAATTGCAAAATATGCTGGGCGTGGTGGCACATGCCTGTAATCCCAGTGACTCAGGAGGCAGAGGCAGGAGGATTGCAAGTTGGAGACCAGAGGGAGTCTGGGTAATTTAGCGAGTCCTTGTCTCAAAAAGTAAAGGGTTGGGCTGGGTTGCAGCTTAGTGGTACAGCACTTGCAAAGCATACAAGGCCCTGGGTTCAGCCCCCAATATCACACACACACACACACACACACACACACACACACAAAGAAAAATATGATTAATATGATTTTCAGTTGAATTTTTTCCCCTACAGTGACAAAAATACATGAGATTTAACAATTGGACCTACTTCATCATAAAATTTCAAAAGAGAAATAGAATTATGGAGATTATGTAGAACAAGTCTGTCATTTCCATAAATGTTAAAAATAGTTATGGTGAGGTCCCATATGTAGTAAATGGAGATTTTACTCTAACTTTCATTTCTTTGTCCTCATCTAATGCTTTACCCATGTAGCCTATTAAGTTCTTTCAAAAGGTAAATTAGTAGAGAATTCTATAAACATTATATACCTTAAAATTTCTTCCCATATTTCCTTAGGGAGTGTTATTATTGCTATTCTGGCAGTATATTCCATTGCTAAGCCATTTTCTCCTGAAATATTTTTATGAGCCTGATGATCTATTTTCTGTTAATTAGTAAGAAAGCCAGAACTTACATTAGTCTTGAGAAAAACTTGGTAGAAATAGCACAATTTTTATTTTGAACCTAAAGAAAGATTATTAATTGATATAATGATTTCATTATGTTCTTCAAGACCAGGAAGAATTTGTACCCTACCAGTGGAGACTTCTTTTTGCCCATTTGTTTTGTTTTGTTTTGTTTTGGTGTGTGTGTGTGTGTGTGTGTGTGTGTGTGTGTGTGTGTGTGTGTGTGTGTTTAAACACACAATTTTAGATACAAAGAAGATATGAGAAGTGTGTGACTTACTCCATGTTCTCTGGTAACTTACACGTCATCTCACTATGTAATTAAGACATAAGTACAAGAGAAAATGAAGATATGTTGCTAAAAGCAGCTTCATATATGAAAAGTCTAAAATGCTTTATACAAATAACGCAGTAAGATCTTAGAAAACATAGATTGATGAAACTTAGCATAGCTTGAGAAGTTCCTTTAGAAAGAAGTAAGAATTGAGCTTGAAGGATGGAGAGGAGTTTTAGTTGCTGTTGGCTACTGCTGAGTCATGTCCAACTCATAGTGACCCTCATAGGGTTTTCAATGGCTGATTGTTTGGGATTGCTTCAAGGTGTGGATGGCCACATCGTTACCCCATGTTTGCAGTGCTGAGGCTCGAACCCGAGTCCTCAGAGAGTGCAGAACAGCACTCTACCAAGTGAGCTAAACTGCAGCTCAGAATGTTAATTAGGATTTGCAAAACAGAGTCCTTTCCAAGAGAAAGGAAAAGCACACAGAAAAGTTTGGTCTGTCATTGCTGCATATTCAGAGACAATAGGGAGATCTGCTTGATTAGAAAAGTGTATGTAGAAATAAAGTCAATTGATAATTGGCAAGACTATGCAATTATTTCTATGCAAATGTGAAGACTTAGATAGAACATTATTCCATGAGCAAATTTATCCTGACCAAATGGATTCTATACGCCAGATTAGTGCAATCATTGCAGATTACCTCCAACACACCTCTGTCTTTGCTGCTATTTTAGCTTTGAACTGTGAAAGATAACAGTAGTTTTATACTACACTCATCAAACCTAATTGGGTATACTGCCATAGTTTGGGTCTAGATTGTCCCCTGCAGACCTCTATGTTAAAGATTTTGTGCCCAAGGTAGTACTCTTGGAAAGTGGTGAAACCTTTAAGAGGTGGGATCTAGTGGGAGGTATTTAGATTGAACGCAACACCTTGGAGGGGACTGTGGGACCCTGGCCACTTCCTCTTTCTCTCTATGACTTCCTAACCATGAGGTGACCAACTCTGCCCTGCCACGCATTGCCCACCATAGTGTGCTACCTTGCCATATCCCCAAAAGCAGCAGGGCCAACTGATCAGGGACTCAAACTTCCAAAATTTTGAACCCAAACAAACCTTTTCCATTTATAAGTTGACTATCTTAGGTGTTTATTACAGTGTTCAATAGCTAACCAGTATGCATACTAACCCAGTAGGCAAGAACTGTGAACTGCAGAGATAACCGGCGTGGAACATCTGTAGTTTAGCCATAGTGTCTTCTGCAGTGAACTATGGTACTTGCTGTGAAAGAATCTTCTTTCTAAAAGTCTTCATAAAACCCCCTTAATTTAGCGGAGCTCTCATCTTTGCCAGCCTAGGAAAACAGAAATCTTATTGTAAATAGGCCATACATTTCACTGACCTCTCATTCTTTTTCCTTTAAACTTTGGTACTTAGTATGACTTGTGGTGCCATGGAGAGACTCACTGCACTATTGAATAAATGAATAAATGAGCGGTATTTATGATGCTTTAGTAACAGTGGGTAAAATATAGGAATGGTGTTAATGCTGCTTTTATGTAGTTCTGGGCACTTAATACATTCCCATGTAGATAATAGGAGTTCATCTGATACTTATCTGATTAAATATGTTCAGCAAGTGTGGAATGTTAAAATGGAAGGAAAATACAATTCTGATCTTTTTCCCTTAATGAGTTTTAAACATAATGTTACACACAGGAGCATCATTATCTAGTTTTCTGAGTAAATTCCTTTTATGCTATCAATGCTGAGGAAGTGATCTGGTTTGTGAAAGATGTTTACTTTCTGAAAATGTTTATCTCAAGTCTTGGAGACTTTCGGCATTGACTTGTAAACCCATAGGAATGACTTACTGGAAAAATGTAGTGTTTATTTTGGTAAAGCCAAAGAAGTCCACCATTTTGTTTATTGTTGCCTGTCCCCAACCAGTCACTTCAGTCTGTGCTCTGTGCTTCTTATTGCCCTCTCTGGACTTAGGATTCAAGTGTTGTAGATGATTTAAGGTCTCTAATCACTCTCCGTTTCTGAGGCTGCTCCTGGGCAGGTCAGACATCTTGTCACATTATATCTTAACAGTCCGTCCCACAAACCGTAGGGCTCGGCCTATAACAAGCAATAACACCAAGCTGGAGTGACTGTGCACTTGAGTGTTAACATTGACTTCCCACCTGGGAAGAACGTTTAAGCAACACAAAGCCTTCTCTGAAATCCCTGTGTGACTACTTCAGTGATTATGTAATTATCACAACTGCCTGCCTTTGGTCAGATCTTTCAAAAGGCGTGTTAAAACTGTAGTCATCCATGGGTGTCTGCGAGGAATTGGTTCTAGAACCCACTGAAGATATGAAAATCAGAGTATGTTCAAATTCTTCTGTGACATGTATTTGCATATAGTCTGCATATCTTCCCTACGGGCATTCAGTATTTTTACCCAATGATCTTCTATCCATGGTAGAATGTGCAGATTCAGAATATAAGAATGTGGAAGACTAACTTGTATGTTATTATGTCAGAGGACAGTGTAGTTAAAATGGTGGCTCAACAGTTAGACCATCCAAAATATACTCGAGCAAATTGTTTAAACAGTTTCTTCATCATTATAATGGGTGCAATAATAATATCAAAAATGAGTTCATTATAAAGACTACAAGAACTGTCCTGAATATATTTATCACTCAATAGATGCCAGCCACCGCTGTTTTTATAATCTAATCCTAACTAGGATTAAAATCAAAGAGTCTCATGTTTGAATCTTATTGCTGCTTTTGAGCTTTACATCCAATTTTTTTTTGTACTGATAAGCAAAGGCAAAGATGAGTGCACTTCGATTGGCATTATGTTACCAATTCTGAATTTCAGGTGCACATGTTACCTGGTGTTGGCAGGGTGAACAGTTTGGCCACTGGGTGTAAAGGAGTGAATATTTACATTCAGCATGCATGGGTGTTGGTCACCACCTGCGTTGTACAGATTATTGAATACTATAAATTGCACCAGACTATTAGTATCAAAATAGTTTTTGTTGTGGTTGTTGATCTATGAATAGAAACCAAAACATTCAAGTTATTTCAAAGAAGGAAAAGTTATTGTGAAGTTCACGCAGATAGGAAGCTTCAAACACTGGCAGTTCTAGGAGCCAGTTATTTTCTTCTCTTTTGTTTTTTTCTCAGAAAACACATGGATCCTTTCCCAGGGAGTGTCCATATCTTCTTGACATACTACTTTCCTTATGCCTGCTCCAATGTTTTCCATTTTTCTCATTTTTCTTTTCTAGCCAGTAGTATTTTGTGTTCTTTTTTTCCTTTATACTCTTTCAGTACTAGTATCATCCTAATTTCTCAATGTTTCTTAGTTCAGATTCTTGATAGCATGATCGGATCAGCCAGTCTCTCTTTTTTTAGGTGCTACTGGTCATTTTTTCTTAACTGTTCAGTTCTATAACTGGACACAAAGAATGGCTGCATCACAAGATACAAAACAGGACCCCTCCCCAAATCATGAGGAGGAGGACCAAAGAAAGTTTCCTTAAAATATCTGTGGCAACAGCAAGAACGATGACATTGGTGGGTAAATGATAATGTCCAAGGACTGTATGACTCACTTTTGATTTTTTGATATCTTAGTAGCTCTTATATTGAATCAATTTCATTGGAGAGGATGATTACTGATTGTTGCTGAGGCTTGGATATTGGAACATAGAAGATAAATTTAGTTGGACACTATATAAATGGTCCAGACAAAGGACTATCTCTTTTGGCTGCTTCATTTAAAACAATGTTATATTTAGTTAAAAGAAAACATTGATGTAAGAGTGTGCCTTTTAAGTCACATTGGTACAATATCTGTACTGTTCATGGTGTGTTAAAATGACCTAAACATGCCAAGAAATACAAGGTTACAAAATTAGATGCTACCATTTGAAACTGCATGTATCTATTTCCTGATCATCAAAGACATATCCAACTGTACAGAAAGATTTAGCTGCAGTTTTGTAGCCTATTTAGATAACTTTTTCTTTTACCATAGAAAAGAAATGCTCTGATACTCGTTGCTGAAATAGTATGAAAAGAATTAGTACTTTCAAAAACTTAATAGTAGATGCTAACAAAAAAAAAATTGTACCACAGAAAGGTTGAGAATTAATTATGCCATTCCTGTGTAGTTCCTTGAGCAAAGCTTACTAATTTGTTCGTACTTCACCTCTTTATCTTTCTTAGCTTTACGTAAACTCTAGTCACCAAAAGTGAGTATGTGGAAACCATCAAAATGCTAAAATTCCCTGTCTGACTTTCTAAAATTCAGCAGTACACCAAGGTAGCCTCTTGCTGTGAAGTTACTAAAAGAATAATTCTGTATTTTTCAAACATGTGAGATTATTAACATGTAGATTTCTTATATCTAAAAATCTGTAACTAAAGTTTAATGTTCCATTCACTGGGTCAGGTTGTATAGGTCTTGGTCATCACTGGTTCCATTGGGATGATTATTTTGGCCGGTCATATAATTTAACTTCAGTTTTTCTAATTACATACTTCATAGCATCGGTGTTTAAGATAAGCTTTAACATCAGGGACTGCTCTGATTTGAATTAGGCTCCTGAAACAGCCATAGAAACCAACACAGCAAGCAGAATCATTTTCCTCTTTAGATCCCAGCTCAGTGAAGGTAGCACCTATTTAGTAGTCCTTGGGTTCCATATACTTTTCTACAGAAATAGGGTTTTGTTACAAATATTAAGTTTGAGAAAACTAAAACTAAAAGTTATTTCAAACTAGCATTACCCTCATCTTAAACAAAGCTTTAAATACTTTCCTTTATTGTAACACACATCATTAAAGTACATATTTAATATGTACTCTATTTGGCTTTATTTTGCTTTATTATTTTAACATAACGTTTTGGAAATGTTGTTAGTTTGTTTGTTACCAAAAGAAAAATAATGCGTAAATTATTCTCAGTATTATACATCTGCCAGTTGAAATATGAAGTGATTAAATGTTTTAAAAATATTTTAAGTGCCCAGCACTGTGGTGTGCACCTGTAATCCCAGCAACTTGGAAGGCTGAGGCAGAAGGAATGCAAGCTTAAGGCCAGAGAGTCAGCCTGTACAACTTAGCAAGACTTTGTCTCAAGAAAAATGTTTTTAAAGGAGACTGAGGGTGCAGCTTAGTAGTAGTGCATTTGCCTAGCATGCTCAGGCCTTGGGTTTAGCTCCCAAGTATTGACAAAAATGAAAAGATAACAATAAAATAAAGAAAACCTGTGGCTTATGCCATGAGGCGTGCATGTGATCACAGTGAAACAGTGTCACGGAGCAGTGGTGGAGGATTTAGTGGAATTAGCAAAGGCTGGAAGCAGGAAGCAGAGCCAGGAGGCTATTTTCAGACCTAAGTATTTGAGGTCTGAAATGGAGGGAAAGCCCATACATGGTAAAGAAATGAGGATTCTGAGGGTTTATGCAGAAAATTTAGCATAAATTTTGATAGTTTGGAGAGAGTGCCAAGACAGATAAAGATTACAGACATTGCCAAGATTCTAGCTATGGGGAATCACAAGCAGTATACCCATAGAATATTTAATTCTGTGTGTGTGCGCGCGAGGCGTGCGCATGCCTGCATGCACATATATACTACAGGATATGACAAATGATGAAAAATACTACCCTAGAGAAATGCGTAGTGATGCGCTGTGTAGAATCTGGTTCTAGAGGATCAAAAGGAAGGCTGTGCTTGAGCTTGACTTAGAAGTCAATAGCCTATGTACAGTGTGGCAAATGTATATAAGGAAATGAGTCGTAATGAGTCCAGGGAATCACACTTGTATGCGATCCCCTTCCTTATACTATGGGCAGAACTTGTGCTTTGCCTCTTACTCAAAGAATATGGCAAAGATGATGGAATGTCACTCTCCTGAGATATATCAGTACTTATCAAGACATGGGGGCTGGGATTTAGCTCAGTTCGTAAAGTGCCACTCTAGGATCCCTGAGACTCTAGATTCTATCCCCAGCACTGGAAAAAAGGGAGAAGGCATTGGCAACCCACACCAGAAAACAATCTTGGAAAACAGTCAGCTATCGAAAATCCTATGATTAGGAGAGAAATGCTGACACAGTGCTGGCCACGGTACAGTGTCGAGCAGTGTTTTTGTTCTGTTGTTCTGACTTAGGCCTGACTCAGTGGCACCTAACAAGCACCACCACATCAAGACATATATACATACACATATATATATAACATGCAGGTTTAGTATAGATGTAGATAGAAATATGTTGTTTTTGTGGTTAGGTGCCCTTGAGTCGGGTCTGACTCATAGACAACTTGCATAAAACAGAACTCCACTAAACCCTCCACCACTGCTCTGTGACAGCCCCATTCTGTGCCAGGCACACAGTCTTTTTTATGTTTAAGCCCATCGTTGCAGACACTGTGTCAATCCATCTAGTCTAGTGGAGGGTCTTCCTTTTTTTGTTGACCTGTGACTCTTCCAAACATGATGTCCTTCTCAGGAATTGGTCCCTCCTAACAGTATGTCCAAAATATGTGAGACACAGTCTGGCCATCCTTACTTCCAAGGAGCAGTCTGGTTGCACTTCTAGGGCAGATCTGTTGGTTCTTTTGGCAGTCCATGGTATATTCAATATTCATCTCTAGCACCATAATTCAAAAGGATTGATTCCTCGCCTGTCTCCCTTATTCAACATCCAGCTTTCACAACCATATGATGTGACTCAAAATATCATGGCATGAGTGGTCAGGTGCACCTTTTTTTTTTTTTTTTTTTTTTGCAGTACTGTGGTTTGAACCCAGGGCCTTGCACTTCCCTGCTTTGCAAGTGCTGTACCACTGAGCTAGTGTACTTCATTGTCAATGTGACAGCTTTACTTCTTAATACTTTAAAGAGGCCTTTTGCAACAGCTGTCCCAGTGCTGTGCATCTTTTGACTTCTTGACTGCTGCTGCCATGGATGTTGGTTGTAGAACCAAGTAAAGCAAAATCTTGGATAAGCTCAATCTTTTCTCTATTTGTCATGAAGTTACTTACTGACACAGTTTTAAGGATTTTTGTTTTATTGATGTTGAGCCACAATCCCTACTGAAGGCTGTGTTCTTTTATCTTCATCAGTAAATGTGGTCCAACTAATTGGTTTATATCACTGGGAGGATTCATTTTTATACTTATAAGGAGTTCTCCATTTGTCTTTGCATTGTTTATGATGATATTTCCCATATAAGAGTTTAATGTTTTTTATTAAGCAATTCTGGTATTTCCTCAATCACTTCTGAGTTTATGTCATTCCAGAAGAGGTATATTTTCTCCAAATGATATATATTTTCATTTTAGGTTTTATCCTCTGCCTTCTGATCATGTATTCATTTGGAATACATGTGTGATGAGTGAACATATGTGTGAAGGGGGGTATTATGAGGTAGAAATCTTATACTTTTCCCCAAAAAATGGTAAGCTATTGTAGATATTCAAAAATGTCCATTCTCCACGTGTTGATTTGTATTATGTATTTTTCACATAGAAAATTCATTCTGTATATAGATATAAAGTTGAATGTGATGAATATATGAATACCTATCTGTATGTCTGTCTGTTTCTATTTTGAGGCTCTACTCTGTTTCACCAATATGCCATTTCCAATTTAGTACTAGCTGCTATAATTACTGTAGCTTCGTGACATGCTTCTATATGCAGGAGGGCAAGACCTTAGTCATTATTCTGGCATTTCGGGGTTGTTAAAACTAACCCCATATATTTATCTTTCTTTACTGCTTCTCTTGCTTTATGAATTCCCAGGCCTCCTAGCAAAATCCACATGTCTTTCATATTGATGATCTACTTCTAATATCAAAGTGCATTTGGAGATATTTTGTAAGCTCTAGGTGTTGTACAAATGCAGACAGTGGGGACTCTCAGGTAATTCTCAATCAGGTAAGAAAGAGAAAACTTTCACTTTGGTATGTTGTCTGTAACTGTGTGTCTCCTGTAACCCTATGTGCAACTTATTAGGAAAACTTAAGCCATATCTAATCCATGTCTTTATCACATTATTTAGATTGTTGTTGCTGTTAGGTGCTGTAGCTACCCTCATAGGGTTTTCAATGGCTGACTCTTTTGGGATTGCCTTGGGAGTGGATTGCCAGGTCCTTCTCCCATTTTTGCGGTGCTGGTAATCAAACTCGGGACCTCAGAGACTGCAGCGCAGCGCTCTACCAACTGAGCTAAATCCCAGCCCTTGTTTAGATTACTTGAGTATAGTTCCTACTCTCAGAAACAACCCTGCCCTAAGCATCCCTGCCACTCTCCTACAGATAGTGTCTTGGTAGAAGGGATGGGAGTGGTTGTACTATGTGTACTATGTGTACAGCTGTTCCTCCCTTACCCTGGTCTCCAGAGCAAAGTCCTTCTCAGGGCTGTTCACCCCGCTGGTATTCTCACTGTGGCCAGCATCTTTTGCTGGATGCAGTCAGAGCCAAGTGTTACTCTCTGGCTACTTCAGTGTCACTGAGCTCTTAGTAATGGATCCACCCTCTATTGATCTGATTGTTTCCCCATCTATGTGCAAGCCACCCTGACCAGCCTCCTGGCCAGATGTTGAACTGCTGTGGATATGTGTTGGCCTCATTAGACACAATGGCAGCCCGGGAAACTCAACCTCTGCCTGACCTTGACTTTCATGTAACTGCCTCCACGTGGATGTGATGTAGCCTTCAAAGCAGCTCCTCCCCAGATTAATAAGAGAGTGGCCAGACAAGATTCCCTGCGCTGCCTCCAGGATTTGTTGAAGTCTCAGACGTGCTTTCCACATGGGGCACCCACGTGCATCCCTTTCATGTGCTCCTCCACCCTGACCTCCTTTCCTTTACCCCCCTCTAAAGGGCAGCAAAAATTAATCATTTTCTTTTGTTTCCCTTCCATCGAACCTCTTTCTCCTTGACTCCCCCCACCTTCAGTGGAGGATGGACACATCTCTTTGCATATTATGCAAATTGCATTCTATGCAAATGAAGCCCCTGGAGAAAACCATTGAATACTGTGTCAGAGAGGATCGTGCCTCCTGGAGTTGTCCTGCTGGGAAGCCTTGATCTCAGATTCTAAGTAGTGAGGCCATTTACAATGAATCCAAACCCTTCAGTGCTGTGAAGTTCAGAGCTGATCTCCTATAGGGGCCACAGCCTGGTTTTCAAGGCTGTCATCCTTGTTGTTGTTGTTAGGTGCCCTCGAGTCGGTATCCGACTCATGGCGACCCTCATAGGGTTTTCAATGGCTGACTGTTTCAGGATTGCCTTGGGAGTGGATTGCCAGGTCCTGCTCCCATTTTTGCGGTGCTGGGAATTGAACTCAGGACCTCAGAGACTGCAGCGCAGTGCTTTACCCACTGAGCTAAATCCCAGCAGTCATCCTACTGAATTCTAAATGATGCTAGCTAAGTGTTTTCCTTTTGGTGTTCCTACTATAGATAATTGTATCCAGCAAACAAATATCCATAAGGCACTGGGAGTAAAATGAAAGCAGATGCTGTAAAGTGGGAAAGAGGGAAAATTAAGCTATTTTTAAGCCTTACCATCTAATCTCCAGTCTCCTCCCTTTTCTGCATTCTGTCTCATAGAGACTTATTTTCACTAAAAATAGATAGTAGCTGACCAATTAGGATAAATTCATATATATGCTGCCACTATGTCACTATTGGGAGACGGACCTGGCAACCCATTCCCAAAAATCAGTCTGCCATTGAAAACCCTATGAACAGCAGAGAAACACTGACAATACTGTTTCCCTTGTTGTATGTAGGGTGGCTATGAGTCAGATACCGACTAGACTGCACCTAACAATAACAATAACATGTCACTCTAGGTTAAGGAGTGACAGGAAAACAGGAAATAAGTTCTTGGATTTGTTTGTTTGTTTGTTTGTTTATACTTACCAAATAAAAGACATTGTGCTTATAACTTTCCATATTTGAGCTTGGTGATTATGCATAAGAAGACTCATCTACATTTCACAGATGAGGAAACCCAGGCTAAGAGGAGTCTGGAAATTGTCGTAAGTCACTAACTAGCAAGCCCCAAAGGGCAGAGTTGAAATCATGCTGTGATGAAGAACAAAGCTAACACTCTTTCTAAGAAACTTTGACCTACTAAGAAAATGGATTTCAAGAAATTTTAAAAGGTGCCCCCTTGCTTGTTAAGGGATGATGGGAATAAATCAGAGGTGTGTGCTAGATAAATGTCACCCTGCCCCATGGTTCAGTGTCAGTAAGCTTTTGGCAATTTCCATTGCTGTGGATTTTGCAATAATAATTTCAAGGCTCAGTATAAGAGTAAGTCACACATTGTTTTACAGAAATAGATTTCTGCTGGTTTCTTAACTGTATTTTACTACTGCCAGGTACCATATCTTCTTCTCATCTTCACATCATGTGTACACAATACCATCGCTAGAATTTCATGATGTCTGTGTTCTCATTTTTTTATGAATATAAACTTAGTTTAGATTTTAGTTACTTCTAGGAAAAAACATGACTTGCTTTTTAGGAATACCTATGGTAGGTAGATTTGGGGATGATGGATTGCACATTCAACCTCATTTAAAATTCAGCTTTACTTGAGATTTAATTCTCCTGTCCCTGCCAAATACTTGGGGTGACTAGGACTATGTAATTCTTATGTCCGTTTCACATTTTATATCAAACCTTCTGACCTTATGTATCATGCTTCATGTTTTTATTACATCTTATCAGAACTGATTTTATCATAGGATGTTTCATTTTCTCCTGTAACTAAGATTTACTGTGCCCAATGGTTCTCAAATTCTAGACCCTATTTCATTTTAATTTTGTGTCATTTTTTTAAACAAGCTGTATAATATATTTGTAGCTCTGACTTGCCTTGAATTGAAGTTTGTCATTAATTTCCTTTTGAAACTGGCCCCACATTATCAGATACCAGGTAAATAGTCGCTTGAATAGTGAATTAGAGTATCTTATTTGTGTCCTAAAAAGCAAAACTTTGTTGTCAAAGGAAAAGATAAATTTCAGGTGTCAATGGAAATAATGTTTGGATGTCAGCTAGGATCATTTTCTTTAGATGCAGTAGACATTCTTTTTCTAATATTTTTATTAGTATTTCAATTATACGTATTGATGATATATAGTAAAGTGGTAATCAGTTCTATTTATTATGCATTTATCAAATGAGGATTATTTGCACTTCCATCTCCTTAAACATTTTACATAACAAAGTAACCAAAAAAGGAAAAATTTTGATTAACATATAATGACAACTGAATGCAATTGTGAGTTATAGCATGAGTTTTTTATTTTGAGTTATAGATTGTATTTTCTGCTTTTTCTTTCCTTCTTTACCCCTCTAAACTGTTCCCCCTCCTCCCACCTTCCCCACTTTCCACACCCTCCCACTTTTGCCCTCCCCCTTCATATTTGTTCTGCTTCTATTTTCCAATCTTAGATAGATAAATAAATATATGCACATATACATATATATATATATATATACATATGTATGGGAGAAGGGACTGGCAATCCACTCCCAAGGCAATCCCGAAACAGTCAGCCATTGAAAACCCTATGAGGGTCACTATGAGTCGGATACCGACTCCACGGCACCTAACAACAACAACAACGATATACATATGTTGTTGTTGTTAGGTGCCATCGAAATATATATATATATATATATATATATTTTTTTTTTTTTTTCATTCTTCAAGGTTGATCTTGCTCCCACCCCACATATGGGGAGAATATGCAGTATTTCTCCTTTTGAATCTGGCTTATTTTGCTTAACATGATGCCATCCATTTTGCTGCAAATGACATAATTTCATTCTTCTTTACTGAGGAATAGTATTCCACTGAATATATCTACAACAGTTTTTTGGCCCTATAATCTGTTGATGGACATCTGGGTTGATTCCATGCCCTTGCATTAGTGAACAGTGCTGTATTAAATATGGAAGTGCAGGTGTCCCTATGGTATGATAATTTATCTTCCTTTCAGCATATTCCTAGAAGTGGTATACCTGGATCATATGGTAATTTTATTTTTAGTTTTCTAAGGTACCTCCATGTGGCTGGGGTTTAGATCAGTTGGTAGAGTGCTTGTTCTGTGTGCTCTGAGGCCCTCGGTTCAATCCCCCAACACCACAAAAATGGGGGAAGGACCTGGCAGCCAACTCCCAGAACAATCAGTCATTGAAAACCCTATGAATAGCAGAGAAGCACTGACATGGTCTCAGACATGGCATAGTGTCCTGGAGTGTTTGTTTTGTTCTATTGTGCATAGGGTCACTATGAGTCAGACCCGACTTGAGGACATCTAACAAGATAACTTCACATTGATTTCCCTAGTGGCTGAACTAATTTATAGTTCCACCAGCAGTGTAAAAGGGTTCCATTTTCTCCACATCCTCATCAGTCAACATTTGTTGTTTGTTTTGTTAATCTTGGCCATTCTTATTGAAGTGAGATGGAATGCCAGTGTAGTTTTGGTTTGCATTTCCCTGATGGCTAGGGATATAGAACATTTTTCATGTGTTTATTGGACATTTGTATTTCTTGTTTTGAGAACTGTCTATTCCATTCCATTGCCCATGTATTTATTTGTTGGATTATTTGTTACTCCGGTGCTTAATTTCTATTTTTATTTGAACTAATGCCTACCAGGTTCCTTGTAGGATAGGCTTCCTCTCTGGCCGCTGAACTGCTCTGAGCCAGAACAGTGGCTCTTCCAAAGCTTAAGATCTGCTAAAATGAGACTATATTTGTAGATTTAATAGAAGTATTTATAGATATATATTTAATGCTCTTGTGGAAATAATTACTGGTGAAGGTGCTGCTTTTTGACTTGCATTAGTAGATGTAAGAAAACAACAGTGAACTTTAAAAATAGATAAACCTAGAGGAGGAATAATTCTATTCATTATAGCCCTATTCCTCTTTGATCTCTAAATCTATTTGTAGGAATTGAACCAAGAGGAATAGGAACATGTAAAGGTTTATTAAGAAGTAGATTTATTGTTTTCTTATTTATATTACAGGCACATTAGAAGCGAGGAAATATCTAGAACAGGAAAGTGATGAGATATAAATTTTCCAAAGTAAGCTCTGCTCTACAGTCCTAGAAGTTTGGAATTTAATGATAGGAAATGAAGTGGGAAGAGATACACAATAGTCAAGGAAAGAAAAGATACAGCATAATAGTAATGCATAAACTATGAAAAAATTAAAATTATGATATCCAGTTTTTAAAAAGCAAATTAGTTTTGAGAGAGAAATATAATTAATATACTTTATTTAGAAACAATCAAACTTCACTGGTGAAATCACAAACTCTTTCTTTGAAAAACTGACATGTGAGTGGGAAAAACATGTAAAACTTAGATTTATGTTTTTAGGTTCCACCAAGTCATGTCCAACTCATAGCTACCCTCATAGGGATTTTTTTTCTTCTTTTTTTAAAAAAGCAAGTAAATTATTTTCATGCAGGGGAAAAAAAAGACAAAGTGTTACTCCAAAATTATAGAAATAATATACAGTAGTTGGTGGACTTAAGGGAGAGATTGATTTATTTTTAATAAGATTTTGAAACCAAAAATGTGCTTCTCTTTTTTCCATGACAAGTGCACTAGACACTTTCCAGAAATCACAGGTGGTTCTTTTCACCAAAATAGGCTTAGTTCTTAGGGGAAAAAAGGCAGAAACAAAAAGGGCCAGAGCTCCTCAGGGATCTTATGTGTACCTTTGTTCTCTATTCAGTTTGTATTTCACTGTTCTATGAAGTTCTATGAAGTTCTATGAAGTCTCTAGAGATTCCCCCGTACATCCAATCACATGTTCATTTCTCTTTCCTGAAGGAGAATCATGGGTGTCCATCTGTGTCAAGTCATCTGTGTCAGAGAGGAAGGGATTTGGGACTTTGAAACCATCTTTCTGTGAGCTACGAGATGGGTAGTGATGTTATCCAATCCTTAGCTCACTTAAGCAATGTCGCTTACTGTACACTGGTAGCACTCATAAACAGGAAAGGGCTTCGTTTATGAACTTAGAATTCCCATAGAAATCTTTTTTTTTTTTTTTCAGGCTTTGAACCAAGGACCTCATGCATACTTTATAAGTGCTCTACCACTGAGCTGTACCTGCAGTCCCTTTTATATTTTTTACCTAAGACCAGGTCTTCTTGCTAAGTTATGCAGGCTGCCTCTGGCCTCGAATCTGCAGTCCTCCTGCCTCTGCCTCCTGAGTTGTTGGGATTATAGTTGTGGGCCACCATGCCTGGCTCTTATAGAAATCTTGAAAGGAACTTCCTTTCCTTCCTTCCTTCCCTCCTTCTTTCCTTCTTGTTTGCCTGCTTTCCTACCTTCCTTCCTTCCTTTTCTCCTTCTCTCCCTGCCTGCCTCTTTCCTTCTCCTTCCCTCTTTCCTTCCTTTGTTCCTTCATTTCTTCCTTCTTTCCTTCCATCCTTCTTTCCTTCCATCCTTCTTTCCTTCCTTCCTTCCTTCCTTCCTTCTTTTCTTTTGCTATACTTAGAGGTTGAACCCAGAGCCTTATGCATATTTTACAAGTTCTCTACCACTGAGCTGCACCCCAAGCCCCTTTTATTTTTATTTATTTATTTTTTTACCATGAGACAAGGTCTTGCTAAGTTACACAGGCCTCCTATCCCCACCTCCTGAGTTGCTGGGATCACAGAAGTGCACCAGTGCCCAGAGAAGGAATTGTTTCTAATTGCATGTGTTGCATAAAGTAAAATTGAAATGTTCATAATTCTTTTAAAAAATTTGATTGCTGCAGAGTATTTGTGCATATTTGTGAGGGAAAAATGTGATGCTTTGATTCATGTATACATTGAATAGTGGTTGTTGTTGTTGTTGTTGTTGTTAGGTGCCATTGAGTTGGGTCCTACTCATAACAACCCTATGCATGACAGAACAAAACACTCCCGGACACTATGCCATGCCCAGCGCTATGTCAGTGCTTCTGTACTATCCACAGGGTTTTCAATGGCAGATTGTTTCAGGATTGTATCAGGAATGGGCTGCCAGGGCCTTCTCCCATTTATGCAGTGCTGGGGAAGCCCAAGTCATTCACTTCACTTCATCTCATCATGCGTCATATCACCCTACATCATGTTAAGAAGAATGTGCTAGTACAATAAGAAATTTTAGGAGAAAGAAAAATCATGTGTACATATCTTTCATTTTACTACCTTACTATAATTGTTCTATCTTATTGTTTTTGTTTTACTTTACTTTTGCGGTATTTGTTGTTGTTGGGTGCCATCAAGTCGGTGTCCGACTCATAGCAACCCTACGTATACCAGGTGAAACACTATTTTCAGTCCTTCTCGCCTAGTCATAGGGTTTTCAGTGCTGGATTGCTTTTGGGGAGTGGATTGCTGGGTCCTTCTCCCAAGCCCACAGCACCTGATGTTCCCCTAGGTCTCCTATCCAAGTACTAACCAGGTCTAACCCTGCTTAGCTTCTGAGATTTGATGGGACCAGATGCCACAGTGGTATGGCCACAGGCAGCCCCAGGGGTAGAGGCAATTAATACAGAGACTTCTAACAAATTTAGTGACAGAACAGAAAAAAAAAGGCATTTTTTATTTGTTTTTAACAGAATAAGCAGCTTTAATTTATTGAAACTTTACTAACTTTTCTTAGTCTTTTTCTCTTTTTCTGATCAGACGCTCTATTTCTGTTATGCATAATCTATTTGTTGTACATTGTTACATACATTACGACACATGCAATCTTACTATACCAAAACATGTAAGTATTACAATATTAATTAAAATACTGGATATAAAACAAATGAATATTACTTAAGGTAGATGAAATAATGTCAGTAAAACATAACCACCATATTTCACAGTTCGAAAAAAAGTCCATGTCTGTGAGCCAATTGGTAGAATAGGCAAGTGAGTGATTTAATGACCAAACTATATAGTCTTTAAAAGACTACATTTTTTTTCTGTCCTAATGCCTACCTCAGTTGGTTGAGTGCTTGCTCTGTGAGCTTTGAGGCCCTGGGTTCAATCCCTAATAACAAGATAACGAATGAAGGACCTGGCAGCCTACTCCTGAAACCATCCCAAAATAATCAGCCATCAATAACCCTATGAGTAGCAGAGAAACAGTCAGACATAGTGTTGGGCATGGCACCACGCCAAGGAGTGTTCCACTCTGTTGTACAAAGGGTTGCTATGAGTCGGATCCAACTGGATGGCACCTAACAACAGCAATGATGTCTAAGGTTTCCGTTTACAATGTATATATTCAGATGAGTTACATTAAGCTGAAATGTGTTAAAAAACAGTGACTTCAAAGTGTGTTTGTATAGTGTAAACTGGTAAAAATATTTTTCAAAAACCATTAGTAAAGACATATCAAATCCTTAAAACTCATAAACTCTTTGGTTTAACAATTTTACTTCTGGCAAACTACACATGATGTCCTTTTATTTTCCTGTGAAAACAAAATTAAGTGGTGAGTTCTCCTTGTGTCTTGTGGTTGTGAGGGACTGCAGTTTCAACATATGTCTCCTGGCCTCAGGAATGAGCCCAGTTTATGCCTTCCAAAAATTGCACCCTTGTTGGCACACATGTTGCAGCAGGAAATGGGACTGTGACTCACAGGAAAGATTGAAAGGACATTTATGCTAGAATAAGCACACTGTACTTCTGCTCTGTGCATTGAATTCTTTGGATGGGAAGCTACAGTTTTAGCCACGTGCTAATCAAAAGACAGCAAGGAGCAAAGAGAAGACTGGGCCAGAGACAGAGACACAGTAAGACAGAGATAGAAAGAGAAAAGACCCAGGTAGTATTTTGTCTCTTAATCTAGCTTTGTTCTTTTTCTTTGTCCAGTGTATTATATCATTAAATAAATTGTTCTTCTTAGACAGTTCAAGGCGGGTTTCTGTTTTCTTGCAACTGGGGTATTCTGACTAGGGTAATCTCTATAAGGGCTGATAGAATAAATCAGTCTTTAAAATTATAATTATGTAAAATAGAAGATTGAATAAAAACTATGATTTAATCTTTTATATAGAATATTATGATAAATAGCTTAAAAGAGAATATTAAAAAACTAAAATAAGCATATATTAAAGAGAGGAAACATTGAAATATGAAGATAGCTATCTTTGGATGGTAGAATTAAAAAGAAGTCTTCTTTGAAATACTTTTTTTGACTTGTTTTCTGGTTTCATATTTTAAAGAATATATGAAATTTGTTTAAGAAACTTATTAATGTAAACAAACTTCCCAAACTTCCCAAATCAAATGGAGTACAAAGGAAAATCACCTTGAAGACACAGATTCCTGGGTTCTCTATAGTCTGCTGTGTCAGAAACCCGAAAATGCGGCCAAAACATTTGAATTTCTTTACAGGGTCCAGAGACTCTCTGGAAGTAGAACCAAAGTGGTATAAGGTGATATCAGTGAGTTTGGAGTTTGGTAACAGACCTGGATTTGAACTCCACTCCTGACATTAGTAACTATATACTTTTATTTGTTTACTCATTTATAAGACTTTTTTTTCCCTTTTCCTTGAGACAGGATGTCACTGTGTAGGCTAGGCAGGCCTGGAACTTACTATGTAGACCAGGCTGGCCTCAAACTAGGATGGATCCTCCTGCCTCAGCCTCCCAAGGGGTAGGATTGCAGGCGTGCACCACCACACCCAGCTAGTAACTGTATAATTTTAAAGAAATTATTTCTTCTTTCCAAGTCTTTACTTTCTTATCTGTAAAATGAAACTAAATTATTTCAGTTGTGAAGGTAAATGAAATATTTCTTCTATTGCATGTAGCACAATGTCTAGGCACAGTTTAAGCCCTTGAAAATAATAATACACTATTTAAAACTAAAATGTGAAACAAATAATACATAAATTACGTATGCCATCACCCTTATCATTCATCTGATGATGATGCAAATGGACAGAAGATTTAAATTACTCCAGTCAATTTATCAGGAAAAGGACCAGGCAGCCCACTCTTGAAACAATGAACCATTGAAAACCCTATGAATAACAGAGAAGCACTCACATAGTGTCAGGAATGGCACAGTGTCAGGTCATGTTTCATCCTGTTGTACATAGGTTCCCTATGAGTCAAACCTGACTCGATGACACCTAACAACAACAAAGTCAATTTAACACAATTTCAAGTTCATGCCATTCATTGATAGGGGGAGAATTTCCTGTTATCTTCTATCCTCCAGGATATACTTTCAAATAGCACCATTTTTTGTCAAAAATCACTTCCAATTTTTTTTCAACTTTCAGTACAAAGTGATTGCATTTCAAGAGTTGCCACTGCTGAACTGCTTTAAAAAACAAAAGCAAACAGAAATCCTCAGGAGTGTTTTTTGTTGGTGTTTTGTTTTTTGAAGAAAAAAGGCAAGGAGAAATTATTAAGGGTGAAAAACCAAGGACATTAACTCTCATCTGCAGTGTCTGGCTCAGATTTTCTCCCCAGGGAAGGAAAATAGCAAAACTTAGTTCAGGCACTAAAAGAGAATTTCTTTTATTTTTATGTGTGTGTAGTAGATAGATAGATAGATAGATAGATAGATAGATAGATAGATAGGCAGGCTGGGCTTTAACTCCGTTGGTAGAGTGCTGCTCTGCACTCTCTGAAGACCCAGGCTTGATCCCCAACACTGAAAAATAAAAAAATAAAATAAAAAGGCAACAGATGTGGCAATTCACTCCCAAAGCATCAGCCATTAAAATCCCTATGAGAGTCAGAGTCATTATGAGTGGGACCTGATTCAACAGCACCTAACAATATATATATATATATATATATATATATATATATATATATATGCACGCTAGGATTTAGCTCAGTTGGTAGAGAGCTGCGCTGCAGTCTCTGAGGTTCTGAGTTCAATTCCCAGCACCACAAGAATGGGAGAAGGACCTGGCAATCCACTCCCAAGGCAATCCCGAAACAGTCAGCCACTGAAAACCCTATGAGGGTCACTATGAGTCAGATACCGACTTGTGGGCACCTAACAACAACCTAACATACATACATACATACATACATACATACATATATATATATATATACACACACACACACACACACATACATACATACATACATACACATATACATAAATACACACACTCTATAAATGTTGGTAAGGTACAGAGTAATAAGGCTTATGCTATTTGCATTATGCAACTATTATATCACTTTTGGTTATACTTTTATCAACATAGATATTTCACAGAAACTTTTGATTAATATGTAGTAAAAAAATTATATGCATTTTGGGTTATATTCCCTTTTTTTGACCCCATGTATATGTATTTTTGTATCATCTATTTTGAGATTATCTTCTCCCTTTTTATCCTTGCACATTATTTTCCCCCCTCTTGCCCCTTTCTTCAACCTCTGCTCCCTGCTACTCTAGACCCTTCCCTCTTTCTTTCTACAGTGCTTTTATTTTCCCCTTTTAGATAAGCCTGATTGAATATATCTATATCTGATATATATATATATATATATATATATATATATATATATATATATATAAAGTTAAATTTAGTTCTCACATATGAATGAGACCATATGGTTTTCTCTTTTTGGGCCTGGGTTCATTCACTTAAGATAATATTTTCCAGCTCCATCCATTTTGCTGCAAATGACATTATTTCATTCCTAGTTAGTGCTGAGTAATATTCCATTGTGTATATACAACACATTGTTTTTTAGTCCATTCCTCTGTTGATGGACATCTTGGCTGGTTCCATATCCTTGCAGTTGTGAAAAGTGCTGCATTAAATGTGTAAATGCCAGTGTCTCTGTGATATGACAATCTCTAGCCAAGTAGTTCAACAGACCCACCCCCATGTGTCTATTAGCCTGTTGTGTTGTAGGGGATTGTGGGTTGCTGTGATGTGGAAAGCTATGCCACTGGTATTTGAGATACCAGGAAGGCCACCCATGGTTGACGGGTTTCAGCTGAACTCCAGAATAAGATAAAGTACGGAGAAGGACTCAACAACCTAGTCCCAAAACAATTAGCCATTGAAGACCCTATGAATAGAAACACTTTCAAATATTATACTGGAAAATGAGCCCTCCGGGCTGGAAGGCATTCAAAAGGCAACTGGTGAACAATTGCTTCCTCACAATAGAGTCAACCTTAGTGTTGGGAATGGTGTAAAGCACCAGAGACCTCTTTTTGCTAATACGGCATGACTCAAAATGAAAAGAAATGTACTGACTGCAACAGTGGGCTCAAACATAAAAAGATTGTGTGCATGGCACAGTGTTGGGTAGTGATTTGTTCTGTTGTACATAGGGTTGCTATGAGTCGTGTCCAACTCAGCACCTAACAAACAAAAAAAAGACCCCAGTTTAACAGACAATCTGAATTCCAGCTGACCTTTTAACTTGGATGTAACTATAATATTTTGAGTATACTAGCCTTGGCATGGGTGTGTTTGTGAATTTTTCTTTACTAAAATTGTATTTTATGCAAGTAAGATCAAATACTTGAAGGGTTCAAGGAATTTTATAATTAAAATATTTATTTATGTTAGTTATACATTCTTAGTTCCTGGAGGCCAAAATATAGGTCTATTTTAGTGGTTGTTTTTAATTGTTGTTTCTATTTTCCCATGATGGTCTGTATCAGCAGTTAAAGTAGTACTTGGCTTGCAGAAAGTTCTCGATAAATGTGTTGGACATTGACTAATGGGCATCTCCAAGATCATGTCTACAATGGTAGAGTGCATATACATTTATCTTTTTCTATCTGAAACTACTCAGAAAATAAATGATGAAAGTGGGTGGAAAAGGTAGATACTTAAAACCTCAGATCACAGGAATCACAGGTGACGAGAGAAATGAATCATACGAAGACAAAGGCTGCCTTTGAGGAGAAACTCATTGAGGCAACAGAAGGCAGGGAAGCTGGTAAAGCCAAGCTTTGTTGAAACTTTATTAACCTCTCTTAGCCTTTTTCTCTTTTTCTCATCAGATGCTCTATTTCTGTTATGCATGATCTATTTATGTTGTACATTGTCACATGCGTTATGACACATGCAATCTTTCTCTACCAAAACTAAAGGAGAAAACTAAAGGGACGGACTTACACTTTTTTCTGCTGCAATAACAGAGTACTACAGACCGGTAACTTAAAGGAACAGAGACTTAGTTCTCATAGTTTTGGAGGCTGAGAAGTCTAGTATTAAGGTGCCAGCATCTCGTGTGTCATGTGGTGTCTTAAAAGGCTAGAACACCAGCTCCAGTCCCTCTTCCACTTCATAGAAAGCCAGTAGTGCCACATGCCCCCTCCCCAACATCATCTGATCCTAATTAAATCTCAAAGGCCCCACCTCTGAATACCACCAATATTGAATTTGAGGGTTAAGTTTCCAATATAAACTTTTGGGGGACACATTTAAATCATAGCAGGGTGATATCATTTTTTTATAACAGAAGATTAGCGTGCATAACTAGCTATGAAGCTTCCTGGTCTGGTACCATACAACTGTAGGAATTGTCGGATGGAGGGAGTTAAATTAGGTAACATAAATCATTTTTGCTGGACTTTGCCTATATGCCAGGCAAGATCTTCAAAGATTCAGAATTGTTGGCTAATCTGCAGCTATAAATCTTTGAAAATTAAGGATAAGGAAAGGCTAAATAGCTCCCCCCCCCCAATTAATCTCTTTCCCCTCAACACACATACCCCTGTATTGAAAGGAACCCTACTCTGAAACAGATAACATTTTGTAGCTCTGGCATTTATCCATTTGCAAGTCTAGAAAACAGCTAGCCCAGGAAAGACTTCCCTAATCCAAAGTGAAAAATATTTCAAAAGGAACCAGTGTTAATATCTATGTGACGATGTGAGGGGGTAGGGATGGAGCCAGAAAAGTGAAGGATAAATAGAGACCACACACCAGAAAAATCTTGCCAGAGGTGGATGAATATTGTAACCATATATTGCCATGGATTCAAATAACTTAAAGAAATAGTCCTGACTTTTTTTTTTTTAATTAGGAATTTGTAGTGGAAATATGAGTTTAGGTAAGAAATTATAATTGTTTTAACAGAAATAGATGAAAAGTAGTAAAATTCAGGAAAGAAGTGGAAGCAAAAAACAAAAGACTGCAATGTTGTTGTTGTTAGGTGCCGTCGAGTCGGCATCCGACTCATAGCGACCCTCATAGGGTTTTCAATGGCTGAGTGTTTCGGGATTGCCTTGGGAGTGGATTGCCAGGCCCTTCTCCCATTTTTGCAGTGCTGGGAATTGAACTCGGGACCTCAGAGACTGCAGCGCAGCGTTCTACCCACTGAGCTAAATCCCAGCCCAAAGACTGCAATAAATAGAGCAAAAACCAGAGCCGGGCGCAGTGTCGCACGCCTGTAATCCCAGTGGCTCCGGAGGTGGAGGCAGGAGGATCGCAAGTTGG